>JAWNNL010001334.1:600000-869733 GCA_035045005.1 Liodrosophila aerea
AAAAGAGACCAATTTAATGGAGTGTTGCTGATGAGGTGTTGAGCCAGGGTAGTAAATCTAAGTTAATATGTGCTACTAGCAATATATTAACTACTATAAGTAGTACAGGTTCGGGTAGGTAGAGGTTCTATTACTACGACTACGACATTTGTTACTACATGCAAGTATTATATAGTATCAGAGCTGCCAGGCCCTAGAGTGAGATTTAGTAGTATAAGTTGCTACTGAATCTGAGTTAAGATTCTACTACTATTCCTTCTTTTAGTACTTTTGCCTCAAGTCAAGCAAGTAATGCAATTGCTTCTGCTGTGGATAGTACTATTGCTAATGTGGATAGTACTACTGCTAATGCTAAACCTACCACTACTAATTCTACTACTACTTCTACTACTCCTACTACTTCTACTACTCCTACTACTTCTACTACTCCTACTACTTCCACTACTCCTACTACTTCTACTACTCCTACTACTTCTACTACTCCTAGTACTTCTACTACTCTTTACTTCTTTTACTACTACTCTCTTACCTACTACCTATCATCACTCCTACTACTATTACTCTTACAACTAATACTACCATTACCACTATTCTTACTACTTCTACTTCTACTACTTTTATTACTACTAATACTAATCCTTCCACTAGTTCTTCTACTACTAGTACTACTACTACTACCACCATCATATTTGCTCCAATCCTTACGCTAACACAAACGACTACCCATAACCCATATACCCCAACGGATTGTAGGGTATTTAATGCCCGTGCTTTAATGAATCTTTTTGCTCGCTTTTTTGCCTTCAATTGAATTTGCGCGCTGCTGAGTTGAATGAGTAATGTCCAGCTGGAAGACGAGGGGCAGGGTGCGGGTACTTGGCTAGAAGTGGAGTGGGGGGCAGTGGGAGGGGGAAGGGGGTGTTGTCAGTGTCGCTACAATAATTACATATCAAACGCCACATATAGTGGACAAAGCCAAAGTTAAAGTCAGAGACAGACACGAAGACAGGGCCAATCATGCAAAGCACACACACACACACACTCGCACATAAACTCTATATACCCTGTACTCTAGCACACACTCTGCAACCCACGACGATGGCAAGTGAAGTGAAGTGTATCTCGAATTGTGTGCCTCACATTTTTTGCTGTTTATCTGTTTAATTTTATTTCTACTTGATATTTATTTTTATATTTATATTCGAACTGTTGTGGCCCGCATTGGCATGAAACCTGCACGTTTTTTACATACCAAAAGAGTATAGTATTTACTTTAAGTATAAATATCTGATTGCGCTTGTATCTGTAGCTGAGTATCTCTGTGTATCTGGCAGATACGAGGAGAGGTTTGTGGTCAAACGAGTTTAAGTTTATTTATGATTGCTTTTGATTTCATTTAATAATCAAAACGAGCCACACAGCCAGCGGGTGGTGCGCGTAATTGCACTTAGACGCCCGCAACCACCAACGAGTGTACGCTGCCAGAGTGGTGCGCTCTCAGCTCTTGGCTGACCCACCAGCAAATCGAGGGGGTCCTAATACAGTTGTAAGACAAAGAAACAATTTTTGCTTAGCAAAAACTTCCGCCTTATCGAATGGTGGGGGGCCAGAGAGGGGCGGGCAGACGATGGACGCTGCTGAGATGTGGGCCATCAGCTTTGCCCAGTTTCATTTCGGTCTTTTGCTTGGCCTAATCACATGTCTTTTTTTTTGGGGTTGCCACTTTTTGTTGTGTGTTGTTGTTGTTGCTGTTGTTGTTGCAAATGCCAGACCTTTTCGTAATGCCACTTTGTAATTGCCCTCTGTTGAATGCGTTGGCGTCGCAGTTTCAGTCGCAGTTTCAGTCTCAGCTGGATGTCGCAGTTACACTACAATTTGTAGTCTGAGACAGGCTCTCTCTGCCATAGAGACGACACTGTTACAGCGTGAGCTTAAGACTTGTTTTAGACTACATTTATTATGATTTACCAGTACAATACGAAACAGTGTTTTGTTTGAAGATATATAGGCCAGACTCAGCCCCTTGGCATCTGCTCGAGTTTATATTGAAGACTATTGGGTAAAACTTAAAGTTTTTTAGAGGCTATAATAGATCTAATATATACTACGTTTCGTGGCAAAAAATCGCATAGTAAAATACATTTTAAAGAATTAAAAGGTAGGCAAAAAAAGAGCATGATTATTGAAGAGAATAGGGTTTAAAAGATGTGTACATATATCTATATATAAAGTCATAATTATATTCCAGTTTTTGAGCCAACAACTTGAGTTGATATCTAAAGATCTTAATTATTTTTTAACTCATTTAAAATAACTAAAATATTATTGATTATTTGCTCTAGTTTGCTCTTGTATTCTCTTAAGTTGTGTACCTTATCTTACCAGTCTGCTCTTTCTTTAAGTATAAAGTAAATCTATTAATATGTTTCAATTGGCCATCCTCCTCTCCTCATCTTGTCTCCATTTCAATATATATCGTGAACGCTACGCTCTCGTGTCACGCGGCCATCCCTACTCGCTGCCAGTTTCACTTTCCGTTAGCCGACATCACCTGCATTTTGTCAGCTATTTGCACAATGTGCACGTAGGCAACAGCTCGTACCCTCGTACCTCGCGTATCTACTATAATTTGGCGCATTATATAGTATTGTTGCGATTGCTTTGTGTGAATCCAAGACGAAGCCCTCCCCTCCCTCCCCCCGCTCCGCAATAGTGGGTACTCCTCCTGCCTCTGCTATTGCGCTTTTTGTTTGGCAATTACAAAAATTTTGTAATTTTTAGCAGCGATGCGCCGCGGGATTCTGTTTGGAATATGTTGACGCTTGCGCAAAGAGTACCCTCCTCTCCTCCTCCCCTCCCTCTACAGCTACTTCTTCGATACTTGTTAGTGCTGCATATGGTAATGGTGGTAATCAATGTGATCTCGGCAAGAATGCGGTTGCCTGACGTTAATTGAAATTGCCTCTTGGCGTAGAATGTCAAATGCTTTTCCCAGAGCCAGACATAAATCCATCTGAGGCAATTTTCTATGGGCACACCTTATCGCCCATAGTGTAGCCTATCATTTGTCTGCCTTAACTAGTATCTATGTATCTCCAGCTCGATCTCAATCTCGATCTGCATACAATGCCCATTGGGTATCATTGAAGGGGAACCCACAAAAAAAAACTGATATGAAAAGCATTGTTGGCTCACTTCAAGTCTTATAGCATTGAGTGTGAGTACAAGGAGAGATGTGAGGAAGTAGATGTGGAGAGGGGGAGAGGAGGGGGGATGAGCAGACACTAAGCAACATGATAGTGCGGTTTTTGCAGCCTCATCATGCGCCAAGCACTTGAGTGAACTTTTAAATGGGATTTGATATGGCCAGAGTATAGATTGAATGAAGACAGGCAGAAGCCAGACTAGGAGGAGAGTGGGTGGGGGCAGGGGGCAGGGAGCTGTGGGATTAGAGGCAGGTAGACACTGTATAAGGCTTTTCAACTGTCGGCTCTTTGCACTGATGAGTCTGCAACTGCTGCTGCTGCTGCTGCTGCTGTTTGTTGTTGGTAGCCATGAAATTTGCATAGTTTAGCGATGATGCCAGCTTTAGCTAGAGAGTGAGAGCAGCAGACTGAGGGGTGGGGGGAGGGGGTAACTGTATCGCCTGTCGAAAAGGTTAAACTTAAATGGCATTTGTGCAATGATGCCAGAAATCAACAACAACAACTAAAGACAAACAATTGAACTCGACTGAGCAAACAATCAACTCGGGGGCAGCGTTGAAATGCCAAAAATAAAATGAAAATTGATTTGACAGACAGCAGAGAAGCAGAGGAGAGTTTGTAGGAGAGAATATGGTGGATGAGCAGATACATTGTGGGAGATGAGATATAAATATAAACTGTTATATGACTAATGTATTATGAAGATATGTGGTACATATTATACTATACTATATATTATACTATGCTATACTATACTATACTATATATTATACTATACTATACTATACTACACTATACTATATATTATACAACTATATATATTATACTATACCATATATTATACTATACTATATACTATACTATATACTATACTATATACTATATATCATAAAGACGCTAACTAAAAGCTAAACTATCTGTTTTGATATAGTGGATAATAATACACAAATATTTCATCATCAGCTGAGTCTATATAGGATGATCATTATTACTCTAACGAACCCAGTATAAATGAATAAATATATAAATAAATAATTAAGTAATTAATAAGCAAATTTACTAATATTTGCTTAGCCATGATGCCACTTTTTAGTTAAACTTCAAGTAACTCACAGTATACCGCATAATTATAACAATTTTTATGGGTTAAATTTGTTTTGTTCAATTTTAATTAAATAATATACCGTATGTATGGCCAATTAAGAGATTATATCATATTCGATTATCGATAGTTATTGTTTTGAGCCATTTTGCCGTGTTCTGTTTTGACTACACAGAATGTTCATTTATCATTTGCAGCCTTGACTTGAGCCACAGCAGAAACCAAAAGATACTTTTGTATCTTTTCTCTTTATTTCTTTTCGTGCGGCCACTTTTTAGCCTGTTAAGTGTTTCCTCAAAGAGTTCAAGCCACAAACGTTTCTGTTTGTCTAACTCTTCAAGTCCGAGTCTGAATCATGGGCAATGGAATCCCCCCGCAGCCCTCACTCTCCCCGTTGTGCATGCTTAACCTTGACTCGCCTGGCTGTGGCACATGCCCTGATTAACGGTGTGATCATTTCTCAAATTCCAGATCGAGATTGATACAACGCCCAGGCCCAGTTACAGTTACAGTTACTACACACTCTCGTGTGGGTCTTTCTTCCTTCTCCTTGCACTGTTGCCCCCCTCTCGCGCTGACGCCCTGCCCTCACGGCTGCGGGCGGGTCTCGTAAGTAAGATTAATGAAAACATATGCCAAACAAATGCGAATGCGTCGATTGCTCCAAGTTATACACACACACACACACACCTGTACTCACACACATGTATATTTACATAGTTGAAGTGGCGTAATTGAACATAACTCGTTGTCGATGTCGTTGTCCCTCGCTGATTACAGCGTTTTAGTGATGACAGCGTGACACGAAAATGCCAAAGTACTGAGTAATAATAATGAATAATGAATGAAATGAAATAAAAGTTACTAACGGTAGATAATATTATTCAAATAATAACAAATTCAAGTTAAATTAAAGTAAAATCTTTAACAATAAAATGGAATAACAAATGAATTCAAATTGTAGTTAATATTAGTAGATATTCTTATAAAAACAACTAACAAATTCAAGTTAAATTAAAGTAATATCTTTTATAATAAAATGGAATAATAAATGAATACAAATTGTAGTTAATATTAGTAGATATTCTTATACAAATAATAACAAATTCTAGTTACATAAATTAAAGTAATATCTTTAATAATAAAATGGAATAATAAATGGACTTAAATTAAAGTGCATAATAGTAGATATTATTATACAAATAATAATAAATCCTGCACACATTTCTTACGTTTACGATAGTTCGTGTCACGCTGTCATCTCTATCACCGCAAACAATATTCAAAGCGAGGAGCATGCGATCTGTTCCGAGATTGTTGTTGTTGTTGTTGCTGTTATTAGCTGGGACTTGGTTTTGCAGTAGATTAGCATAAATTCAACGGCTTGTAATTGCGTATGTATGCGTGCGAGTGTGTGTGTGTGTGTGTGTGTATGCGACTAATGAATACATTCGCCTGTGCTTGACGGCCACAAGGTGTTGTTGCTGTTGTTGTTGTTATGTGGGTTGCACAGGGATTGCTTGGGCTTGTCGCTCGTTGCGAGGCGAAACGCGGCGAATTAAGGCGAGATATTGAGAGCTGCTGTCGCAGCGTTGCCAGATAGTCGCACTACAAAACATGCCGTTATGCATGCGTGCTTTGTTATTGTTGCTCTCGTAGCTCTAATTGTTTTGCAGCCGCATTTTGTTACGCTTCTGTTGTTGTTGTTGTTGTTGTTGCGTGTTGTTGTCATTGTTGTTTGATACTTGCTGCTGCTTCTGTTGCTGCTGCTGCTGAGTCACGCAAAATGCATTCAAAATGCGCAGCAATTGCAATTATTTTTTACGAAATAAAAGCAACAATTTTATTTTTGGTATTGTTTTTATACCCTAACAAAGGAGTGGGGTATGACTATGTGGAGATCAAACAAGACAGCTTCAAAAGCAGACGATGTGTAGTGAAGTTTCGATAGAGTGAACATAGTCAAACTGAAAACATATTAGAGTGAACATTACATTTAGTGTTAATTCGATAGAGTGAATATTCGATAGTGTGAACATTCGATTAAGGGAACCTTCATTTAGTTTATATTCGACAGAGTTAGATAGAGTTAGTTAGAGTTAACATTTGGTAAAGTAAACATTCGATAGAGTGAACATACGATGATATGAATACACAGTACAGTTAATATTCGATAGACTGAATATTGGATATAGTAAATAGTTAATAGACTAAACAAAAGCTAGAAAGGTAGCTATCCAAGATAAAGGATGTAAATATTCGATAGAGTGAATAATCAATCGAATATGCAAGCAACAGAGAAGACTACTGCTCAATTACTAAAGACAATTCTAAACTTATGCCTACTCATAGGAAGCTGCCAGTGTCGGTTGCGTCCGTCTGTGCCGTCTAATACGTGAATATCTATAATTCATAGAGTATATAATATTCGATAGTATCTCAAAAAACCTGAGCTACTTCGTTGTGTTTTTGCTTCCAAATAGTTTTTCGTGTGTTGTTCTGCGCTTCCGCGTCATTATGCAGCAGAAAGAAGAAGGAGAAGGCGAGGACAAGGAAGAGTTGTAAGTGAAGAAGTGACAGGAGCAGAGTCTCTCTTAGGCCAAGTGAAGAAGGGGGCGAGGGGAGGAGGGGGCATGCACTTGTCGCCGTGGCATCGCATCCTTCGTTTGCCATTAAGCTGACAAATTGTTATCGTGGTCGTCAGAGTCGTAAATTAAGACAAGAGACAGGAGTCGAGAGAGAGGAGGAGAGGAGTGGGGAGGGGAAGCCAGACAGGGATACTTGGAGTTATAGTTAAGGCAATGGGGCAAACGGAGCTCAAGCTGCAGCCTTTCACCCACTTTGCTGCCACTGGGGCAATGCATCATGCAGTTGTCAAAAGAAAAAGCAAGCAGTCGGCGGAGGAGGGTAGAGAGGGGAGCGAAGAGGGAATGAAGAAATGCAGAGAGACAGCAACATGGACAAAGAAAGCAGCAGTAGCAGCAGCAGCAGCCGTTGCTCCACTTTCCAGCTGCGTTACGCAATGCCAAAATTCGTTGTCTGCGCTGTTGTTACCCCACTGTCCCCTCCCTCCCTCCCTGCCTCCATCCCTCTGGCCAGCACCCGCTGCCACTCTGGAGTCTGCAGTCGGTCTGTCTTGGCTTGTCTGGAGCCAGTGGCAGTTAGCTGACCAAACACTGATTGGAGTTTCATTACCAGAGCCAAAGAGCAGTTGTTACTGGAGAAATGCGTTAGGCACACTCACACACACACCACACCTTCTCCTCCCCCTACTCCATCTCTGCTTGCCTTCAGCAGCTCTGCTAGCGATTGATATAAATCAAATGTCTTGAAACAATACATCAAGTGAAGGCGCTTACGATGACGTCGTCTCAGCGAAACAGTGGCACAACAGTAGCAAATACTTGACAAAATGATTGTGACGTTTTGATTTGGTGATGATAAGTTTGAATATACTAATATACTTAACATTTATATACAGGTTTAGTTTATTATATAAATATTACTTATATAATATCGATATTTTTAACTGATCTGTAGCGATAGATCTATGGTACTCCATATTGAAGCTAGAGTTCAAGCCAATGTCCTGCACGAGCTCGATTCATTTGCCAGTTTAAAGGAATATTTTTTATTCTATTTCTCTATTTTATTCTATATTATTTTCTCGATAAAGTATATACTATAGTATATTACTTTAAGGCCTTGGTTGTCACTAATTTAAAGCTTACTTATAAGTGAATTATTAATAATAATAATATTCATATAATACTCATAAATATACTTCAAGTATATCCCTTTTTCTCATTCTTCCCCCGTAAATTCCATTGCTTATAATTTTCAACGCATAAATTGCCATTCCGCCCCACTGTGCCTGTGCCATGTGCATCTCAGACACTAATGGCCTTTTGGCGCTGCTGCTCTTGTTATTGTTGCTGCTGCTGCTGCTGCTGTTATTGTTGCTGTTGTTTTAGTAGGTTTGTTCGAGTACTGAAACAAATGTCAATGGTATTGACATTTTCGTTACGTTTATTTTTATTTCTTGTCGCTGTTGTTGCTGTTGTTGTTGTTGTCGCTGTTGTTGTTTTGCTTCTTTAACTGATTCGAAATCTCACAATTGACATGAGAAACTTGGCTGAAATCATGTTACATTTGGGGATTCCAGATGCGGTTAGAGCTGAATGTTTCTCTTCGCTGTTTTGTTGCCTTTCTACCAGCTGGGGAGAAGGGCATAAGCTATGCCAGTGTCTCACTGTCTCTTGCCTTTGTCTTCGTTTGATTTGATTTTACTTTTGTATCTTTCTGCTTTGATTTGACATTTGTAAACACTTCCGCGTGCTCTCTTTCTATATACTGTATATGGCTCCAATGTGTTTGTTGTTTGTTGTTGTCTTTGATGTAATTGATGGTTTCGTTTTGTAATTGACGCTGATTTGTTTCTCTCAGTGTGTGTGTGTGTGTTTGAGTGTGTTTTGGTTGCATTTAATGAGAGTTATTAGCGGTTTAGTTTATGTCTTTGTTTATTTTTTCCTTCTTCTGTCGCAATTTGTTGTCTGCGCCAATTAGCCATCTGCCCGAACTGACTCGAGTTTAACAGGGGCAACACTTGCAGCCTTTGCTGTTATAGAGGCTTTAATTTAAGTACTCGTTAAGCTGAATGCCTCAAATCTCAATTTAATAACAGTTCTTTGTATTTTGATTTTATTTACAGCACAGATGTTAGGCTCTAGATTACAGTGGGTAAGGATGACATCGTATCAATTTAATAGCTAATAAAAATCTACTAAAATGTCAAGTGCCTTAAATTACTTAATAATTAAATGAGGGAAATATGATCAAATAAAATAAAGAAAAGGGCAATAAAATAAAATGTATAATTAAATAAAATAATAATAATAAAATACTCTGGCAAGTCATTATCAAAATCCACTCAGAGGAATAAGGTATATATCAAAGTTAGGGTAAAGACAGTTAATTATTCTACTCCCTAGAAGCTAAATCAATATTGGAAATTAAATAATCTAAATAAATAATAATAATAATAATAAATAATAATAATAATAATCACAGCAAATTAATCTACTGTGAAAAGTAAAATTATTGAAAAGAATTAAATAAAATATTAGCATAAAATATCTAAGGTGTTACCCCTAACATTGTCGACCTTAAAGACTACCTCAATCTTTCTTGTCTAATGTCGAAAATATCGATTATAATGTTGTTGCCGAAAGGAATGTGTACAGTGAAATTAAAGAACAATTTCTTCTACTCCCAAACTCAATCAATATTTTTTCTTAACAGACTTGCTAAATTAAAATGAAATTCTTTTCAATAATGAAAACATCTTTTGTTGCCTTCAAGTTTGCATAATGTCCAAGCACATTCGCTGCCTATTCAGTTACACTCTACTGAGTAGATTGAATAGATTCATTTGCTGTCGAGTGAATGGATAATCCCACACTCTACTCTCCCCTATCATCATCTGTCTTGGGCTGTTTGACAAGAACCTACGACAACGGTAATTACACTAAGCTACTCGGCACGCGTCAACGCGACGTCTTGATGAAGGGTTTATGTAGACGTAGGGCTTTGGGCCCTACTTGTGCCTGGCCTATACTCCTGTGCTCTCCCGCTGTGCCATGAATATCAAATAACCAATCAACGCATAAAAATTTGCACTCCTAATCCAAATGCAAAAGAGAAACGTAGAAGCAAATCAATCAATAGGCGCAACAGTCAGCAATGGAACCCAAATCAATCAAACTTTTTTTTCTGTGTGCTCAGCCAAAATATATATATTTTAAAATCGTTTTTCGTTTTTTTTCTGCTTTCAGCCTGTTGACTTAAGCCACGTGTAAGTTGCCTTGTTTGTCAGGCCACACAATGACGCAGGCAGCAGCAAAAAAAGGTGACAACAAGGAGCATAAAGAGTCGGATAGAAGAGGAGAGAGCGGAGAGTATAGAGGGGTATTTATAAACCCCAACAACAACGGCTACAGAGACAACAAATCACCTATAGAGCAAACGTAAGAACTCACCCCACAGTGGCACAGTGGAACAATTGAAAATGGTAAGTGAAGTCTATACAAAATTATTTATAATTATATATTTTATAACATGTATATATCTATCTGTATAGCATGCTATATAGAGTGCATATTCCTTTATCAATTCAAGTTACAATTTGCAATTGATATTGCTCCCATTGACCCACTGTGCAGCTGTTGTATTGCCAAAGTAACTCATCCCCTAACGCCGTAATATTTCATAAAATTTATGCAAATTGCGCATCGAGTCGAGTCTGCTCGACTTTCTTATCAGCAAATTAGCAACAGCCGGCGGCAGGCAACGATTGATTATGCCAAATGCAAATTGAATCTGTTGCGGAATCTGTGCGCATATCTCAAAAGTGAACTCACTTCTTTTTTGTCAGTGTATCCCATTTGTCAACTTGTCTCGACACTGTATAAAGAATGATTAATTCGCACGTGATACGAGCCGAAGGCAACAAGATTAGGGAAGAGCCAATGCCCACTGTCCACTATTGACTACTGTTTGCATAAATGCCTAAGTTGTTGAGTCAACAGCGGCACAGTGGTACAGGGGGTAGATACAGATACAAGACACTATAATTAATGATGAGGTACGATGCATTCGCATTAGCATGATAAATTGCCCGTTGACCAATTGAAGCAGCTGAAGCCAGGAGAGAAACTGAACAACTGACCAGCAGCTACTAATCCACACTCTTTCGTTTCTCACTCTCATTTGGCCACACTGTGCTCAGTCAGAGATTATGTAATTTCTCCACAGTAGCCAGTTGCAATTTGAGTTATGATCAGGATGTCAAATGTTGTCGTTATTTCTCTATGGAAAAATGTGGTATATAGCTGTCATAGTTAAGGCTTGTTAAGCAGAGCTTTAAGCCTGGCAAATAGCTTAATTGTGTTAAGTCGGATTAGTTTAGTTTGTCAGGGAGTTGTGTGAGTTTTAAAAGCTTTAGTGTTGAGCTTGTTTTAAGCTCATAAGTTTGCTAATACTACCCACTGATATGGGTAGTAGTACATACCCGACAATCACCCACTCTTACTCTATTTCATGTCGATTCTTATGTGATTTAGTTTAGGCGTATTACATGTTATTAACAGGGTTTAAAGCTTCTTTATTCAGCTGTAAATAAATGTCTAAATGTATACTTGTTAGCATAAGATACACATTAGTATGAGATACATATTCATATAGTATAACACAACTCCCATTTAGGTTACATTACAGTCCTAGATTTTACATAGATTTTCTCAAACATTAAAGCTTCAAACCTGAGAATTTAAAGCGCTTTCTCAAGGTCAACTGGTATGCTATCAACTTGACCCATTTCGCCAGTGGGTGGGTGACTGGATGAGTGGGTGGGTGGTGCGTGAAGGGAGCAAAGCCGTTTGTTGCATTATTGAGCAGCTGCTTAAGGGCCACTTCGCTGCCTGATGATGTGCTTTTCTCACCTTAATGCGGTCGCATTTGTGTTGATGGCAAAACAACACTCACTCGCTGTGTGTGAGTGCAGAGTGAGTACACTCAACACACTCACAATCTCATTGCGATGCGAATCACGTGTGCAACATCGTTCATTGAATTAAGGGACAAGAACTTGCCACAACTTTTCACTTTTTACTTGAGACTTTGCGACTAAACAGTGCTTCCTCTTCCCCCCTTCCTCCCTGCTGACAGGATGCGGACGAGACAGTTCGAATGGACGAGGACGGACAAAGGGACAAGGTACAGGTACCCACAGAAGATACTCAACTCTTAAGTCTCAAAGTCTCTACGGCAAATTGGCATTGGTTCTCCAGGGACTACTTTTGGCTTCTCTCTACCTAATGGGCTTTTATTGATAGGGTCGCTTAAGCACTGACATGGCGTGCCTTAGAGTTGACTGCGTGATGCGATAGGCCTGAGAATGAATGGAATAATAGGGGTACGATTTGAGACCAACTATAGATTAGAAATAAAGTTACAGTAGCCAGAAAGTAGCTGAATTGTCTACTCTATAATATGATATAAAGCCTATTAGTCGCTATCTACTTATACATCTTTAAGTGAGGGATAATATATAACTCTGTCTTTAGCTTAGTGCCTGTATCCCTTCTTCCACGTATGGTTAAACATCCTCTACATCTCCTATCTATATCAGCTCAATCTATATCATTTTATCACATTCTTCAGTCTACTTCTTCATCTACTCGTTATCAGTCTTCGCCTTATCGAAGCACACCTCGTGTCACGCGCTCATCTCTAGCTGTAACCTCTGCCACCCTTTGCACCTGTTGAGTAGAGGAGCCTAGTCGTAGCACTATTTACAGGAAGAGTACTAAAACCAGACGAAGGGTAGAGCCAAGCTCTGTGCGTGTGCTCTGATAGGAGGAAGGCTCAACTTTTAGGGATTTCTTTTTTCTTTTCTATTTGCTATTTGCTATTTGAGTTGCGAGTTTGAGTAATTGCCACGTACACGACGGCGTGTGTTTAACTTTTAATTGAATTTGATCGAATGCATGTGATAAAATTAATTGAAGAGAGGGCAGCAACGAGAGGGGGAACCTAGAGGAGTAGAAGTGCCAACAGCTGAGGCACTTGACCAAAAGTTTTTAATTGCCTTTCGAGCATCAAATGTAGCCAAGCGTACGTGTGAGTGGGTGGGTATAGAGGGGAGTAAAGAAAAGGCAAGTGGGTGGGTGGAAGAGGAAGCCGAGGCAGACTCCAGCTGATAAGTTTGTGCTGCTCGTTAGCATATGTCAAGAGTGTAAAGTCCAGGTATAACTAATTTATATAGAGCGCGGTCTTTCGCTATAACTCTACACACCCTTCCCCTCCTCCTCACCACCCCCTTTCGGTTATTAAAACTTTGTTGTGTATTAGTTTCTATGCTGTTTCATTAGCGGTTGCTGCGGCTACATGTGGGCGTGGCTAATGTGTTGATTGCCACGCACTGTGGCAAACGTTGGAAATTTTGATTTATGCACTCCGAGTGGCAACTTTATCTGCCATAATCTGCCACATTTTGTGATAAATTGCGGCACAACAACAACAACTACAACAAGAGGCAACAAAATCCGCAGCCAAATGCCAGCCACAAGTCTCAAGCCGCAAAGTATGCTAAGCAAAAGGCAAATGCTTTCACGAATTGCCCCGAAGCATTGCAAATCTGTGGGCGAAGTTTGATAACAGGTGAGCAGAGTAGGCAGGGGGAGGGGGGAGGGGCGAGTGAGTGGGCAAGAAGACCGCAAGCAAGACTGCTTTAGTCAAGAAAGTTCTGAGAAAGTTCGGCATAAGAACACGTGTACAAATTGAGCATCTTTATAATAGAAAGAAGGCAAATAAACAGAATAAGGCAAAAGAGATATACTATGTACCATTTTTAGCAGTGTAACATACTCATTTATCTAAAATTATAATAGCCATTTAAGCACGCACTAGTACAGGTACAAATAACAGACTAATAACTGAGGCAATGTCAAGAGGCAAGCAGCGAAATGCATATAATATATATACATAATTTTTAGCAGTGTAGTACATTATACCAGTCTTATAGACAGTTGAGTAAGGAATCCCAGTCATTTATCTAAAATCACAATACCCATTTAAGCATCCATTAGTACAGGTATATACAACGGACTAGCAACTGAGGCGAGGTCTCCTCCACTTCGCCTACCGGATGTGGGCAATTTTGGCATTTTCATAATTTCCGCATTTGGATTTTTGCAGGCTTTTACTTGCGGTTAAAAGTATTTACCTACATAAAAACAGCTTACCCAATTCTCGTGGTTTTGTGAGCTTTTCCGAGAGTTTCCTTGACTTGGCAAAAGTTGTTTCCTTTTCCCGTTTGGCTTGGCTGCCGCAAGATCTGAAGTAACTCGGCTTATTTATGGTTTAATAAGGCGCTCATCCTTCAGCCATCCGCTGTGGAATAAAAGACAAACATGAAAATATGAAAATAACAATAAGCCACCCCACACCATTCCCCTCCCCTTCCCCTTGCCCGCGCCAGGCCAGAGAGCTCAACATCATTATAATAAAATGTAAAGCGTCTTTAGCTCAGATTTGTATATGGATTCGAATGAAATTTAAGCACACGCTCTAAATATAATATATAATATATTGTGTATGATGTTTGGCATTACCGTTAATCTCATCAAGGCAGCCCAAAACATCAAAGTGAACAAATAAGCAGTGGATTGCTCAGAGTGTAACCCAACGAGAGGATACCCTGTAGAGAGTGCTAGGATTTGAGGTTGCTGTAGGTAAATAGCTATAACTTTGGTGTTTTAAAACCGATTTTAAAGTGTGATGCTTTTTTGGATAGTAGATAAACGTAGTCAGACTTTATAGAAGAACACTTTTTATTAAACATTTTTTCTCAATTTTTTCCTGAATTTTGAAATGTGTTAATAATTTGCAGTATGCTTAAAGTGAGTTGAAATTTGCTAATATAATTTACTTATACTTTTTGTAATGATATCTCTGAAATTTGTGAATTTGTGGGAGCTTAAAGAACCCAATCTAAAGCCTATACCGTTTAGTTAAAATATTTATGTTGTATAGTGTAATTTTTAAGGCAAGCTTGACTAGAGAGATACCCTGTTTTCTATTAACATAGTTGCCTCAACTTTATCCGTTTCGAGTAGTCTTTCTCTATTATAGTAGTTCAACACTACCCGTACACTAATTAAGCAAGGGGTATGCCCGTGTCATGGAGTGTGAGTGAATTAGAAAGTTAGAATGTTAGGTAGCGCGAAAGGTAGATGAAAGCGAGAGATAACACAGCAGATCTCTGGTAGCTCAGTGCCCTGACATTAATGTATGCAAATGCGATGCCAGTTCAGTGTGCTTTGATTATGTTGTATGAGTTTGTTGTTGTTGTTGTCGTGTGTATTAATAATATCCTTTCTTCTCCGGCAGTAACTTTACACGGTGCCAGGGGCTGGGCATCATTTGCATAGCTCTAATTTCGAAATCGAAGGGGATTGACATGTAAATTTTGCATATATATGCATCAGAGTGTTGATTAATTATTGATTTATAATATTTGATTGAGCTCAAAGCGAGCTGTCTGTCATGCACTTTGAATTCAAGTCAGTCATCAGTCATCAGACAAACTGTAACAGAATGCCTGAAGTATGCATGAAAGTATGCTGAATACTCAGCTGACCACTCAGCAGTTCTACAGGGGGACAAACCACAAGCTAGTCAAAACTGGTTGTTGTCCTTTGGCCAAGAGGCGTGTGCCATGGACTGATGAACTGACAAAAATGCTTAAATGTGTTATAAATTGCGCGCAGGCGCAGAAAATTTAATTAAAACGAACAGTCAGAACAACCCCTAAAAAAGAGTTGTTTGTATCCCCAGCAGAACTCACAGCCTGACTGATTGTCTGTCTGCCTGTCTCTCGATCTGTCTGTCTGTCTGTCTGTCTGTCTCTCTGTCCTCACTGACACCAGTTCATCAATTTTACTGACACTGCGCACAATCCGTGCAATTAGTCACACACGCCGCATTAGCATGCGAAAAACAACATAAAAGACTGTAGCCCGATATCATTTTAATATTTTAAAACACATTTTGTATTCTTTACTGCTTCAAAGGGGTGTGGAGTTGTAGCTACAGGACTATTCAAGTATCTGCTGCAAAGTATCTGTTTACAACACATGTGAAGAGAGTTCTATTTCAAGTATGCTTAAAGTTGCATTGTATTTAGTATATTTTATCTGTTACTTGTTTATTTAGTTAGTTATTGTCTAATACAGATTCATTCCAAATAAAGGAAAAGTTAGGAAAGTATCTATTTAATTAAAATATACATATATCTTTTTATCAATCTTTTTTGAATCTAGTCTGTCTATAGAGCTTTGTCTATTACTAGTGTCCAAGAATTTATTGATCTTTCAATTCTTTAATTTATGTATCTAACAATATATACATCTATATATCGAACAATAGATATTTCCATCTATAATTCCATATTCTAACTGTGATTTAATCCACTATTTATAAACATCTCTATCCACCTCTAACTATATTTACAAATTGATCTACTTTTATATTCTTTTATCATTCTGTGGATTCATCTCTCAATCTATACTAGCAATATCTACCCTCTATACATGTATCTCGGTATCTACCTTTAACTTTAGGTATCTATTTATGAACCCAGTCTTATAGTATTTCCATCCATCTAGCTCTCTGTGTATTCATCTCTTAATATAGCTCTCCACCTATTACTCTTACCTTCTACACCATCTATATATACCACACCTTTACCTTTACCATCTTTAAATGCCCATTTCCTTCCTTTCATTAAGCAAACCACAAGCTGTCCCATGTGTACCCCAAATGTCAAGTTGAATCCCAATTACAGATACCAGCTCAGAGATAAGAGTTGATAGTCATAACTTGACAGCTACTTGAACCTTTCTACCTGATTTCCTATGAAATATTAACGAAACATTTCAATTTGAATTTGAATATGAAAAGCGGAGAGTATTGAGTCAATGTACGCAGAGAATTAATCCATAAACTGTAGGCAAAGACTCATATAGGGCACACATCCTCACATTCTCACATCCTGGGTCCCATTCAGGGTCAGAGCTGAGGCTAAAAGGAAAAGTCGTTGCACTCTTGACAACTGAAACGGAATAAAGTGTTTTCAGTCGGCTGCGAGTCGAGAATCAAAGCACTACAACAACAACAACAATAAGAAGAAGAAGAAGAGTGTCTGCAACTCGAGAAAAATTTGTATAAATAGGTCAGCAATTTACTGCTCATGAGGTGGTGCAGATACAGATACAGATACAGATACATAGACAGATACAGATACACCCAGACTGCGACTGACATTCAACAGAAATGCAAATGTCTGGCAAACAGATTCCAGATTTTCCTTCGCTTTTCCCTTCGTTGTGCCGTGTCAAAATTAAATCAACTGAAAATAAATCGCATAAATAAACAAGAATAGAGAAAAGAAAGCCCTCGGTTTTGTCTGTGGGTTTTTCTTAATTGTCCAGCCATAAAGAAAAGAAAACTTGTTTTTTTGTAATCACATGAAAACTGTGTGCAGTTTCTATTGAAAAATGTTTGTGGTTTTCGTTTTGTTCCGAATTCAAACTCATTTGGGAAGTGAAGCAACCCTTAAAATGCTGTTGATTGAGAGCAGAGTTGGAGTTGGCAGGCAACATGCTTGGAGAGGTTCGAAGTGGTATCAAACGGTGCGCTTGCAACGTGTTGGAGCTGCATGAAGTTCGATGAAGTCAGGGAGGTATAGCTGACAATATATTTTAGACCTTGTGAGACCTTAGATGAAGTTTAAGATAGCGAAGTCATTAGGTCAATGTTGACCTAGATTTAAAATAGATTTATACATATAGAGAAAAGCAGAGTTGTGATCTGATCTATTATTCATATACATATAGAGAAAAGCAGAGTTATGATCTGTTCTATATATTTGCCTTATATTTTATGTACTCTACATTCACAGTTCCGACTTGAAAGCCTTCTGTAAATAGTCCAGGCATCATATTCCTATAGAAACCTCCCATTCGTCCCATTCAATAGATCAAACCTCACTCTGTTCTAGTTAGTTAAAAGTTCCCCTCGCTGTACCCTTTTAAAATGTGCCATAAATTCGGGCCTTAACGAATCTTTTAATGCACTCTTCCATCAAAAATATGTTTCACAGTCCAGCGATTTGTCCAATTGGCAGCTCATAAAATTATGATCGAGCGTGCTTTAAAAAACACACACACACATAGGAGAAGGGGAGGGGGTAGGGCTAACAATGCACTGTGATGCTAGTTTATGTGTGTGCAAAAATATATACGAGGCCATTAAATATAAATCATATGATAGACTCGGAGAGGGAGGAGGCTCAACTCCCTAACCATAACCCTAACCCTTTTTTTGGCTCGTTTGTTGTTGTGATTTGCCCAGGTAAACGCACAGGCCAGTCAAGTGTGCAAAACTGCATTAAAACAACACGCGACTCGGCGAATTTTAAAGGCAGAGTCACTCCGGTTGCCACTTGAATGCAGAGAGAGGGAGGAAATCCTGCATGGTTCCCTTCCCTTCCCCCCTTCCCTGGCACATTCGTTTTGTTTTCCGTGTGTGTGTGTTTAAAATCTTTTATTAGCTCATATCGATAGCCAAACGTGTGCTGGCTTTTTGTTTGTACTACTTCCGGTTCTAACGAGTGAGGAACGAGGGAGTTGAATACCCAACTTAATACACAACAATAGTCGAGCTTTAATTGCGGCTAATTGTGGCAGTAAGTTCGAATTGAAACGACTAAGTATAGATGGAAGTTGATATACCCTGTGTAGAATTCTCTACTAACTTAGAAAACAGTAGAATAGAGTTTTCAGATTGTAGGAACCATTTATAAAATAGTCTTTGCCCTGATTGACTTCCTACTAATTCAAATTGAATCGACTAAGTATAGGTCTAAGTTGATATACCCTGTATTTAGAAAAGAGTTTATAGACTGGGGAATGAACTGAATTTCGTTTGTGAGAAAGTCTTGTATTGGAATACAATTTCCTACTAATTTTAGGAGTCATGGTTGCTAAGGATCTTTTCTGTATAGTATTAAAATAGAATGTTTAGAATATAGAGCACTATATCTATATATATATACTCTTTGTCCTGACTTACTAAAAGAGTCCGCTTTACTAAGTATCGCTCAACTATATTCTATTGTTTTCGAAAAGTAGCTGACTCATTTTGGCCTGACTGACTAATTGACTGACTGACTGATGTAGTGCTATCAATGCACAGCCTAAACGGTAAGACATAGCGACCTAATTCCTTCGCGAATTGAGTTCTTTTAACCCTTAGACCTCCCCCTTTGTAAAAAATCACCTTCAAGCGTTTCAATTTTGATATCAAAGGATATATAGCAAGCAAAGTCGTAGACCGATGCATTGAATGTTGCCTAGAATCTCTTGTATATTCATATTTTTTCTAAGAACTAGAAGTAATCAAGTTCCTATAGAATTTTCATATACATTTAAACGAGATAATTTCACTAGAACTCCCTCATGCCAGAAACCATATGCAAATGTATAAATTGTGCGCTGTATCGCGTCAGGTGTCCGTCCGCCAGGTGTGGGCGAATACTCAATGAGGGAAGCTAATAAACTCATTAACGCCTCGAGGTCGATGGAAGCTGTGTATGTGTATCAAGTCAAGTGTAAGGCATGACCCATTAATCAGTTACTGCTGGGGGCAGGTGGGGGGAGGAAAAGCGTGGAAAATAGCGAGGAAATTGCGTGGCGACAGGAATCGCCGGCGACTGTCAACTGCACACTTCATTAAGTGCTACCACTGTCGGGTTTTAATTAACCAACTTACAGCTCTCTGCTCACTCTCTGCTCTGGCAGTGATTCGGTGCTCGAGACTAACTCAGATACACATGTGGCAAAGTAGCGACAAGTCGACGGCAGTCACAATTTGATCTGCAGCCGCGATTAGCGTCTGTGTGATTACATATTCAAATGATTCAAATGATTGCCACTGGCGATGGCGAATGATTGATTGATTGATTGACTTGCTGAACGACTGCCAGACTGACTGATGGTCCATTAAGCCCAACAGCACTCAACTGCCTTTTCGGCTAAGCGTCTCAACTTGTTGCAACCACACTGCCACTCAATGTGGCAAGGAAGCAAACATCTTTTGCCTCAAAATGTAGTCTCTGATTCGGTATTGCGATAAGCCATAAGTAATGTGAGAATTGCGAAATAGTTTCAGTGGGAAATTGGTGTGGAAATGTAGCTGAAGTCATTAGCAGATACAATAATATACATATAGAATAAATATGGAGTTACACATTTATTTTGTAGTGTAGTGTAATAGAATAGTTCTTCAATTCAAGAAGTTATACATTTTTTTGTAGAGTGTAATACTAAGTCCATTCAAGATTATTTAAATATGCTATCCATAAAGCGCTCTTTGCCAGTCCTTAGCTAAAGTCATTAGATGCAATAATAGATAGAATATATATGGAGTTACATATAAAGTACGAGTTTACACATTTATTTTGTAGAGTGTCCCTTAAGCGCTCTGTGCCAGTCCCTTCACCTCTTCCTCGCTTACTCTATATGCAAGTAAGCAAGCGAAATGTTGATCCGGTCAATATGGCTGGCTACGATGTAAGCCACGGCTCGATTTGGCAGGAATGTAGACAAATCGACGATGGGAAGTGCCAGTCAGTATTGAAGGCATTCGTCTTCAACCGAAAATCCATGAATTGGGTTCATCACAAGCTGCGCAAACAGGAATGCGACGAGATGCTGCAGGAGTTGGCAACTCGTAAAGCAAACACAAAGGTCTGCCGCAATTCGGTCTCTTTTAAGAAACCGGAAACCACGGAAGTGGAATCCAAGTGCATATGTACCCGCGATGTGTTGCAGGTGACCAAGGATCTAGAGACTCCAGGAGTTCCATCTTAAGATGGAAAATGGCAAAGCCAAATACAAGACTTAGTTACGATTCAGGGAATGCGAAATAATTCCAACTTACGAGCCCCATTTCAAGTGTGGAGAGTACACTAGGAACTGATTTAGTTGGTGAAACGTAAAGGGGTACTCGAAATTTTTATGGCAGTTGAAATGTGGCGGTTGCTAGATTGGAAATGTATAACTAGGGAGTGGACGTAAGACCCTAGATAGTAAATAAATAGTACCCTAGATATATGAGTTGGGAATGAAGTAATCTTTCGAACACTTTTGCTATCTATAAGAAAATAGTTGTGGCACTCGAATAGAGACTCGAATAGACCTGGGCTGGAAAGTCTCAGTAGCTTCCTTTGAAATTGTGTAGTTACTCAGAAACTGCATTGTAAGTTAAACAACTAAATACTCTATTCCATTTCTATATAACAAAGTATTACAGTGCAGGCATTCGAGTAGATACTTGTGCAGTCTTTCTTTTCCCAGAATTTTCCAGTCTTGAATCTTTAAGACTTATTAAATAAAAGCCCCGACTTGATGCAGCATGCAGGACAATCTGATTTGGCAGCTCTTGCTCTGTAAATAGCTTTTCCTTTCAGTCTAATACAATGAAAACCCCTTGGAGCGTATAGAAGAGAAGAGCTGCTCGTGTGGTTACATCCAAGTTGGCTGCCTGCTTGACTCTGGGTCCAGCAGTCAAAGGCATTCCGCTGTCCGTCCGCTCTTAAATGCTGCTTTAAGCAGCTTCAACAGTTGCCCTGCCCCTGTGGCAGTGTTCTCAGACACTCAACACGCTCTAATTGTGCAAATTCCCACAATTTAATGTTTGTTTCTCTCGGTCTCTCCTCAATCTACTGTTAACACTCTCGCTGACACAATGGACTCGACTCAGGTTGAGCTGCAACATTTTCCCAGCCTCGGGACATTTTCGCAGCGAAAGGGTTGTGGAAAGTACGTTTTCCACGGAAAAAAGAAAAGCCACTAAGCCAAGTAAACAAACAGAACAAAGCACAAGCTGAAACTAAACAAATGCCAAATGGAAAATAGAAAATAGAAAAGCAATTGCCGAAATTCTGATGATAGCGCGAGCGAGAGATTTTCCATTTGCCGCTTTTTTACTTGAGGTTTTCCCCCAGCCTCCTTTTGGCTTTTCATGTGCGAGGCAATTGTGCGTCCTTCTGTGTGCAATTCCTGCATCCCATTGTTATCCTGCCGAGGCGCAGCGAAAGAGGAAAGAAAGCAACGGAGCAAAAGTAGAGCATGGCCAACTGAGAATTGCTGAGAAGTGCTAAGAGGGGACAGTCGAGGCACATTGCTCTCTCCATGCTCAGCATGAAATCAATTTGTGGCAGCTACTTAAAGTGCAACACGCACTTCATCAATACTAACAGCAGCAGTCGAATATGAGCGGTAATTGTGCTTAGGTCCCCCTCCTCCTAGCACATACTCCCCCCTCCCATGGCATACATGATTTGCCTATTAACAAGACTTGCGAAAAAATAATGTGACAAAAATTTATTCGCTCTTAGCGACATGCAACTTAATTACCTTAACTTGCAACAAAAAACAGAGTACAGCAGAGTGGGAGAGACTAGGAAATACCCTCTAATTTAGATGAAGATAAACAGGGAATAAAAGACGAACTAAAGTGAGGTTAGAATAGACTTAAGACAGTTGATTAAAATGCAAGAAAAATATTTAAAAACACCTCTGCAGTTTATTATTAAAGCTGCAGTCCTGCATAGTCCACATCAGCCTCTAATAAGCATAGGGTATCTGTACAAAAAAAAGGCTAAAAAAGTCATAGAAATTTGCATGCCACACACCCTGCAAAATGCACATCCTGTGGCACACAGTGCCTCATGCCACCACCAGCAATGCATTTTTGCATATCCCAAGCACACACACACACACATACACACACTCTCCCCCCTCTCTCTACACTCGCATTGTTTGGCACACTTTAGCCCATAAATTTTAATGGCAAAAAGCGAAATTTTTATGCATTTGCCTCTTAAACGATATTGATATAGCATGATGGGTGCCTGGAGGGGTGGAGGAGTGGCAGGGGGCATATGCCATAATGCTGCTTGATGTGTGCGTGTGTGTGTGTGAGTGAGTGTGTCGTCACAGGACACGAGTGGGCATGCATAATTTGCGGCTTAATGGCCGTTGAGACATTGTGGCAAGGACACATTTTAGGACATATTTCAATCGATTCGCAATTGCACTTTAAATGCCAATTTGATTTGCATATGTGCCACATCATGCCGCATGCCGCATGCAACACACACTGCCCCCAAAATGTTATCAGCTGCAGTTGGTTTGACTCTGCTTAGAGACACGTGCCGCTGACATTCTCAAAAGGGCCGAGAATGTGAGTAGACGAAAGGCAACTGAGGGGGTAAGTGCCTCCATTCGAATACCTTCATCTATTACCTGAGGTACAGACATCAAAGTGAGCACTAGAAATACCGCTATCTAAATATGTACATATGCCAGTTATAGAGCTTGAAACAGACTGCCAGTTAGTATACGTTTCTATATAGAATTAGAACATATATTATATCGGATATAAAGAGGATAAAGAGGAAGGTTCAAAAGGAGAAAATTCAGCTCTATATATCAGCAAAAAAATCTATAAAATATTATTCATAACTATATTTCTTTATATATTTTACTAAGGATAAAGAGCAGGGCCTAAATGGAATAAATTTACAACTATATTCCTCCCACACATAATACAATAACCTATTCAAATTACTCATTATAGTTTCATTAACCTCATGCAGGAGAACCTTAAATAACGATAGATGGCATAACTAAAGTTGAAATAAATACTACACCAATTGTATAGATCAATACTGCATTCATACAATAGCTAATTCCAAGGAAATAGAATCTATATATAGAATCGAAAGCCCACTCATGCGGGGGTATTAATCACAGCATGAGAGCGTTATGCAAATGTGTGAGTGTGAGTGTTTGTGAATGTTTGTGAGTGCATAAGATGCTTTTATCGGGTTATGGTTGTCATGGAGCACCAGCAATTTCCTAGGAATTTTTGTGGCTGTTGCTGATATGTTGCCTGCATTGTGTGGGGCAAAAGCCACAGGAAGCAGGAGGCAGGAGGAGGAGAGAGGAGTACAAGGAGCAGCAACTGGTTGCTCGACTCCAAAAGCCAGACAAATGTAGCTAGGAAAATCAATAGGAAAAGAAGTTGCTGCAAGCTGTGTGGGATGAAGAGGAAGTAGACAAAAGGAAGGCAGAAAAAGTGACGGGAAAAGTGCGTAAAGCGAAGCCAATGAATAACAAACAGTGGGCAGACTCCACCCGCAACTATGGAAGAGCGACAGAGTCATTGGGAAAGCGTTGACAGCCGCGTCATTTTGGCGCCACTTTGTTTTATTTATGAATCCCGAGTCGAGACAGTCAGTGGGTCACCGAAAGGGGGCGGGGGAGAGGCTAGTACAGTGGCTAGTGGTTGAGTTTCTACTCAGCCAGCACGAACATGGCTTTTATTGTTTGTTCAACTGATTTGGATGCTACTTTTATGACCATTGCGAGTCCTTGTCTGTCCCCATTCATATCGCATACTACATATACATTTGATATTCCACATTCAGCTGGATTTGGGTCACCCACAACCAGTCGAGTCGGTTCGAGTCAACCACACGCATCCTTTGCCACCCATTTACAGTTATGTCGACTGGCGTCGTCGCCTCTGCTGCTGCTGCTGCTGAGGATGTTAGAATGTTTTTTCTCCTATTTTTTGTTTTTTTTTTCATCCTCCCCTATACACTCGCTAAAAGGGTGCTATGCGAACTGAGAAAGTGAATGAATGAGAATGAAATTTGGCATAGAGGTAGCCTAGGGTTAAAGGCAAAGAGTTCTAATAGTTTAGCGAAGAATATCTGCGAAATTTAAAGCAATGTGTGAAGTATTTAAGAGAGAAAGGAGAGGAAGAAAAAGAAAGAATTGAACTATAATGAAACACGCTTTCCTTTCATCAATCATTATAAAGATTAATCTTTAGAATATCATATAAAGTATATAAAGTTTCTGTAACCAAATGAAGAAGGAATTGAACACTCTTGTCTTTACTTAAATACTATAAATATTAAGATACTATTTACTAACTTTACTTCTTATTTAGATGCAGTATTTCTGGAGCTCAGCTCGTCATAAAATTCAAGTAGATCAGGCAAAAATATTTGCCAAGTAAAGAAAGGTATTGAACTAAAGAAAAGACCTTAGAGTATCTCAACTTTTCTTTCCCCAAAATGCAACTAATCTACCCCTTCGTTATAGCTCTTCTCTAGAGCATTAGCTCTTCATCATCTAGGCAAAACTTTTCTTACGCCATTCTTTTCTTTTTATGCACGGAAATTGAATTGTTTTTCACAATTTTCCATTGGTGGTGCGAGTGCACAATGAAATTGTCAGCGTCGACGAGTTTCTTGTAAACAACTTTTGCCATTGCGTGAGGAAAAAGGAAGTCTAGAGTGTGGCGGAGGGGAAGGAATATGAGTGTGGGGGAGGGGGGATGTATAGTGAGTTAGATGACATAGATTTGTATGTCGCGGCTGTTGACAAAACTTGATGAAGTATTAATAACACAAGGGAGAAACTTTCATCACAAGTTACCATGTATCTGTGACTTGTATCTGTGTATCTTTTATGAGCATAAATGTATCTGTAGTCGCTACTGTATTCAAGTTGTGTCAGAGTGATTCACTTGTAGTCGTATTGATTGCCACGTGGACGTTTAACGACCTGCCTCACATCAGGCTGAATACGACGTCAAAGATGAATCATTAGGGGAGAAACGATACGAGTATATTTGAAGCTAAAAGTTACGCAAAGAAATAAATGTAAATACAGTTTCCCTTTCACCTCTCGGAATTCCTTCTTTACTAATTTAAACACGCCAGCAATTTGCTCGAAGCGTGCGAAATTCATTTCGAATTCTCCGAAAAGAAACTGTCAAGTTGAAAAGCTGCAAAGTCCGGCACGTGACAATGGAGCAGGAAATGTGGTTTCCATTCACAAGCATTCATTCAAGAACCCGCTGAAAAAATGTCACTACGAAATGGGGGCATTAGGTGAACTACTAGTATGGAGGGGACATAAACTGTGCGCGAATTCCACTCGCTTTTAATAGACAGTCTTCCTACCCCCCACCACCACTCAGTCTGCGTGTTGAACTCTAGCACTGACAGGTGACTTGGTTAATTGCCAACACTTTGCACAAATTGCGCTTGTCACACGAGTAAGGAAGACCCCACTCACCCCTCTTTATGTAGTTCACTCTTTCAGCTATTCAACTCACTTTAATTGTAGTCATTGCATTGCATTTTTTATTGATTTCCCACGTAAGCATTGCCTCCCCGCCCTCTCTCATTATTAGCCACAAAATACCACAAAATACCCATGGCTACCCCCCTTTGCCACGCCCCTTTGCTTGAGCTTAGTTAAACTTTTCAGGGCCATAAGTTGCTTCGAATAGATGCAATTGGCTTGGCTTGCCTTTTGCCTCGCCGTACTTGAACTTGAGTTCAGTTTGAGCCCGCTAAGCTTATCAAATTGCCAATTTAGTTTATATTTTTGCGCTTGGCTGAAATATGTTCACAATTGTTCACAATATCAAATATCAATGGCCCATAAAAAGAGCTCTAATTTCTATGACTATTATATATACATATATATAGATATATACAAAGGAAAGGTGCGATAATGTATAGCTAAAGTAAGCCTATGCTTCTGGCTAAAGCTGTTTCTTGCTTCTCAATTTCACCAGACAAAATAAGTTATTGCTAACCTCTAGTATCAACATAAACTATACTTAGTTACTGTTATTAAAGTCTCTTCAAAAGTCTCTCTAGACTACAGAGCAATATTTATAATATAGCTTAAATTGAAACATATAATCACAGACGGGACAAGCGCTATGGTGCATACCTTCAGAGCATTCCGACTGGTTACAGAACTAGTTACCATAGCAAAAGTCAATACATTTCTAAGATAGTATTACTTGATTATCCGTAATTTCTTTTCATCGACTATCTACTATAGTATATTTAAACACTAAAACTGCCAACTACAAATACTTAGACTTATCGTAGCTCATACCTTTAGATCATTCCGACTAGTTACTGCACTAGTTACCATAACACAAAAGTCATCAAATTTCATACCGCGTTTCACTCTATTGTCCTCAATTTATTTACTCTAATATTTACAACATTTAATTACTAAATTTGACAGCTACAAATGCTTGGACTTATCTCGGATCTCAATTGCAAGTTCTCAAGTGGTTTGGGTTCAACAGAATGATATAAAAGTCATTTACACAGAACTCATAACTCAATTGTCTGAGCACTCAACACGCTTCACTTGCTGAGACGGGGAAGGGGGAACGGAGAGAGAAATTTAAATATGTTTTCGCTGCTAAAGTGTCAAAAATTTGTGACTGCCACGCGACATTGGAACAAATGTGCTGTAGTTGTTTCAACAGCTCAATTAAGGATAAGCAGAAGGCGCACAGGATGTGCAACAATTAAAAATCTCACCTCATGTGGCAGGTAGAGGCAGGGCACACGAGTCGTGTGTGCTGCACTTAGTTACGCAACATTTGCGATGATCCCGAGATAAGGAACAGAAACAGAGAGCATTAGGGGACTTGGAGTGTCCTTTTTTTAGGTGTAGGCGTAGTGACAATTTTCCTTTTTTGTTGTTTGTTCATTTAAATGCGTTAGCACCCTCTAAACTAAACCAAACGGAACCGACTAGAGTAGAGTAGAGTAGAGTAGAGAGAGCGCTTAGGTATGCTGGCCAGCTGCTTATCCTGTCGAGTGCTTATCCTGCGGCCCAAACAGTCGACACTCTATTAATTAATTGCCGCTGGAGGCACACTCAAATTCTTAAGCATTTCATCCACTCTCCCTACGCTCCTTTCTCTCGTCCGCTCATTAATTTATTATGCCTGCTCCTCCTCGTCGTCGTCCTTCTCCTGCTTGACCTTTGACACGTGTGCACATTCTACAAACAAGTCCATAAAAGAAAGCCATCAAGTTCGGGTCCTAGCCAAAAAGTCTCCGGTTACCAAAGTACAGTTGCCCCCAAGCTAATTAGTTCTGTTGACAGAATGTTTAGGAAATTGTCTGCTCTCACTCAATTAGCTGCTGAACATGACTCACCTGGTCAGCTGGTCACCTGGTTACCAACTGTTTACCGCTATCAAATTACCAGCTAAATTATTAGGTCGGATTAAAACTGATTGCCGATATTACTTCCATTGGAGTACAAGGGTCATGTTTTCGAATCTTGTTGCCTTTTTTTGCATTGAATACTTCAAATTACATGGATCAAGCAGGCTTTTCTATTTTAAAGTTTCTCTTTCAAGTACAAGGTATTAAAAAGGCTCTGTTTAAATTCAGTAACTTCCCAGAGTCGGCGCTGTGAGGTTATTTTTAGAGTTTCTCTTAAAAAATTACGAATAATTCTATTAAATTGGGAATTTATTCTTAACCAGAAGTCGAGCATTATCATAAACAGGTAAGTCACTCTCGTAGGTGAGGTGAGCAAAGTGAAATAATAATAATAATAATAAAATGAAATAATAATAAAAATTTATTAATACATTGATTAAAGGAATCTAAAACTAAAGCTTTTCATAAATAAGGGAAAATATATCTCTGCATAGGAATCATTTTCTTTTTATTTATTTCTCCATATTTTTTCTGCCAGATTTGAATCTCCCTCTACACATTCACTGGGCCTAGCCTCTCCCTACACCTTAATTTGTTTAATATTAAAACTCTTTCCGCTTACTATTTCCAGCCCCCATGGATAGCACCCATTCATCTGATGTAATGAATGCGGTTAGTACCACCGATGATGAGCAAGATATTGACAGTGGATCGCAGTCAGCGCCGCTCGTGAATATGGAGATGGTGTTTAAGAAAAGATCTGAAGGAGGACGTTGGTTGATATGCTCAGAAAAACCAGATCCCAAAGTAAAATGTCTCCTATCATTGGGCATTTTGATTGGATTGTCTGAGGCTTTGCGCAAGTTTGTCCAGGATCTAATCCATTCAAAACTGGAAGCTGTAGAGTTTTGTGCTCGAATGGAAGAGCATCGGATAAGCGCTTATCCTAGAGAGATTTTTATGAGATTCATGGAGGTATGTACATATGTGAATTTTGTGATATGAATAATGTAATAATCCAATTCTATTACAGAGAAATGTTCCACTGGTGCGACAGGCACTCTACGATGGGGAAATGACCATGATTGGAATCGTTCCTCCGTTGGAGCCACCAAACACGCCAGACGGCGACAACTGAGTGGGTGTGGCAAGGACAGAAATTACAATGGAATCATATTGATATAGAATAATAACAATAGAAATGATTACAATTTAGTATGCATATGTATACGAGTACATATTTTATAATTGTATATAATATCAATTATTATCAAGCATACATATATAGATTATTATATAACATAATTATATTATATTATATTAGTTATTCGTTATTAATAATGTAATTAATATAAGTACTGATGTCACCAGTGACATATCCTTCCTACTGCAAGGGCAAGCTCTAGCGACCAGATGCCAACGATATCCTTAGTCCGGATCATTTAGCTGCTGCTGTGGCCACTGCCATGCCACTGCCGGTTGAATGGTACTACAAGTGCTCCTTAATCTGTAGCAACAGCAGGACACTCGGCTACAACCACCACAGCATCGAAAGTATTCTCGGAGAATCGTCTTGCCACACTTCCAATAAACGCAAATAGATTATGTATTATACAAAACCTAAAGACATACATGTACATATAGAGGTTAATAATCATATAGATCCAATATATGTACGCCGATAATACTACAAATAAAACAAATGTATTGTAAATGTAGTGCACGTAAGCATTCGCAGAACTGTAAACTATAAAAAACAATGTAAATTAAATAATTAATATTTATTAAGAGTGTGCGACAATAAAAACTAATGTATACATTCAAAATAAACTAAAATTTAAATGAAAAAATTAAAAAAAAAAAATTTTTTTTCATTCAATTTTCATGGCAAAAAATTGCAGGGGTAGGCATGCACTTTTGGTATGAAAAACACAAAAACGGCCATAACTTGGCCATTTAAGGAGCTAGGACGATGTCCTTTGGCAGGAAGATGCGGCTTTTGTTCTAGAATCATAAACTGTAATCAAAAGGACGAAGGTCCTTCAGGGAGCCGAGTTAGCAGGACTTTTTTGTTTAGAGAAAAACCGCTGTAACTCAGCCGTATCCTGTCTGATCCTGACGAAACTAGTGGCAACGAACGCGGATTATTAAGGACTACAAACTGGCCAAAGGACATCCAAATCGTCCTTCAAACAACGGAGTTATTAAGGATTTTCGATATTCAACCAAATTTCCATCGTCTTTGGATGCGTGCGTTTTCATTGCATACTTTTAGGGGACATCTGCTGCTAGTTGCAGCTCGAAATTTTTTGTAAGAAAACCCAAATTGTATGGAGCCCCCAAATGCAGTAACAGGCGAACAGAAATCAGTAGCAGGTGACTCAGAAATTGGCGCGCACGAAAGTATGCCCCACTTTTTATTATACTCTGCGCGGGTCAATTTAAATTGCCTAAAATCGAAAATCCTTAATAACTCCGTTGTTTGAAGGACGATTTGGATGTCCTTTGGCCAGTTTGTAGTCCTTAATAATCCGCGTTCGTTGCCACTAGTTTCGTCAGGATCAGACAGGATACGGCTGAGTTACAGCGGTTTTTCTCTAAACAAAAAAGTCCTGCTAACTCGGCTCCCTGAAGGACCTTCGTCCTTTCGATTACACTTTATGATTCTAGAACAAAAGCCGCATCTTCCTGCCAAAGGACATCGTCCTAGCTCCTTAAATGGCCAAGTTATGGCCGTTTTTGTGTTTTTCTTACCAAAAGTGCATGCCTACCCCTGCAATTTTTTGCCATGAAAATTGAATGAAAAAAAAATATTTTTTAATTTAAATTTTCGTTTATTTTGAATGTTTTAATTAGTTTTTATTGCACACACTCTTAATAAATATAAAATATTTAATTTACATGGTTATTTATAGTGTACAGTTCTGCGCATGCTTACGTACAATACATTTACAACATATTTGATTTATTTATAGTATTATCGGCGTACATATATTGGATCTATATGATTATTAACCTCTATATGTACATGTATGTCTTAAGGTTTTGTATAATACATAATCTATATATGTTTGAATAGTTCTGCTGTTCCGGCCTGACGTCTATTGGAAGTGTGGCGAAGAGATCCTTTGGGAATATTTTCGATACTCTGGTGGTTATAGCTGTCCTAGCGTGTCCTACTGTGGCTACAGTTTAAGGAGCACCTGTAGTACCCCATTTCAGCTGCTTGCGTTTAGCCTTACACATCAACGAGCTCTCTCAAATGGCCGCCTCCTGCAGATTCTCCTTATTCTTCTGCAGCAACAGCAGCTCGCTTGTCGATTGCAGTGGCTTGGCAGTGGCCACAGCAGTAGCTATAAGATTCGGACTGGGACTGTCGTTGCCCTCTGGTCGCTGGAGCTTGTTGCTGCAGTAGGAAGGATATGTCACAGTAGGAAGGATATGTCACTGGTGGATCAGTACTTATTCATGGCTTCCACATCGTTTGGAGGGAGCAGCGCATTGGCAACAGGTGACCGTTGCTTATTGCAGCTGCGGCAGTGAATGATCCAGTGCCTCCCAATTTGATGTGCAAAATAACGAAGATTAAGAAAGGATTAGACTATGTGTGGTTTTAGGAGGAGAGATCAAATTAACAGCCTGCCTCACCCTCGCCATTAACCAGGCCTATGTCTGTGTGCGTATTTCCTTTCAGCTCATGTGGTTCTGGTGAAATCGAGGGCGAACCGATGGACACACGTGGAAGTAGTAGTAGTAGTAGCTGCATGTTGCACAGCTGAAGGAAAATAAGTTATTTATTAGCATCTATTTCAACTTGATATTCAAATAAAAATAGTTACACACTCCGCCATATTGGAAGAAAGTTCAGCTGTGTTTATAAAAAAGCGATATACCCTGCCTAAAGCAAATGTCTAGGCACTAAAAGTTTGCTGTGGCCAAAGTTTTATTGCCGCGGGCAGTTTGGATGGGGCTTAACAGATGACGAGTCGGAAACACAGGCAAATCCCCCGCTCAACTCTAGTAGGAGACACTTGACAAGCGGAAAGAGCGCAGAAAGCGAAAAAAGAATTAAATTTAAGCTGATTTGAGATTTATGAGCGCAATGAAAACGTGACGAGACAGAGCACTGCGAAAGGGAGAGTCAGCAATTGCAGAATGTCTGAGACAAGTGGCACAGTTTCTCTTCTTCTTCTTATCCTCTTTTTGGGTCTGTCTAATTTGTTGCACGTGAAAAGGACAGTCAGAGTGGAGGGAGAGAGAGTGGAGAGAGTTTTCGCATATCTTATGCTTGTTCTTCTTCTTCGCTTCTGCTCAACATTTTTTAATTAAAACTTTGCGTGCGCCAAGAAACTTGGCCAAAAGCTGATGACGTCGACAAGAAGTTTTGGCTAGAATTCACTCGTTCATTTTGTTGGCTTAGACAACTTTTTTATTGGCCAAATATTGGCCATAATTAAGGCGATATAAAAGAGATATTGTACTACTATTCGCAGAGTTTACTTCATAATTATTTGGCGTTCCCTTTGCCTTGACTCCTTCTCAATTGCCCGCCTTTTGGCCGAGTTTTAATTTGCATTTTAATTTATGGCGCCTATAACTTTTATGGCCATCGTTCTAGCCAAAGGCCAAGGGGCCAAAAGGTCAAGCTGCCCATAGGACAGAGCGATAAAAACAGCTGTTGGATTACACAACAATAGATAGATACTGGGGAGTGAGTGTGTGTATCTTGAGCCTAGGCAGTCAACAGCGAGGTCAAAGGGCAATAGCTGAGGTGCCACAACAGCTGCCCAGATAGCTCTATTAGGGCCTAAACCCTAAACCCTCTCACTGGGCGGCTAGAACAAAGGAGAGACAGCCAAACTGTCACTTAAGATATCACTGAGCGAATGCAGTGCGAGTGAGTTCTCCCCCCTATTGAGCACAATCAAAATTGTGACTGCAACTCTTCAGCTAGTATCTACTCTCAATCTCTGTCGCTCTATTTTAAACAAAAGCATTGTCTTTGGCTCTTAATGAGAGCTATCTGTTAATTGTTTAACTCAATTTGTGGTGCATGAGTGGAGAGGTTAATTCTATTCTATTTCTATTCTTATTATTTCAAATTGAATAAAATAGAGAAATATATGGCAAGGCTACAGTAGAGCGTAGCAGACAGAAGGAGAAACTACTCTGCCTTGAATAGTCGCTTAAGTAGAAGACTTTTAGCATCATTTTTTGAGACTTTATTTAAAAGTGAGTAAAATAAAAATCTTTGATATTTCAGTCTTTAAACTAAAGAGCAGTTCGACTTTAGTATTGTAAGAAGTATGTACATATATAGTGTTATTATAATTATTTATGTTTAAGAAGGAATATAATAAAAATACAACTTAAAAGCAACAATCTGGCAACAACAGACAAGCATGTAAAAACGACTGTCTGGCAATACTAAAAAATATCGATAGAAGTAGAAGAAGCGGTACTTGCAACAAATTCATGAAGAGAGTAGCGTCGTGTGAGAACACATACACAATAAGAATCATCCTAATTTGCGAAATAAAAGAACAATAAAAATACTAAAACTACGATTAAACTGTTTGTGTTCCTCCCTTACAGTATGTATATTTACATTCAGTAAGTCACACACTATAGAATGATTATAAGTTCACTAAAGTAAGTATAAAGTAGTAGTGGAACTTTAGCTACACAGTAAAAAAAAAAGAGTAAAATGAAAACTATTGAGGTTTCTATATAAAACAAATCCAAAAAAGTTTTAAATTTAAACCAGCTGGAGTACACAAAGAGAGCATTGGTATACACACACATATAAGCGTTGCTCTCTCACTTGGTGCACAATTTAAACCAATTTTGGTGTAAATATAAAACGAAAATAGTTTGAACGCTAATCGAATTTGGATTTAATTTTAAACCAAGAGAGGAGTTGTATCAAAACCAAAAAAGGATATAATTTAATCAGCTTGAAATAAGATGCTAAAAAATCTAAAATCACGACCATAATTTCAAATTTAGATTTACAAAAATCTTAAATCATGATTTTTTCCTCTTATTAGATTAACCGCCAAATTACATATGATGCATATTTTTAATATTTTTATAATATTTTTTTTTTATAAATTTTTTTTATATTTTATAAATTTTTTACATCTATTAAATTTAATTATATCTTTAATTTTACATACCAAATTTACTTGTCCGGCTTCTCCGGTTTGAACTCACGACTCCTCCTTGGTTGACACACACACACGCAACACTGTTCACTGTCGACTTAGACCCTTGCGCCACAAAGCTTTAACAGTTTGCACATCCCAAATACATTTCTTATGAACAGATTGCAGGAATGCAGAATGCGGACGACTCGGGTTCAAGTCCAGGCAGAGAACTAGGTTTTTTTTTTTTGTTTAATTTAAAATTTTGCTCCATCTCTCTTTATTCTGACTTCGCCTGAACAAATTTAATGGCACTGCAGTAATTCACTTTTAAATACATTTTCACGTGTTTGTTCTTCTTTGCGCAATAGGCTTGAGTGTGTGTGTGCGTAGAGAGCAAACTTATCGTTTATTGCAACTCTTCTGTGTATGTATGCACACATTTCGAGCGAGAGCAGGGCTTTTAAACCCTTTTTGGATTTTATTCTACTCTAGTAAACCAAAAATTGAGCGGCAAATTTGAAATGAGAGTGTGACCAGCTAATTTTACTCCATTTTAGTTTTGATTTTAAACCAGAAGTTTAAAAATTCAGAGAACCACTTTTTTAACTCCAAAATAGTTTTAAATGGGGTGTAAAAGATTTAATTTTACTCCAGCACTTTTTACTGTGTAGTGAAAACCCAATTCAAGTAAGTACTATATAAAGAGTTTAACCCTTTTATAATGCTTTAATAGTTTCGATTTGCAGCCTTTTGTATAAATATGAAAATACTTTAAGGACGCATTCTATAGAGTTTAGTTTCTCATTTCATTCCTCTAAATAAGAGACTTGCCTTGCCAAAAGTCAAGCAGTTTATTGCAGCTTTAAACTGTGTTAAAAGCCGTAGCTACAGCTTACTTGTTAGTAGATACTTTTAAGCTTAATATAATACCTTAATAAGCTTCTTCTGTTCGGCATATTTGATAAGCACTTTGTTGTATCTACTCAAGTAATCCAGTTACTAGCTAGCTAGTAATCTAGTTTAAGCAACTCAAGCCCCAACTGCTGCTCAGTTCTTCTTCTGTCCAAGTCTCGCTTTCTCCAGTTGCCACACAGTCTTTGCCACACAGTCTCTGCCACACAGTCTCTGCCACACAGTCTTTGAGCTGTAATACTGTTCGACTCTCCTAATGAACACATGTCAATTAAGGCAACAACACTGACCACTGTCCCGCTGTCCCACTGTCTGTGGTGTCTGTTGCAGCAGCAGCAAGTGAATCTGTGGCATGAATTATGCTCCGGCCTGGAGTCGAGGCATGTGGCATGGATACATGGCTCGCGTGCCGTCGCCAAGATGACGCGTCGACGCCTGCTACGTCTTATTACGTCTACGCAGTGTTTAGGGGGAGGGGGAGGGGGTGAGGGGGTGTAGTGTGGTGTGGCATGCCCCACAATGCAACTGTGTGTGTGTGTGTGTGTGTGTGAGTGTGTCTGATTTATGTCGCCGCCATAGGAAAAGTGTCGCGGGTGTTGCGTGTCCAGTGTCCCCCCACACTGAGCCTACCACCCCCTCCCCCTTCCCCTTCCCCATGCCACTTAGTTGTGGCAGCTGCCAGTGGCAAATGGTCAGCATTTGCTTTGAACGATTTCCGCTTTAATGTAATTTTTGACAACAAACATAAAGAGAGGGATAGAGTAGAGCAGAGACAGTGGACGGTAGGGGGAGGGGTGAGTGGGAAGGGGGTGTGGTAGGTTTATAGTCGCCTCATCATGTTACGAGGAAATAGCACTATAAATCTCCTAAGCTTTCGCCGTACAGTAGCCGTTACTTACCACTGCTATCTGATGGCTAAAAGCGTTTTAAATTCGACTGCGAGTACAAGTGTAAGTACACTGAGAGAAACAAACGAAAGTTGTAGACTTGAATCGAGAATTAAGTGAATGTCAAATAAGCTAATACTAAGAAGAATAATCTCATTTGGAATTCGATAACTTCTGAAGAACGAAAGGCTTGTTTTAAGCTTGTATTCTTAGTTTTTGAAGAACTCAAAATGAGATTGAGTTGGGCTTGAAGTAAGTTCGAGTAATCCTCTTACAAGTTTAGTTTAAAAAGCAATGATTGTAAGCTTGTTTTAAGTATATTTCCCACTCAAAGTTAGACTGCTTAAATATGACTTAATCCCAATTTAAGATTAGTCGAGAGAGACTGAAAAATCGCAATATATTGAGAATGATATGAGCAAAAGTTTGACCTCCGTTTTTCTCCCTGTGTAGTGGTACTCACTTGCGATTCGTTACCGATTCATTTCGATTGAATTTCATGCGTTGAGCCTGTCTAACTGTCTGTCTCTCCGTCTGTCTCTCCGTCTGTCTCTCCGTCTGTCCGTCTGTCTCTCCATCTGTCTGTCCGTCTGTCTCTCCATCTGCCTCCGCTACCTGCCTTGTTTGGTCAGTCTTATCATGCGATTTGTTTTCCATGTTTGATTTATCTGATTTGCGGCAGCTTCGATTACCAAGTGCCATTCGTACTCGCATTCGTACTCGCATTCGCAGTGCACTCTCCGATAAGTCGCCAAATGGGTTTTGATTACATTTGCCAACTTTTCCTTTTGCAATTCACACGAAACTCAATGAAATGGCCACAACACTTGGCACAACATTCAGACAGAACGGAAGCAAATGCAACCACAGATACAACTCAATTCTTCGGAATGAATAAGACGTTTCATGCGATAGTTGTAGCTAATTGCAAGCGATACTATCGATAAGAGAAATCTATAGGAAATGACAGATGTATGTGCTGTAATGTAGAATGTATTCTTACATTATAAAAGTAGCTAAATTTCATTGTGAGTCGATAGTTGTACTCATTCGATAGTTTTTGATACATTGTTCGACATTGTTCTTTATATTGTATATTTAAGTTTATATGCGAAATGATAGTTATCGTACTCTATGAAATTGTTTAAATATTGTATTGGAAAACAGTATAAATAAAAATCTTTTTATAATATATGAATGTGTTTGTTTGATAGCCGATAGTTCTACTTATACGATAGTGGTTCAGCATGCCCTATCAAATTTTATGATTATTATACTCTTACGATATACTGTAAGTACAATTGGCATACCGATACTTTTTACATATTATAGATATGCCTACCTATACGATAGTTGTGCAGTACACTCTATCAAATTGAATGAATATGATATTCTTACGATATATTGTAAATACGTTTGGTATACCGATACTTTTCTTCACACATTACTTTCCATACGATATTCTAGCTTAAATCCGCCCATCGCTAAATTGCTCGATACTTCTCATGCCCTTTTCGGATGTTATCAGCTCATAAACGACGCCTTTCAGTCTGGCGTAATATCTCAGTATCACGCTCTCTCCCCCTCTCTTTGTACGTCTCTCTGCCTATCCGCTATGGGGGGGCTATAAAAGTGCAATTATTATGACCCAAAACAATCGTAAACTCAGTCCCACATGCATCACATCGAGTGTAGAACACGACACAACAGAAATCGAAAGCTGCCCACACACACTGAGCGAAAAGCTGACCAACTTGCGTCAGCAGTAAGATTGTACTCTATGTATTTTCCACTTCCCCCTCCCCTTCAGTCTTCCATCCTTCTCTCCCACTGGAGAAGTGAGGCCTGACCTTTCCTACAGTCTGCATATGCAGTACGTAGACTTGATTGATTAGCATCAATTTGATTGATGATGTAAGCAACAACAGTTGTTGTACAGCGCCTAATTGAGTGCCTGCAACATGTGGCATGCCACGTCAGACACACAGAGAGAAAGAGGGAAGCGGAAGTGGGTAGTGTGAAAAGAGTCGCTGCTTATCAATAACGTGCCGATTTTCTTATCACTTTAGCAAGTGAGGAGACACACTGAGAGAAATGAATGGGGCGTAAGTGAATAAGGGAAGAAATCAATATATATTATATAATATATAATATATGTGATAAAATAATAGAAAATAGATAACTAAAACACATGTATAACTACTCCTAAACAGAGTGCGCAAACAGAGAGGCGTAACAGTCGGACGCAGTCTACAATCAGCTACTATTTTAGCTCACTTTATTATTCATTTAGCTCTTACTTAAACTTCCCTACTGCAGTCAACTCCCCTTGCTAATCACTTATGATTATTATTATATAAATAATGAAAAATAATCACCAGAATCGAATAGTAAGTGAATAAGTATCCAGTGGACTTGCTGAGTAAACGAATACTATACAAAAACCACTTCAGGCATTTTTATCAGCAGAAAAGAAACGGAGCAATAAACACAGTTGAAAGCAAAACGAAATAAAATGAAATATATAAATAAAGAATATAAATGTAATGCATAAGAAGAAGAAATGTGATGGAAATGCAGACAGCGAGTGCAGAGAATGAGTGCATATATGAATACGAATACGAGTGCGATTCATTTGAATACGAATGCGAGTGCGAGTCGAGTGCGAGTTAGTCAGAGATAGTATTGCTGCGAGTGCGGTTCAAGTCGGATCGGTTCGAGGCGTAACGGTACTCTGTGTGCGTGTGTGTGAGTGTGTGTGTGTGTGGTTCCTTTCGGACAGCGCAATGAGTTCCTATCGAGCACTCTTGGATTATGCCACAACCACTGGCGCCGCCGGCAGCGACGTCGGCAGCACGCACTGCCTGAGCTCTGCCTCAGCCGCTGCCTCTGCCAGCGCCTCGCCGACTGCGCTGCATCGCATGTTCAAGTATTGGCGCAATAGTTCCGGTAAGATTCCGGGTTTACGCAAAAGCGAGAGCTTCACGGATTACCGCCGCCACTCGGCAGGTGGCGCTGCCCTGCCCCAGCGCCAACAGGTGCAGTATCAGCGCCTCGAGAGCTACGACGAGCGCAAGCTGGCACACATGAGGTGAGTTCGAGTTCGAGTTCGAGTCTTAGTTTGCTTTGTCTTCATCAAATACATATACAGTAAATATATATACAGTAAATCCCATAAAAGCACAATTAATTTTATTGTGATTTTATGCGCTTTGATGCTGCCGCTATTCCACTGTAGCGCACTGAAACTGGAGCAAGCTCTCTGCTCTTCTCTTTTTGGACTAATGCCAGTCGTAGTAGTAATCGTAGTTGTTGTTGTCTGTTCCGCCCCCCACTCGTATTTATCCGCACACAGCTTCACACTCTTTCGCTGCGCACGCTTATCAGCCGCAAACTCCACTCTAAACTGCCGTTTGTCTTATCAGCAACAACAACAACAGTCAGCAAGTGCACTACGCCGTCGCACTCCACACTCTATACTCTCTGTGTATGTGTGTGAGTGAGTGTGGACTGCAAGCAGTGCGCTCTCTCATGCACTTCCAGCATCCACGCTCTCCCACTGCCTGCACTCAAATGGCATCCACACAGCTGGCGCGTGGTGGAGCTTAAGGCTGACTATACACTGTGGAACAAGAGTGGAGTGTGTTTGTGGCTTTACTTATTGAGTAATATTCACACTTGTTAAGGAGAAACGCATGATGCAGCCTCTGCTATTTGTAACTGTGGTTTTGAGGTTGTGTTCCACAACAAAGAAACAATCGATTTGCATTATGAATATTGCAAAAATAAGCATACAATCATTATTCTAATCATTACTACTCAACATAATATGGAAATGGTTTCACTGTTGGAAGTAAATGAAACCTCAACAGTTCAATTATTTCATTCTTCAGCGGAAAGTTTACTTAATAAACTATAAATACTATAAATTAAACAAACATAATCAACATCAACTAAAACTCCCCTACTTGGTTGTCTAGTGTAGCCAACAACTGTTTATGTTTTCGTTCCAATGCATAAGGCAGACATAAGGCAGAGAGAGCGCGCGCTTAGTTTACGCTCTGAGCGCCAGCAACAGCAACAACAACAGGCGCAAAACATATGCGACGCCGACTGCGCTGTCGCTGCCGCTGCCACTACCGTTGCGCTGCTGCCAAGTTGCTGTTGTTGTTGTTGTTGTTGCTGTTGTCTCTTGCCGGTCGTTAAAAAAAGTTTGTTTTGCGTTATCTTAACAAACCAAAGCACAGCAAAGCAAAGCAAGCCGCCTTTGCATACTTTTAGGATACAAATGAAATGGCTGGGAGTGTGGGCAAAGGGTGAAGTGGAGTGGGGAGTAGAGTGTGGGGTGGAGTGGAGTGGAGTGAGGGCTGCATGCATAGTGCATAGTGTGTGTGTAGTGGTGTGAGTGCTATGCAAATAGCATGGCATTCCGGCTCAGGGCACTTTGAAGTGGCCCGCATTGTTATTGTTGTGTGTTGTGAGTGTGTGTGTGTGTGTGTGTGTGTGCGTGTGTTTGCTTTGGCTAACTGTATTTGCGCAAACTGTGCCCAAGCGGCGACAATAATCGCTCGCATTTGTAATGTAAATAAATGTTGAATGTAAATAAACAAGAGTCGTCCGCAGTAACTGCAGCAGCAGCACACCCACACTCACCCTACAGCTGCAACTGCACTTGCTCACACACATACTACTACTCACAGACGACCACGCTTAACGGTTGTTGTCATTCCAGTTGCTGAGAGAGCGCGCGCACACTGTGGAAGCTAACGCGTTCGCTCTCCGACGCGCTCTCTCGCTTTGTGGAACCTAAAATCTGAGCTTCGTGCGCCACTCTGTTGGAGCAGCGACAGAGGCAGCGACAGTAGCAGCAGCCTCTGCCGTCCAATTGGATTTTCAGTTTCGTTTTGATAATCGACTCGTGTGGGCGCGTCTCGTTGTCCCACTGTGCGCGCTAGTCGGAGTCGTTGCCGTAGTCGTAGCCGAGGAGTCGTAATTGTCGTCAGATTCGAATTCGGTTTCGGTTTCGTTTTTATTCTGTTCTACTATTGATGCCACCACTATGCGTGCGTTACTGTTACAGTTCTACTTGCAACAACGGCAGCAGCGGCAGCAGCAGCAGCAGCAGCACATTTGCAAATTCGCAGCAGAGCAGCAACAGTTGCAGGCAGACCAACAGTCGCCGCGGCAACATTAACCAAAAAACATAAAATCTAAATCTAAATTGAAATCGAAATTGCAATTCGTTGAACGAATTTTTTATAACAAATGCAAAGAGAGTGTAAAAAATTCACAGTGTGTTAAAATGAGGTAAAAACTTGGCTTAATTTTAAATAAATATCAATGCTAATAAAACAGAATTTTGATCTAAGAGAAATGTGAGAAATGCAGAGAGAAAATGTTGAAAATAATTTACTTTTACTTAAGAAAAATATTTTGAATAAAAAATAAGTTAAAAAGAATTTAAAATAAATGAATTAAAATAATATGTAATAATAATAATATGTATTAAAAGTAAATAAATATAATAAATTATATGACAATATAAATGAATATTTAATGAAAAGATTATACACTTTTATTTAGGCAAATATTTCGAATAAAAAATAAGTTAAAAAGTGAATATAGAAATTAAAATAAATGAATTAAAATAATATGTATAAAATACATGTAAAATAAATAAATAAATAAAACAAAATATATGACAATATATACGAATATTTATTGCAAAAAATTATACACTTTTATTTAAGGAAATATTTTATATAAATAAAAGTGTATATAGAATTTTCAAAAGAATATTAATTAAAAGAAAATCCAACTTGAATTTGCGAAAATATTTCAAATAAATTGAGTAAAAGATTTTGTCACACTACACTGGAAGAAATTCTGTCTGTTTAACGCGCCGTAGAAAGTGCCGGCAGAAGAAAGTGTCGCTAAATAAAAGTGAAATTTTTAGGCAGCCAAAAGTATGAATAGTAATAAGTGAATACACGTATTCAATTGCGTTTAATGACGCTCAAAAGTGAATCAAAAAGTGAATACTCTGCCCTCAGATTCTGAGCAAAGCGAAACGAAAGTATTTTGAGCAGTGAAATTACCTTTGTGTGTGTGTGTGTGTGTGTGTGTTGCCAAACAACAAATGACAGAAGTGTCGTTGATAATTGTGTAAAAACTAACAACAACAACAACAATAACAATATTAACAATAATCATAAACGAATTGGCCAATCAAGAGTCAAAGACAAAAACCAGCAACAAGTTAACGGCAACAGCAGCAGCAACTCATTTGGCATTCACCGGTTGAAAAGAGAGTTTTGTCATTTACAGTCTCTCTTCTTCGCCCTCCTCTTCTTCTACCTCTTCTTCTTCTGTTGTTGTTGCTGCTGTTGTTGTTGCTGCAGTTCGATTGAAATGCGTCACGCGTAATTGTTACGTGTGCTGCTCCCACTCTGCTTCTTCTTCTGCTTCTTCTTCTTCTTCAGCTTCTTCACTTTTTCACCTTCCTCTTTAATCACTCTTTTCACTTCTTTTTTTTGCTATAATCGCTGTGATCGCATTGAATTTTGATAAATGTGCAATCGATGTGCGATTGTTGTGTCTCTGTGTGTGTGCGAGTGTGTGTGTGTGTGAGTGTGTGTGCCTTGCTTATTGATGTCCAACGACCAACGTCTGGCAATTCGATCAACAAGTGTTTGAGCATGCAGACACTGTGTAACACGACTTGGGTTGGCTTCTGTTTGTCACACTGTGCATAAATTAGTTACAGTTCATTGATTGAATCTTTCCACTGTTATCAACTGTTATCCAAATGAGTTTTCAGTCACTCACACAAAACTAATATGCCCTTTTGCAATTGCCAATTGACCAACTGTTCGCTTATGTGAACAATCGATAGAGTGAACAACAGTTATAAACAAGGTAATAGAGAAAATAGTGTAAAAGAAGCAATTGATAGAATGAATAGGCTCTCTTTAGTGTGAATATGCCCAGTAGAGTGAACCAGCTCGTTAGAGTGAACACACTCTTACTTACTGTAAACAGCGTGAGACAACCTTGCAATTGCTATAAGAATTGATGCTAAACATGCTCGATAGAGTGCATATGTTCGATAGCGTGAACTTGCTCGATAGAGTGAACACACTTTACTGTACTCACTGTGACACATTTCCATTTCGCTTTCCTCTTGCATTCCACTTGCATTGCTCTCCATGCCCGTTCTCTGCACACTTCCACTTCCACTCTTCCAGCTGATCTTCCAATTTGCCTGGCAAAGAGCTTTCCAATGCGCGCAGCCAAAGCACTGTTCAATTAACTTGACAAATTTGTCGGCCGCTCTCCCTCTCCCCACTCCCCACTCTCCTCCTCTCGCTCTCTTCGTCTGCTTCACACATGTGTGTGCGCGCTCTTTCGCTCCACGCTTTGCCGTCAATTTCCGCAGCTTCCGCATTGCAAATATGCAAATTAAAATTTACGCATATTTCTCTTTTACTTTTTCCTTTTTCTGTTTTTTATTTAGCGAGTATCGTTTAATTTGCAACTTGTTGTTGTAGCAAAGTCCTCGCACGTGAATTTCTTTCAAACGGGTTTCGACTCGCTGTTGTTGTTGTTGTTGCTGTGGGATTTCGCTGTGCCAATGCACACGCACGCACACACACACGACCGTTTATTGGCTTGATTTTTATGCATATTCGCGAATTTTCACTCTTGTCGTTGTTGCTGTTGTCGCAGCTGCAGCCACTGCCCAAAAAAACAAGAAAGAAATCTCAAACTGTTGGCATTTTTTCGCGTTGCATTTTGTGCACTGTTTTTATTGGGGCATTGCCTCTGCCTCCGCCTCCGCGTGTTCCTTTAGTTCACTCACTCTATTCATTCGGCTCACACTGTGAATTATACGTGGAATTCTTCCTCTGCCCTGGCAAATTACCTTCACAGTTCAGCGAAAACTAAATGTGGAAGCAGCAGCATTGAGAACCGCTGCTTTGGTCACTTTATCTGCCCGTTCATTCATCACTCTCTCGCAGACACACACACACACTCACACGCGTTCCACTCCATTCGACGCCCATCAATTGTCTTGTCAGCGCTCAATGCTTTTGCTTTTGTTTCTGCTGCTGCTTGACCGAAAGTTCAAGTTGAAGTGCAGTCAGCTGTAAAGCTCAGCCTCAGTCTCAGTCGCAGCATCTGCCGCTCTCTCAGTTGCAGTCGACGCCTCTGCTAGTACTATGTGCTAGCATCTGCTGCAGTCACTGCCTTAGCATTAGCTCTAGTTCGAGCCTCAGGCGCAGCCTTGTCTCAGTTGCAGTCGCTCAAATGTTCTGCCCACACCTCAGCCTCTGCTTTAGCCTGGGCGAGCGCCGTTCTGTCGACGTCGCTGTCGCTGGCTTAGCCTCAGCTGAGAGCGCTCTCTAACTGTCGCTCTCTTTGCATATTTGGGTGCGTTGTTGTTGTTGGCATTTTGGAGTGAAGAGGCTGCTGTTGTTGTTGTTGGTATGTTAGAGTGAAGAGGCTGCTGTTGTTGTTGTTGGGGTTTTGGAGTGAAGCTCTGCTGGTCGTTCGCATGCTATCTGTACGCCGCTGCAAATTTACCGTTTGACCAAAATGCGTTTTGCTCTATCGCTTAACCCTCTACTGCCGCAGCAGCAGCAACACATGTTTGTTTAATTTATGAGGCGTGCGCCTGCCCTGGCCCATTGCCAATTTTCGCATAGCGACGGCAATTGTCCGACCGTAGCGAGGGGGGGTGGGGGTGGGGGTACACTGGATGTCTGGTACAGGGTGTCGCCGCGCGGTGCTTGATATGCGTCTAGCGTATGTTTTCGTATGTTTACTTTAATTGCCTTTGGCAGCCAGCGCTCCATTTGTGAGTGGCGAAAAATACTAGTGTGGAGGGGCGGGGCAGCGGGGCGCAGAGAGGCTTTATGCTTTGTTTGTTTACGAGCTGTTTACACCTGTACGAAACAACAACAACAGCAAAAGAAGGAAAATCATCTGCAAATGTTTTCATTATAAACGAATTTTTTTCCCCTGAAAACTTCTATGTAATATTTTTGTTAGTAATATTCCAGGGATTATGACCACATGCCAAGGTTGGCTTTGATATGGTCAACATGTGTTGACTCTAAGTATTAGAGTCGTTTTTTCTAGGGCTGACTGCTGGCATGAAGGTCAAATAAGAAGTAAGATGAGCTGCGAGGTGTAGGGAATTATGGAAAACGAACGATTTCCATTGAAATTTCAATTTGAGTTTGAGTTTTCACATACGAAACTTTGCGTAAACATTGGAGGAAAATATTATTTATGTGTCTAAAGTACAAAGTGTTGGGAATGATGGATGAATATGGGGCAAGCGATTCACCGGTATACAGGCTCGAAAGAGTGAACACATTTACTTACATACTTCGAAATTGTGAACTCAAATTGAACTGTTCACTCTATGAAATTGATTTACATGCATATTTGTTATAATCTGTATGCATCAATTAGTCTATTCACTCTATCGAATGCAGTATTCCATTATTCTGTTCACTCTATCGAATGCCGTGCTCACTCTTTAAAGCGTGCACTAGAGATTGTTATAAATGTCACTCTGTAACGCCTTTTATTTCCTCATTTACACAAACCTAATACACCCCTTTTCTAGTTGTAGGTGCAGGGCCTTTAAATCTAAAGTTCCCTCTGCACATTTACTGCATTTCAATTAACTAAAACTGAGTCCCACTGGCGCTAATCATAATTAACAATTTCACACTGTTTTATTTCCATTCTCATGGCGTATTATCGCGCCTAATTAGTTTAGTATGATAACTGTGTCAAGTGCTCGACATGCTCAAATATTTGTTTGCCCTCTTTCACACACACACGCACACTCACTCACACTCTCTTTCCTTACACTCTCTTTCTCCCGTCACACTCTCTCCCCTCTCTGTACTAAAAGTTGCGTCAACATTTCGCAATCTGATGGCCAAGTTCTTTTTTTTCGTGTCATTTATCGATACGTCATTTCGCCTTTGGCTCTCTGGCTCCACCTACACCCTACACCCTGTATGAGCTCGTAAGTTTCACCGTTAACTGTAACGGTAACCCAAAAACAAAAACAGCGCATTAATTCAACTTAAATTAAATTGAGTCAGCGAAAAGTTGAAGCAAGCGAGGAGAGAGAGAGAGAGAGAGAGAGAGACTACTATAAATACTTGCCCAAATGTTTCATGGCCTTATCAGTGGTCCCCCCTAAGGCGCTTGTGTTGGGGGTGGGGCGGGGGGCCAGAGCGTGTGTTTTATTATCACACACATATATTTGACATATAGATTCATTCATTGGCAACTTTTTACCTTTAGTGTCTGAGTAATTTTCAGAATATTTTGGCCTTTTTCTTGGGCTTTTATTGAAGACTTATACCATTTCCTGGCATATTTAATGAGCTATATTACTTATTTATTTTCTTCATTTTATTAATAGCAAGACTTTCATATTAACATAATATATTTCTAAATTAATGAAAATATTCAATAATTTTAAATAGAATTTTTTAGACCCTCCAAAAGAGTCTTGTTTTAGGCCACTTGCAATTGGGCCAATTCCTACCTCAGAAAGATTCATTTATTTAGTTTATATTATCATTAGCAAGAGTTTTACACTAATAGAACACATTTCTAAATTAAGGAAAATTTGTAAACATTTTTTATAGCATACTGCAGACTAGACTCAGAAATACATATAAAAGATACATATGTATATGAATATAGATTAAACTTTCATTTTTATAGAATTTTTTATACTAAAATAAGAGATATATATATATGATAGATAGAAGAATATAGATTAAACTTTAATCGTGGCTATTAACCACACATTTGTTGTCTAAACACAGTCAAGTGTGACCCTCTGTCAGTTCAGTCTTGCCAAATTGTCTGGCACTTGAGTTGGCTGCGAAACTACCGAAAAGCGCTGTCAAGGTTGTTCAGCAAATGTGCGCACTGATAAGAGATTAGATAAGAGTCAGTCAGACGAAGGGACAGTGGGACAGTGGGACACTCGAGTCTGTCTCAATTGCCAGATAAATGTACTGAATTCTGTAGCATTACACAATGCCACAAAGGGAGGCAGGGGCAGAGGAGAGGCAGCAGAAGGAGACACATGTTTCAGCTGGCAGTTGATTGTTGTTGCCTCTGTTTTGGCAACTGGCAACAGCTGCTGCTGCTGCTGCTACTGCTGCCACTGCTACTGCTGGCACAATTGTTACTGTTGTTGTTGTTGTTTCTACTCTAACCGAAACTCAAGCCAAAGTCAAAGTATGTAAGCAAACGCCTGTCGTTGACCCCAAAAACCCCAAGTAGAAAGAAAATTTGTTTACAAAATTTGTCAAGACATAAATATTTAAACACGTGTAAACCCCAACACGGAAACCCACAGAACGGAGAAGGAAACTCGAATCGTATCAAGAGCAGGCAGCAGAAATATGTGTTAGACAAACATGAAACGAAAATGTGCCAAAACTCAACCCAAAGAGCCCGAAAAAATAGCTAAAAGCTGCCAGCTGTTAAGCCAATTTTCATGGAGTGCTCGACTTTAAGAAAATGCCGAGAAAACGCTGGAAAATGTGTCTGAATTTTGTTTATATTAATTGACAACCACTTAATCACAGCTGTTCGTATAGAGAGCATACATTTCATAATATTTTATAATATTTAATTCAAGTTTACATTCTTAAAATAATACAGATAATTGACTAAAAATAAGGCCAACTCAAGCTAAAATAAACTGGGTATAAATGCGGAAATAAAACTGTTATTAAAGTTGGAAAATATCATTATTAAGTTATGTTTTTTAAAATAAAGAGAATTCTTCTTAAAACAAGGCAAAATTAGTCTCAAAATAAAGTAGAATTAGCTTTGAAAAGAAACCGTACTCAAATACTATATATACTTTATATATATATTGAAAATCTATAGTAAAGCTAATAAATTTTAAACTTAATAGATTTCAATTAATTCTTTAATCTATTTCTAGAATTCTTCTTAAAACAGTTTCAAAACAATCTCAAAATCTATAGTGAATCCATCTTAAAATCGTATAAATATAGTCTCAAAATCAGGCTGAAAATCTGACTGAAAGTTTCAAATAGTTAGGAGCGCAATTTCTTAAGAAATACATTCTAAAATTAGTCTTAAAGTCAGTTTGATGTGTGCCTAAAAGAAGTGTATTTACTACAAATGTTCCTAAGCTAAGATTACAGTTTTTAAAATGCTGAAAACGATTTCGTATGTACATATTTAGAATGTAGTTCCTCCGAGTTGTCATAGTCATTTAAAAGGTTACTTAAATATTTATAAATGTGTAAAATAGAAACCTTATAGACTCCACTGTAATTGTCTCAACTTTGATCTGTTTCTTTATTGCCTTCTCGTGCCATTTATCAACAGGTTTAGATCATATTATTCCTGCCAATACCTGCTCTCAGCTGTCTCATTAGCTGCACTTGGGGCATTTCAATCAGTTTCAATCAAAAGCTGAGCAAAACACGTCAATAGCAAATTGAATTGAATTGAATCTTGTCGAGAGTGTGTAGTGTGCAATCAGCCACTTCCACCACGCCCCCCCCCCGGCCAGTAACCACGCCCCTCTTTAGCCACAATTAGCTGAGCTATCAGCCCACACACCAGGCATCGGCAGCACTCTCCTCCCTCCATTCTCTCTCTACCACCACTTCGATTTCTGCATATATCGTTATAAATTGTGATAAATATTTTTTAAATTTTTTATTATTATTTTGTTTTTATTATTACTTTTTTCGCTTGGCACCATAAAAGGTCGTCGTCGCTGTTGTCGTCGTCGTCGTCGTCTGAGCTGATGGGGGCGGTCGGATGCTGATTTAAATAAATTATTCTGTATGCGTTTTTATTGCATTTAGCCGCAGTTAACCCCCTTATCACCACCATCTCCATCATTCTACAGTGGAACCATAAAAAACTCGCGCATAATGGATTTTTTTTGCATAGAGCTAAGGGTAGGGATCGTAATAGAGGGGTAGGCAGGTTCGTCATGTGTGTGTATAAACAGAAAGGTTCTCAGCTACAACCTAACGACATTTATAGACCCTACAAATGTGCTAGTAATATGACTAAGATGAGTTGGAATATAGTACAGTAATATAGTAATTGCGTAAAGTATTACTTGTAAGACATAACCAGTATTTAGAATGATATACTATTGGGTTTTCTTTTTGAATTTGTCATCTTTGAACTTGTAATTATCGAAATTCCATTTCTACTGCACAACAAGGTCATAAATGTGACCTACTGTCAAAATTTCAGCGCCCTACTCCAGCTACTACTCAAGATTTCTATAGGAGGTAGATGATATATTACTCTTATACAGCAGATTTCAATATATGCTATGGCTAGTGTCGGAATACTTGACTATACCAAATTTAATCTCTATATTCCAAGATTATACTCTTAAATTTTATGAGTGAGAATAATTTCCATATCATTCAGTTTCACAGACTTCCTATAGCCTCTTTCTGACAGAATCGCATTACCTCTCTGGGCAAGTGTATAAAAATTGTTTTCTGTGTCAGACGTAATTGAATTTGCACACTTAATTCTATTTTACGAGACATGTGTGTGTCTGTTTGTGTGTGTGGACATATATATCTCATATCTACATGTACTACACTATAGTATATCATTCCCACCTGAGCGTGGATTATGTTTTTTTGCTCTTTTCGCATGCGGAAAAGACGAATTTGCAGCGGAAGTTGCGTGTTGAATTGCGGCTAAAACATAAACGAAGCCCAAAGAGAGTAATGCGAAATGAATGTGTTTATAGTAATAAAATAGTCACAATGCTCGCACAGATACTACGCTGAATACACACAAATAAATCATTGCTCTTAATTCGAATTCAAGTTGAATGATTTTTATGTTTTCGTCTTGTAATTTCATCACGGCATCTCATTTCCTAGCGATTTTCGCCGTGTGACCACGCTGTGGGTGAGCGGAAGCCCATCGATTTGGGCCATGGCAACCGCTGAGAGTTGGAATTATGATGAATGATATAATAACTGAGATATAGGCATAACCAAGTCAAGGACACAAATCATACATATATTCATAATGTGGGCGTGCGAAAGAGCATCAGAAACAACTGATGAGTAAGCATGGGAGAAATAAACTGGGAAATTAATGTCTTGAAGAGAATTTAGTAGAGGATTTGTGTGACAAATGACTTGAGTTTAAGAAAGGGTGCAGAAAGTCGAAGGAGAAATGGGAGAAATAGGAGAAAGAGTGGAAATTAAATTATGAACGCCTGTACAAATTGAGAGAGCATCGCTATGATCTAAATCATAAAAGACTTACCAGTATTAATCACAATTTTTTGAGGGATTTTGGCTAAAAAGAAAGAAAAAGTTGAGAATTATTTATCTATTTGTTAGGAGTATTAGACTTGGCTTTAAAGTAGAACGAAATCTAGTGAGAGACAAGGGAATTCGGCACCTTCGACTGCAATAGACTAAAAACTAATTCAGTTATTGAAAAAGTAGAAAAATTCTTGGGAAATATTTAATGAAATAAAGCAAAATTCAAGTGTAGTAGAGATTGGAGTTCACTCTGTCCTCAAATGAATGAATTGAGAATTATTTATCTGTTTGTTACAAATATTAGACTTGGCTTTAAAGTAGAACGAAATCTAGTGAGAGACAAGGGTGATCGACTGCAATAGACTAAAAACTAATTCAATTATTGATAAAGTAGAAAAATTCTTGGGAAATATTTAATGAAATAAAGCAAAATTCAAGTGTAGTAGAGATTGGAGTTGACTCTGTCCTCAAATGAATTCCTGGAACCCCCAACAAACTTGCAATTTCGATTTTGTGCAAATATACTTTTGCACTTAAGAGACAAGAGCGTGTAATTACTCAGACTCCTTGAGCGAGTTGAGCAGTGAAAGTGTGCATATATATTTTCCCAAATCTAATTAAGTCAAGTGCTGACGCTAATTTCCGCCCACAGCCCCCACAACCCTCCCCCTCCCCCTCCCCCTCAGCCGCAATGGCCAGTTGTCATGAGTCACAGACAACGCGGACGAGAGACAGGCTTTGGCTATTACTCCACGCCAAGTTTCAACAGTTTACCGAAAAAGTTAATACTAAATACTAGAGTTACCTCCACCCCCTCCACCCCCTCCACCCCCTCCACCCCTTCGCCTAACTGTTCTGCCTGTAATGAACCACTTAGAGCACCACCTGACAAACCGACAAACTGAGGCAGAGGCAGAGGCTGAAGCTGAAGCTAAGGCTGTTGCCACATGCCTTCAGTCAATGCCATGCAACATAAATCATCTTGGCGGCACTTGGACACGTGCCGGCAGCCATTACCTTTCAACCAAGCAAGCCGCCCCCCCCCCCACTCCCCTGTGTCTTTAGGGGGAGACTTAAGCCAATTGTCAGTGGGGCAGGTTCAAGTCAACAACTTTTCCTTTGGGGGGCCCAAAGCTGCCTCGAGTGGTTTTTATGACGGTTTTGTTTCCACATTCGAGGGTTCGAGTGAGGGGTAAGGCATGGGTAAGGTATTCCCCCTTTTTGAAGCCTTGTCCTACACATGTGCGGGTTGGGTTCGCTCTTTGTGTCTCTCTGTCTGCTGGCTTTCCTCTTCATATTGCACGCATTTTCACGCGCTTTTCATCGCTTCGCTGGACAAAAGAAAGAGCTTAAGAAACAACAGCGCAAAGCAGACTGAGAGAAGTGAGAAGAGTGGAGTAGAGAGTAGAAAGGAAGCATTTGCCAATGGCTTTACTTCCAGCATTATTTCTTAATATGTGCCCGGGCACTTTATTTTGGGCCTGAGTGATTTTCTTTGTTTTTAACCAGAAAGCACATTTGATGAGCTTTTACGACCGACCGTAAAAGTTGAGTCGAGTCGAGTCAAGGCGAGTCGAGTCTCTTTCCTGACAGTTATTAAATTTCCATCTTTTACCCATAATACCCTATAGCAATTGTCTCAGTCAATGCAGTTCAGTAATTGTGGTGCTCAGTCCAACAGTCACGGCATAAGTAGTTGCCCCAGCAAATGGGGTGTTGATGGGGCATAGTTGGTTGATAATGTGAGTATATTTGAGGAGAGTGTGGTGAACAGATTTTTGTATGAATCTTTCTTGCAATTCGTTGGGCAGCATTCAGTGGATATAAATATTTTCTTATTTTTTATATATATATTCAATTATTAGCAACTGAAGGCATAATTGAATAATATATAGTATATAATATGAATAAGATTAGCTGATAGTAAAGTTGAAGCTAGAAGAACTAGACCTAGTGTGAGTATACATTTAGAAGAATGTGATATACAGATTTTTGTATGAATTTTTCTTTCAATTCTTTCGGCTGCATTTAGCAAATTATAATATTTTCTTATTTATTATATATATTTAATAAATTTAGTAATATTAATTACTTAAATTATTCGCAACTAAAGGCATAATTGAATAATATATGTTTATATTAATATGAATGAGATTAGCTGATAGTTGAAGCTAGAAGAACTAGACTTTCTTAAGTTAAGAGAGTGGAGTCCTTCTTTCTACAGTCTAACGATTTACAGGGTATCTGTGAGTCAGTTTAATATCTTCTTCCTCTTCAGTCCTTAGTTCCGTTTAATCTTTCATCACTTTTAGCTACCTCAGTCCGCACAGCTGTTCTGCATGTTAAACGCACTGAAATTGAATCTGTTACTGTGGTCAGTTGCCCATATCCCATTTTCCATTTTCCAATTTCCACTGCCCATTTTCCCCAGTGGCTTGCCGCATCGTAAACTGAATTATCATAAAAAGACGCATTTCAAGTGACCAAAATTTAATTAAACCTCGTCTTGGCCAGAACATAAGTTAATACGTAACACGACTCCCCTCTTTCTCCCCTCGCTCGCAGACTCTTATAGAGTGAAAACGTATTTAAAGCAAAGCGAAAAAGATAAAAGATAAAAGAGAAACAGAGCAAAACGTAAAGAGCATTAACCAAAAGCAACCACAAAACAACAACAACAACAACAAAACAACAAAACAAAGAACGCATCCAAATAATTGAAACCAAAAATACAAAACCAAAAACAAAACAAAACAAAACACACATCCAAACACAACAAGACGTCAAGCAGTCAATCCATCAGTCAACAGTCAACAGTCATCAGTCAAATCAATCAATCAGTCGAGCAACATGCTGAAGATACACATGCTGGATCAGGTCGTCGGCACGGACAGTGTCTGCGATAATAATGCAGCCCAGGAGCTCTCGCCCAAGCGTAAAGTGGCCACACCAACTGCTGCGACTGCCGCTGGCCCTGGAGCTGGTGGCGGCTCCCCCTCCTCCGCGAAGAGCACGCCCACTGTCTCGGCCACCAACTCACCGCATCATCAGCCCACGCCGCCGCAGCGACACATACACACGGTGACTGCAGCAATGGCAGCAGCAGCAGCAGCGGCAGCGGCAGGTGGCAAGAGCTTCAGTCAAGGATCATCACCAGCCGGGTACGTGTAAGCACATGCACAGTGAGAATTAGTCTAGCTATAATTTGGTATTCAAATTTGATTGCCAACTACATTTGATACAGAGATACACTGAGAAAATGAACGAGAGTTTTGATCTTGAATCAAGAATGAGAAGTGTTCCTTAAGCGCAATTCTAGCAGTTAAATATCATTCTAAATATATTATAATAGAAGTTAGAAAAGTCTACTTCATCTCATATCATCACCAGCCGGGTATATGTAAGCTCATGCACAGTGAGAAATAGTCTAGTTTGAATCAAAAGTTGAACAGGCAATAATTGCGAACTACATTTGATACAGAGATACACTGAGAAAATAAACAAGAGTTTTGATCTTGAATCAAGAATGAGAAGTGTTCCTTAAGCGCAATTCTAGCAGTTAAATATCATTCTAAATATATTATAATAGAAGTTAGAAAAGTCGACTTCATCTCATATCATCACCAGCCGGGTATATGTAAGCTCATGCACAGGGAGAAATAGTCTAGTTTGAATCAAAATTTGAACAGGCAATAATTGCCAACTATATTTGATACAAAGATACATACACTGAGAAAATAAACGAGAGTTTTGATCTTGCATCTAGAATGAGAAGTGTTCCTTCTTTAACACAAGAGCAATTAAACTAGTTAAATATCATTCTAAATATAAAATAATATGTATTATTTCAAGGCATTCATTGTATAAAACTCTACTTCATCTCATGTATTTCTCCCGGTGTATAGCCACAAAAATTTTCAGCTTGTTAGGTGCCATTAAAAGGGCATTGCATTTCCCGCTAAACTTGCTCAATTTGCTGGGGTTTTCTGCCCCACTGTGCCAGCCCTGTTGCACACTGGGTCCACTGGATCCACTGGCTTGCCACACACAAAAATGCCAGCATGATGGATGCCTTTTTGATGAGTCGCCCCTGACAAAAAGAGTGCTTTTCCCTCACTTGCTCTCCCATCTTTCTCTCTGCGTTTCTCACAGTGTAATTTTGTCGCATTCCTTTGGTTTTTGCGGTCGTTATAATGGGTGCATTGCATCGACAAGTTGCCACCAAATGTTGCAGTTGCAATTACCGTTAGCCACCTCTCTTCGCGCGCACTCTTGGGCCTCTTGACCCTTTTCCCCCCTGGCTAAAATTTCACCGCAATTCTGTTGTGTTTGCTTGCCAATTTTGTTGCTATTGGTGGCTCCAGCAGACGTAACACAATGCATCACGTAAACCCATTGTTTGCCACTGCCGAAAGCGGTCGCCAGGTGGCGTGGCGTGCCACTGCCGCTCGACTAATGAACTGTGATCAACGCCATCCGAAAATCAATTCACAATTGTGACGTCAGCCATTGCATTATGATTTTTGGTTTATTTTTAGTTGTAACCAGAGGCTCTTGGCTTAGTCTAGGTGCAAATGGTAGCTCTGACAGAATTTGTAAACATTTTGTGGGGTTTAATCAAATTTACAGCTCTGACGTCAGTGCAAATGATTGGTACACTGCTCAAAGTGGAGTTTAAATATTACAGTTTGTTAACTTAAAATAAGGTAGGAGGTGGGATTAGCAGACTGTGAGTGTAATAGATTGATTGATGAAGGAGGATTCCATCAATATGAGTTTATCATAGAGCCTGAACTCTTGCCACATATTGAACTGGCTTTGTGATTTACATTTATTTATATATTTAATTATATTTATTCATATTTCTTTACATTTATTTATATTTATATATTTTTAGTGTTATCTTTTGTAGAATTATTTATATTTATTTACATTTACGACTACTTACTGATATTCATTTATATTTGTTTATATTTATTAATATTTATTTATATTTATTTATATTTGCTTATATTTATTTATATTTGCTTATATTTATTTCTATTTATTTTAATGTATTTCTATTTATTTAAATTTGCTTATATTTATTTATATTTGTTTATATTTATTTAATATTTATTTCTATTTGTTTATATTTATTTCTATTTATTTACATTTATTTCTGATTATTTACATTTGTATTTATGTATAATTATTTAAGTTTGTTTATTGTTTATTTATTTTTATGTTTTTATTTACTTATATTTATATGTGTTTATTTTACTTTATTTACATTTATATATATTTTTAATATTCACCTTCAGGTATCTACGAAAATCCTCCACACACTCTCCGTAAATTCCTCAACTCATATAATTTTAATTCCTATCACAAATCTTCACACATTCGCCTTACAACTCTACCAAAAAAGTCTGCAAATATCTAAAGCCATAACTCAACTCGTCAGTCATTGCAACCACAGTCTATACTATACACGTTTCCCATTGCACTGTATCAAGTGTCTTTTGTCTTCAATCAATTTCTACACGAATTCACAGCTAATTTTGAGTGTGTGTTTTTTATCAGTTCCATAAAACCTTCATTAGTTTTATTACCAATGCTTTTTACTTTTGATTTTCCTTTCTTTTACACCTGTGCCATAAATCAGCAAACTGTTATCTGCGGCAGAGGTATTTGCCTTCTTCTGCCACGAACAATAGCCTGCATTCTTCTCGCTTTTGATAAGGAATTTTCAAGAGATTTAAGAGCTTTTTTATGGGCATTTTCCATTGATTTGCATTATCAGCTTTATGGCTTTAATGCAGTGCAATTGATGGGCAGAGGAGGAATTCATTCATTCTTAGCCGCTTTTCATTTCATTATGCATTATTTACTGTGTCTCAGTTTCATTTCGCTTCCCTCCACTTGCACCTGCCACAACCTGTCAGGCATTGCGCTTCATTTCTGTCCCCTCCTCTGACTCCTCTCTTACATTCGCCTTATTGTTATTTTGTTGTGCTTTGCTCGTTATTTTCGCATTAGATACTTTTGTAATTGATACCTGCAGCTGCTTAAGCTGCAAGTGGCAGTGGGCGTGGCAGTGTGGCAGTGTGGGAGTCTTGGCCCACTCCCAGAGAGTGAAAACAATGGGCAGAGGGGGCATAATTTTCCACTCTCTTTGTGCGCATTTGCTGATAATTATTATACAAGTCGCACTGTCACTGAGAAAAATAATTTCCATTTTTTTCTTTCCATTTATTATTTGCTTTAGTTGTTTTTCATTTTCTTTTTTCTAGAGTCTGCTCGAGGGCTTTCCGCCTGCCTGTGCTCTGTGTCTGAGTCTGAACTTGACAAGCAAAAGGGATTTTCATTTCTTTTCTTCTCGCTTTGCTTTCTGTTTATCTTTCGGCTCTTTGTTTTTCGTTTTGTTTAGTTGCCTCCCACGCACGCTTTTTGTACATAATTTTCAAAACATAAACACTTCCGTTCCATTCCCCCCACCCCTTTCTCAACTCTTTTGGCATCTATTTTTACTTAATTACTTGGCTGCCCTTCCCCCAACTCCCAGTCGTCCCAATCCTCCCTCCTACTCCCTTCATCTGTCACAAATTCTTGTCGTAGCTCGAGAAATTCTTTTCATTCTGTCAGGCATCTCCATCTCCATTTCCATTTCCATTCTCAACTTTAACTCGATCTCCGTTTCGTAGCTGACCTCAAAACGCTTTTAGCCCAGTTTACAGACTAAGCCAAGTTGTAGCCTCTTTCGTTTGTTTAGCATTTAGAATTTCAGCTTCTCCAATTTCAATGGCATTTCCAGGCTAATTTATATGCAAAACTCAGGCCAAATGAACTGACCAAACATCATTTATCACTGCTCAATTTTGAGTGCGTGTTTCTCTCTGTGTATACCCTGTAATTATGCTAATTGACTAACAGAGTCTATGCCAACAATACTGGTAGCCCTATAGAACTGTAAACATGTGATGCTCTAGACAAAAATATCGATCATGAATCAGATGCTTTGTGTATAGCTTGAAGCAGGCTCAACTCTTAGGGTATATGGGTGAATATCAGACTCTGCTCTCAGGGCATTGGCGTGCCTATCGCTGTACTACAGTATTACATAGCTGAATATAGAATTTACATTATTTATTTACATCAAAAGACGTTCAGTGTATACACAGAGCAATAGGGGGAAACGGCTCATCTCTGACTCAAAACCAAGAAAAAGGGTCAACTACTATTTGCGAGCTCTGAGAAGTAGTTAAGACAATTTAGCAAAATTTTATTGAAACCGGTTTATGTCACAGAGTATAAAGATACTATACACACAAATATAATATGCAGAATCGTATGTCCCCTAATAGACCCTTATAATCTCTTTTACAGGGAATTTTATAGCCCATCATTCTCCGACTTCAACTCATTTAGCGCCTGTGTTCTATTTTGTCAGCCAATTTAGCATAAGTATTTTGAGGAATGCCAAAAACAAGTCAAAATATTTTCGATACGCTCGAGTTGTGTGTTGCCACTCTGTGGGTGGCAACACCTGTCAGTGGCAACGCTGAGCTGCCAACTGCCAAGCAAGGTGTTGCAAGACATTTCGAAATTGCCGATTTGGCTGGCAGCATAATAGTTTAATGATCTTGTCTAACGGTGCAGCTGCGTGAAGTAGCGCCGCAAATTGTAATTCGAATGAACTAGTTCACGTTGATGAACCAGAAGAGGAGTAAATCAAAACAAACTGTGCCAAAAGAGGGACAGCAGGCAGCCAGGGAGACAGAGAGAGAGAGAGAGAGAGAGAGAGAGTTGGAGACGATGCACGTGACATTTGAGGCTAGAGCTTTTGCACCTCATCCGACTCTGGCTTAGACTTATTTATGCCACAACACGAGGCTGCCCAAGGGGAAGCGGGAGGGGAAGGGAGATTGAAGTTAAACCCAGCGAGTGTTGAAATTCTTGTGGGCGACTCTTGGAGGCAGGTACGCGTACGTGATTCCTAAGCAATTGCTACAACACCGTCCATGGCCTGTGCCCCTTGCGAAAATCAATAAAGACGGCCTCTAGGCATAAGCAGCCCAGTATATACCCTCTAAAAATACCTCTTAATAGAAGAACTATAAGTACAAATTAAAATTTAACTCAGAGAAAGGTATATACCCCACCTTTGCATAAATTACAGGGTATGCGCTTTATTCCTAGCGAAGTAAAAATAATTACTTTACGTTAAATATGCGTTTAGCCACGCTGACCTGCAGAAATTGTTATTAAAATGGTCGAAAAAGCCTGTTACACTATAGTATACCCTGTAAAATGTTACAAAATGTGCTATAAACTGCCTTGAATCAGAACCAAATTAGTAATTAGTTTGGCATAGTAAATAAGTTAAGTTAAAATAAGTGATGAGGGTTATAGAAGCGAAGAATAAGCATAGTCAACTGAGCATACCCATTGCATGCTACTGTACAGGGTATGTTCAAGCAAGCCTAGGCAAAGGCAAAGCAGAATTTACGGCCTAAAGTAGAATCTATGACTGCTGCTAACTGACTGTAGCACAAAATGGCTAAGAGAAAAGAGAGTGAAGAAGTATAAGTCGAACCGCAAATACCCTATCAAGTAGTTAAAGGAGTTTTGGCAAAGTCAATACCATGTTCAAACTCTAGTTACTGTTTCTTTACTTATTTACTTAATGAATTCTTTCTTATAGACTAGCTAATATGACAACTATGATCTTGGACTATGATCAGTTAGTTCTATTAGCATTGTAGTTGGTTGAATTTAGGGAACTCTAGCTACTTTTTAGAGTACTTAACTTAGCTCGAGTTGGATGCTAGTTTACAGGGTAGTCTTCACTACTCTTCCTCCTTTCCTTCTTACATCTGTCTTCTGTTACAAAATCTTGTCCTAGCTTTACAGTTCTTTTCATATTGTTAAACATAAGACTAACTTCACTAGAGTTGAATGCTAGTTTACAGGGTATTCTTCACTACTCTGCCTTCACTCCTCCTCCTATCTATCTTCTGTCATTCTTGGCTAGAGTTGACTGCCTATGTACAGGGTATACAATATGTCAATTTGAAATTATTACCATCTTGATAAAGTATTTCAAGTTTTTGTTCTCTTCAGTATCAACAATCAACGTGCGACACACTTAAAGTGGCAAGCCCCCAGAGGGTATACACACACACTCGCTGTCTCTCTATCACTTGCCCCCTCTCCACTCTCCACTCTCCCTTTCTCATTATTCTAGCACTGCTAACGGCACTTCAAGAGTGCCGTGCCTGTCAGCTTTTGCACAACAACAATGCATCGCATAGATGCTTATGATTGGGTTAGGATAAATAAACAATAAATGTGAGCCAAGTTCAAGAAACCTCAGTGAACAAAAAGTGACGATTCATTGGCTATTCACTACTCACTATTCACACTATTCACACTATTCACAGTATTCAGTCTATTCACTCCACACTATATTCGCAACACTCGTCTATCGATGGGGAAACGAGTTTGGCGGCGGCAGAGTTCAAATGATAACTATGCGCTTGTTATGCCACATAATCGCTCTAAATTTTCAAATTTATCAGCTGACAAATGTGAGGGTCGAGGGGGAGGAGGCGGGGCGATCTATGAAGTTCAAAGATGCTGACAACAATTAAATTAAAGTCACGCCAGAGCAGCAAGAAAATCAATAAAAAAAGCAAAAGAAAAGGCAACAAATGAAAGAGCCCAATGCTAGGAGTCAGACTCTAGGGAGTGCTCAGCGGAGGGAGAGGGCTGCAGTAGGGTGTGGCTGTGTTGCCTTGTCATTTTCCATGCCACTGAACCTAGGCTGACAAACGTCTGTCTGCCCCCCTCCCTTTCAGCCTGTTGCACACAATTAGAAATGCGCCTAATTGGAACGGGAGCGCAAGTCGTCCCCCCTGCTGCTGCTGCTGCCCCTCCCACACCCCACACCCCACTCTCTACTAGCACGACCCAATTCCCGTCTTTCAAACTGTGTCGAAAGTCAATTTCGCAGTTTGACGCTAATTTATGCCTTGTCCATTCATTTCCAGCTGCCGAATCCCAATCGTACGTACACAAAAGTCTCCGACTTAGTCTCAGGTGTAGCCTCCCCCCTCCCCCACCACACACCCTTTTGTCCCAGGTGGGTCAGTTGTGCTTAGATTTTGATTTAGGCTAACAAAAACTGTTGTAACTTTTGTTTTCTGCACACACACAATAATACACAGAGAGAAGAGTCATATTACATTAGCATATACTTAATTCGAAGCCTAAAATACTAGATTTTAGAGTCCTTATACTTATTTTGAGGCAAAATATTCTCATTTCAAGATTAGATATCCTAAAACTTCAAACTTAATGTGATTAATTTCATTCTCATTTAAAAAAAATTCGGAAAGCTACAGTCGGGTGCAACCGACAGTAGGAGACCCTGTACTTTCCTTTGCAGCAGCTAAGGCTAACAATGCGCACACGCAGATGGCAAGGTCAGATACAACCACGCATACACACTTATGCATTATGTGCATTTTCGCTCCGCCCCCTTGCCTAGTACGGAAACTTTAATCTCGAATATCTCCGGTGTCTATTATCTGATTGGGCCACAATTTACAGTACTGATAAAGGTTATCATAAGATTATTGTGTGCCAAAGCACAAGTTTGTATCTTGCAAATTATGGGTGTGGTGGTTTTTCGCGGTTTTTGGGGGAGGGGTATTCTAGAGGGGGGGGGCAGGTATCAAAAATCTAAAACAAACTTGATCTGCCTACACTATAGGGGCATCTAACTGCCAAATATGATGTCTCTAGCTCTTACAGTTTTCGAGATCTAGGTGTTCATACGGACGGACAGACGGACGGACGGACGGACGGACGGACGGACAGACAGACAGACGGACATGGCTAGATCGACTCAGCTCGTCGTCCTGATCAAGAATAATTTTGTGGGGTCTGCCACGCCTCCTTCTGCCTGTTACATACATTTCGGGCTTGCACAAACTTAATAGACCCTTTGTACTTTTTTAAAGTCAGGGTCTAAAAACCGAATTTTTCTCAGGTCAAATTGGTTTATGCCTAATTCGAATCCTAAAATACTAGCATTAGGAGTCTTCATACAAACATTCTCATTTCAAGAAAATTTAGTTCATTTATACTTAATTTGAGAACGTCACTTTTCTCTCTGTGTATGTTATGCTGTCTCTTCATCTCACTCGCCTCACTATTGCCTACTCTCTTCTGCTTTTCAAGCCGCTTTTGTTTATTTTTTTTCGATTTTTTTCCTCTCTTCTCACTTCTGTTTGTCGCACAATTATGCAAAATGTGTAAAGGCATAGGCACAGACTCTAGGTGTGTGTGTGTGTGTGTGTGTGTGTGTGTGTGTGTGTGTGTGTGAGAGAGTAGTCTATAAATGTGGAGAGGGAGTGTGTGGCGAGGTGGAGTAGCTGCCCATGAGTTATGCATGAGGCTGCTCATAGGTAGCTAAGTTTGAGGCAAGTGTGTGTGTGTGAGTGTGTGTGTGTGTGTGTGCGTGTCTTTGGCAATTAGGAAAATTGATATTTATCTTTTCGCTGAGCATTCAACTAAACTAATGTGCTAATTCTTGTACTAAAAATAGTCGCTAAAGCTAATGATAAGAACTAGGCGCAAATGTTAAAGGTTTAAGAAACTTAAATGTCTTACCAGCAAGGGCCAAAATACTAGCTGGAAATAGAAGAAAAAATTATAGATATTAGTAAGTAAATCAAATGAAAATATATACAAATATTATATATAATATTAATAGGTAAATAAAGTACAATAGAAACCCTATCAAAGCCGTCTAATACCTCCCTTATACACACTCTCATATCAAACACAATTTCCTTGCCAAATTAATCGCTAAATTCATACAAATATACCGATAGTTAAAACTATCGGTAGTCGTGTTTTAGTACCGTTAATAATCCCCCCATGATTTATGAGGCAAATCACCAAGTTATAGTGCTGTAATACCCATAGTTCTGGCCATAAAAACAAAACACAGTGCATAATAATTTTTAAAGCCCAACACTCACACACACACACAAAAAACGGGCATAAAAAACGCTGAAAGATATAAAAAAGGGGCCATAATAAAAATGCCAGAAATATCAACTGCATTACGAGACTGTGAGTACACTCATTTGTTATTCACAGCTATTCAAGAAGCACTCGAAAAACTCGAAGTAAAAATATGCAATTCAACTGGATACAAATGTATTTTTGTATCTCGTTTGTGTGTGGTGTGTATCTGTGTGTGTTTGTGAGTGTAGCTGCAGTTGAGGCTGAGGCTGCAGTTGACGCCGATGTCGACGTCGACGTCAACGTCAACGTCAGCAGCTCCACTGGTAACCCAATTACAAAGGCAGCATAAACAAATTTATGCTTTCTGCTTGCTTTACAAATTGCCAGGAAAAACACTTTTCCAACAGCAGCAACTGTGTTGACGAGTGTTGGGGCGTGGCGGGGCGGGACACTTGTTTTTTGACACTGCTCAACAAATGTTTATGAATTATTAATTGGAAATTGTAGACCGAAAAAAAGACTTGTGAAGCGAAATGGGGAAATGGGGAATATTAAAATGGCAGATGAAGCACTCTCTGTCTGGCGATTCTCCCGTTTGTTCCATCAGTTTCTCATGCGCTCAAGTCAAAATCACTTGTAAAACTTTTACATTTTGCGGTGAATGACACTCTGTTGTTCTCCCTTCCCAATGTTGTTGTGGTTTCCTCCACTTCTTGTTGTTGCATGCAAAAAATAACTGAATTGTTGTGGCAGACACATTTTTCTATGCTTCAAAAAACTTTGACAAGTTCAAATGAAATATTTTTCTAAACTTGTCACAAACTGTGGCAGCAAGTCTGGAGAGGGGGTATGATTAGCTGCGGAGGTAACATGAGGCTGCAGTTTGTGGAAAAACTATAAGAAAAAACTGTAGACCTTCACGAGGAAAAACTTCAAATGGAAATGGAAATGAAAAGTAGACTCCAATGAGTTTTCGTTGGGCAGGTTTTATAGGCCAATATTGTTATTAATTACTTGTTTCAAGTAAATTTAGTTAATCTAAATTCCCCAATGAAAATCTCTAGAATTTCTCCAATGAAATAAGGTATATATTTGTATTAATACCCTTATTTTTACATTATTAAAAGATGAAAAAATAGCATCTTAAACTCTCTGAAAATATATTATAAAAATGTTCCATAAATCATTTAGTTTAAAGTGAACTTAGCTAAACGAAATTCGTTAATGAAAATCTCATGAATTTCATCCATAAATTAAAATATATATTCTAAATTTAATTACGCTGTATTTCATAGAAAATATCAAGCAAATATTTCTTTAATTTAAGCCACAAAATACTTGAAATATTTCAATTTAAACATTCTAAATATATTATAAAATATTCCAATTAATTCCCCCCAATTTAGTGGTTATTTTTAACATATTTTATTATTAAAATTGATTACTTTTTCAGTTCGATTTACCATTTATTACTTTTCCATATTTCTAATCAAACAAACAAAATTTAATTACAAACTTTTTTCAATTAAAAAATTCTATATTTTCCAATTAAAATCTGCGAAAAGTTGCCAAAAATTGCGCAATTTATTTGCTTTTTCCGGTAGCGTTTGCCATTTGTGTTTGCACATAGTCGACAGTTTTTAAGCCTTAAAGTGAAAACTAAAAAACAAATTGAAATTGTGTGGGCGGCATGGGTAATGTGTGGGGAGAGGGGCTAGGGGTGGGGGCGTGGCAGGCAAGAGTTCAGAGTAGGCCAAGTGGCAGCTGCCGGAGATCACAAACTGGCGCCCGAAATGTTAAACAAGTTAATTGCATTTGCTGCGACTTCTTGCAACTTGCCACTGCCACAACAACAACAACAAGCTGCAACTGCAACAATGCAAAACTGGAAACCGACAAACAACAATTGCTACAACAACAACAGCGATAACTACAACTACAACTGCAACTAACAACCGGCAGCAACTGCAAACTGTTTTTTTTTTTATTTTGTATATCAGTCAGTGGGTCAAAAGCAGCCGCCACTTTTAGCGTTTTTGGCATGCGACGGCGACGCCAAGTTGCCGCAGTTGTTGTTGCTACAAATGCTGTTGTTGTTGTTGCAGTTGTCGCTATTGTTGGCAGCGTACCAAAAATAGTTGATTGAGCTAAGCGAAACAGACATCTGAGACAATCGCATCACAGCAACAGCAGCAGCAGCAGCAGCTACGCTTCTAATGCGCCCAGCTACTGTTTACAGTCATGGACAACTAAATAGCAACGACAGTGAGTGCAAATATACCCTTGAAATGTGAGAGTAATTTGTGAGTAAGGGGTATATTGTGTTGGATTGAAATATAAGCTGTAGCTGGAGTTAGTTGCGAGTAGCTTTTGTTAAAAGAACGCAAGTCAAATGAAGTTAAGGGCAAGAAAAGGAAGCTTAAAGCTGCCAGAGAAACTCTTCAGTTCAATCAACTTGTTTTTTTACTTAAACTGTGAGCATATTATAACTAAACTTATATTAACTTTAACAATATAAAGTCTTGCCTCGTGACTATAATCACAATTCTATAATGCCTTCAAGAGTTTGATATATTTTAATCAAAATTTTATGTAAACTGGGGATAAAACAAAGTCCCTCAAAACAAACTTTAATAACTCAATTGAGTTAAAAATCTATTAAGACTTGTTTGACTCAGATTAAGTACTGCTAAAGTCAGCTCATATATAAAAGCTTTAAGTAGGTTTTCAAGGCATATAAAGTTGAGCTATAAGAAGCTTTTTAAGCTTACTTATAACTATAACTGCTTATAAATATACTTTATTTAAATAATGTTTTTCAAGCCTCTTCTAATAGAGTAATAAAACTACAGATAGGGTAACCTTAATTTCTTATTCAATTCATATTTTTAAAGCCTCTTATCGCCAAGTAATTTAGCCATAAGGAAGCGTAAATATTTTCTGCAGACTTGTACAACCCACTAGCTCAACTTTACAGGGTATAAACGAACACAATCAAGTCGAGTCTCTTTTTTTCTTTTTAATTTTAATGCTTTGTGAACTGTGTGTGGCTGTGCCAAGTGTTTGGCTTAACGATCAGCGAGATCGACTAGAGATGGAGAGTTGGAGAGCCGAAGAGAGGGGAGGGAGGGAGGCCACATGATGGGCTATTTAAGCGATTACCACGCAAATTTATGTAAATATGCAAATCGCCGGCGAATGTGCGAGGCAAAGAAGCAGCGCCAATAATCGATCGAACAAAAGAAAGTCAAAGAGTTAGCGGCCAAGTTCATTGTGCACATTTTCCACACACTACTATAGTATACAATACATAAATGAAGGTCAGTTGGAAGCTCGACTGAGCACAACAAACCGAGAGCAGAGTTAATTATGCAATTGCTGAATGATAAACAGAAAGGAGAAGCGGGTATACGTAATGCGCAGCAAATTGAATACGTGCCACATGCAACACCAGCACCAGTAGGAGAGCTCAGCCTCGAAATGGAATTGAAATTGAAGCTGCGACTGAGACGGAGACTTAGTCGGAGACTAAGCTATAGTTTAGTATCAGCCTCGCCTCGGGGTGTTTTATGGTCACAATTAAATGTATAAATGTTTATTTGCTACAGTTTTGGCTAATTTATCTAACGTTTAATGTGAACACCTCTGTGGAGTCATTTTTACTTTTAATTGGCTAGGCTTTTGCATCAGTTAAGAGGCGAGTCATTAACGCCCAATTAACTTCAATTCGCTATAAAAAAACGAAATTCTAAATTCGCTTTTGGCAATTAAGCAGCCAAATGCCAAAACGCTTTTCCTTAGCCATTTCCATTTTCATTTTCATTTCCATTCACTTTCGATTAAGGCTAGGGCGAACTTTGGGCCTACTCCTTCTCCACACTCCATATTCCATGGGTCTATCTATAGCCTTTTTAGCCACTCTGTCTCGTTTGGGCTAATTACGTGTTTCACTCCTGTCTCTTTCAATTTTCGTTCAACAATTTTGTCATTTTGTTGCATTCATTTGTCGGCCATAAAAGTCGCCGTCATCGCCGTCGACAGCGACGGTGATGGCAAAAGCGCCAAATTCAGCTAAAAGCTGCTTTACCATATTCTCAAATGAGCTGCAAATATTTGTCGTATTTCTACAGAGGCTTTTTTAAACGTGCATACACTGTGAGAAATTGGGAATATTGGCTACGTTAAGAAGTATGTAGATGTATGGAGAGAAGTCTCTTAGGCCTTTTCTTTAACAAAGTTTGAATACGAAAGTTTATTACTATCCACTAGACAAAACAAAGCTCTTGCTTTAAGGTATGGAGTACTATAAAATAAGTACAAAAATCTCTTTACAATACTCTTGGGATTAATAAAGCTCTAAGATACGTTTTATATTGAAGGTTTAACGAAAAACTTTAAATAATAATAGTATTTCAAATAAAGACTATATTCCATTAGGCCTAATAAAGTATTTTCATATAGCTTTAAGATATGACTTATATCTTAATAATTATTAATAATTTTATTCTAAAAGAAAGCTTTACTACACATAATATTAATTTAGAAGTTAGTTGACTCTAATTTTATAAATATAAATATTAAACTTCTTCTTCTTCTATTTATTATATAAAGCTTTAAGCTCAATTTAAAGTCCAGTCTAAGAGCATTAAAGCTTCGCCTAATTCAAGTGCATTTAATTTTAAGCATTTTGTCTTTTATACACACTCACACTCACACACACACTTGGAGCTTTGGCAGTCTCAGCTGCAATTCCCTCAAGCTGCTTTATCTACTGCGACTGTGGACCTGCTGCTGGTGGGCGTGGCAGCTGTGCCGCCTATTTGAATCAACAAGTAAATCATATGCGCATTGTGGATGACGTCAATTTTGAAATTCAAATTGAACGACTGCCTTGGGGAGAGCAAGGCAAGATGTTGGCCAGGGGGAGGGTGAAGGGAGGAAGGGACTAGGGTGTAAGAGTGTGCTATGTGGCACAGTGTCAAGCAGTTCTTCATCTCATTTTGGAGGCGCATTTTGTATGCGATTATTGTATGGCTGCCTCTGGCTGCATTTCAAATTCAAATGGAACTTGCCAGAGGCGCCGCAGTAGGAGCAGCTCATCAGCAAGTCAATTGCCAGGGGACTACAGTAGGGTGGACTGCGGCACACACACACACGCCCCCCATTTTCATGCGACTTGACTCGATTATCGACTTGGGCTTTGATTTCGTATACAAAAAAGAAAATCAACAGCAAAAGCGATTTCAACGCCTCGTATAGTCACCTCGGGGTTTATACTCAACCCATTGAGCATCTGCGAATTGTCTTTAAAGTGCGATCTTCCATTGGCCCCAGGGAACTCCCCACATGGCCCCCATTATAAGTTTGCTGTCTGCTGTTATCAATGTCTCTGCATCTGATTCTCTGTGGAACATTTTTCTGGCAATTTTTCATGTATTTCTCCATGTCGAAAGCTCTTTAAAGTTCAGACACAACAATGTGTCTCAGCCATTCCCTCCGCCCCCCGCCCATTAGTGGGTTCTTTAGTAGTTTTGTAGTGCAGAACGACAACAGCTTTATGCTTTTTAATGCGTTGAGGTACAGTGGGATGAGAGTGGCAAATACTTGTGGGAAATTATTAATATAAGAAGCTCCAAATGTCTTACATAATATCCATTCTACTATTCTCTGTAAGCCTCAAGATGCCACACTATTGCAGCCATAGTTTCGTACCACTGTACCATCGCTAAGCACTCCCGACTGCACTCCCTTTCTCTCCGCACACAAACATGAGACTTCACACAAGTTTTTGTCTACTTTTGGCGGCGCTGAAGTTATTACATAGATTTTGTAGCATTTTGTGGCACAGGCAGAGGAGAGCGATGAGACGCGCAGAGTATGGGAGATACATGATATAGACTTTAGGGGCTCAACAACAACAACAACAAGAACTACACTGACAACGACAACGACGACATATTTATGATTCCTTTGCCGCGTGCGCTGCTTGCAACATTGTGTTTATGAGGCAGGGCCAGAGCTTTCGAAAGGGTAAGGGAAGTGTGTGGCAGTCTGGAAAGTGCAACTATGAAATATATTTTTAAACATTTCTTGCAGCCAAAAATGGAAGATTATTACACGCTGCCAAAAATATAATTTCCACACTGTGAAAACTTTTTGCCAACTTGGCGGTTTTTCTCCTCTTCTTTTTTGGCTTATTTCTTGCCTCAAGAATTATGAAAAATGCTGCGGCAAAAGCGAGAGAAAAATGTGAGAAATGAAAATGGCGTGCGGCACGAAAAATGTGCAACCAAAAAATAGAAAAAAATCCGAAACATTTCGAGAGAGGGAGGGAGGGGGGAAATTGCCTGGGGTTAAATTTGGCAGGCACAGCCGCAGCAGACAAGCCTGCAAATTGTCTGACCAGTGGAAACTAGAGGCACAGTCTAGGTGGATGATCGAGGGGAGGGGGAGGGGGAGGGGATGTAGTGAGTGCAATAAACGCAGATAAAAACTGTCTGTGCAATGCGAGCACTTTCAACAGCCACTGTATGCTGTGTGGCCCCATTGTTGCCGCCGTTTTGTTTATGGACAACGGCAGACAACAAACATTTTGCTTCGCTTTCGAGCGCAAAAATAGACGCAAAAAATATTTTAAAAATATTTATAAAATATACATTTAAAGCCGCCACAATTGAATCAAAAGAGCGCTGCAGTCGAGTGGGCCTTAAAAGGCTTTAATGTGCGCGTAGGAAATGGAGCTGTTCGCATGAATGAGTTAAGGGTAGACACTGTGAATTTTTAACGAATTCAATGCATTCATAATTATTATACAGTGCGTTTCATAATCATAAGACACTTAAATATAACTTATTTGGTGATTAAACCTTTCTAAAAACCTTGTTTCATTATCATACATAAGATGAAACATTTTATTACATTTTTTTTATATTTAGTATATTGTTCTAGACTTTTGAGAAGTTCTACCAATCGGTTTGGCAAGAATCTTATTAATTTTATTTTAATAAATTCTAAAGTGTCTTATGATTATGAAACGCACTGTAGTAAAATGGAAGTTTACCCTAGGAAATGCCTGAGAAATATACTCTTATTATTCCGCTTTTAGTCAAGACTTTACAGGGTATAAATCATTATTTAGATATATAAAAATCAATGAATAGCTATATTTATTTACCCCTCCGGTTATACTACTGTTATTGCCGGCAATTTAAACAGCTCACTCTACTGTAGCGCTCTCGCCCCAAGCGATGCATAAAATTGAAAATTAAAGATAAATACACAATTTTTTCATAGATTATTTCGCTTTTTCTGCCTGTATCCAGCACACATTTATAGCAATTTGTACGCTTTGATGAATTGGAAAATATTTATGGCATTATTTATGTGCATATTCAATGGACTTTTTCGCATTTGAAGTTTGTCGCACGTGCGAATCGATCGAAGGCAATTGAGAACTGCATTTTAAGTGGATGGCAACAAAATAACAATAAAATATAGCACATAACAAATGCAATTAGATGTGCGACAATCACAATGTGCTGTTGCAATTAAAAGGCGACATTGTGCTACAGTCGGGGGCACTAAAATGTGGCAGGTCGCATTAGCAAAACTGTGTCAAGTCAGTGTTTGGGTGTGTGTGTGTGTGTGTGTGTGTGGAAGTTTGCCAATCTGATACAGTTTGCTGTCGTTTCAGCTGCTAAAGCTGCATTAACTATGCATGAGCATAACTTTAATTCCATGACACATTGTTTAGTTAAAAGTTTAGCACACTTGGGTGACAACCCTGGCGTCAGTTTGACACTTTCTTAATGCAAGTTGTAGAGTTTTAAGTGAAGAGTGTAGGGTTGCTTTGCTCTGTGTAAACAGAGCCAAGCACTGAGTATTTCTATGGAGCAAGCTAGAAACAGAGTCGAATCTGACCGTATTTTGACTTATATTTCGATTAAAAGTAATGTTTTCTATCGGAAAAACACCCAATCACTGAGTATTTGTATAGAGCAAGCTTGAAGCAGAGTCGAATCTATCAAAATACGAGATTGTTGCAGACAGTGTGACCGTATTTTGACTTCTATTTCAATTAAAAGTAATGTTTTCTATCGGAAAAACACCCAATCACTGAGTATTTGTATGGAGCAAGCTTGAAGCAGAGTCGAATCTATCAAAATACGATATTGTTGCGGACAGTGTGACCGTATTTTGACTTATATTTCGATAAAAAGGAATGTGTTCTATCGGAAAAACACCCAATCACTGAGTATTTGTATGGAGCAAGCTAGAAGCAGAGTCGAATCTATTAAAATACGAGATTGTTGCGGACAGTGTGACCGTATTTTGACTTATATTTCGATAAAACGGAATGTTTTCGATAGCAAACAGTTTATTTTGTTATCAAAACTCAAGTGATAGTTATCGTTGGTATTTATCGACCTGTTTATCGATAAATACTAGATTCATACGGGGAGAATTTGATTCGAATGATCATGTGAAAAAGTACACAGTGAAAACGAATCCAGCATCTAACTTATCTGAGTCATTTTCTTCTAGTTATTCTACTTCAGACTAAAAACGATTTTCTGGCTAATTTTAACAGTCTAAACTACTAAATGAATTGCCCTTTTTTCACTTTTCAAAACAGTTTTTATTATTAATCTGCCCAGTGAAATTGCAACTGTCTGCGTCTGACATGTGTTTTAGCTTCATTTGCATAACAGTATAGTCGCCAGCAGCAAGAGTGTCTCTAATGTGACACGAGGGGCGTTTGTGTAGTTCGATTGTGCCCGATTTCGCATTGACCCCTTGGCCATGTTTTGTTCAGTTCATATCTGATTAATGAGCACGTGTTGCAGACCCAAGTGGATCGGACTCGACTAATAACTGGTCATAAATTTTGCCCCCAGAGTGCAAGTGTTGGCCAATTAGCAGGCAAATTGCATAGAGCCGACTGCCAGGTTGCCACACTCTGACGAAAACGAGTGAAACACTTCAAAAAAGTATAGAAAAGAAACATAGAGAAGCCGCTACATAAATTAGAGGCTGCATATGAATTAGTTATATACTATGCATGCAAAACTGTTGAACAGATTTTTACAAGCTGCCAACTAGAGCAAAAAGCATTTTAGCTAAATTGTTGCCAATCATTGAGGTGGAAATGTGTGGAAATACGGAAAACATGAAGTGAGAACTGGAGTTGTGATATTAATTTTGATTTAAGTGAGAGTGTGAAACTGAGAAATGATACTTCAACTTATATTAGATCTACGTTAGTTGGAAGAGCGTACTTTAACGCTTAATTTCTTGTATATCTGTCAACAGATTTCTCTGAAATTTTTAGCAGAGATTACTGTAATACTTTAATCTGATTGTGGCAAATTATAAGTGTGTGACTGAAATACTTTGAATTTTATACGGTTTCTATTGCAGGGAGCTGAATGTGATAAGAACTGCAGTCTGCTCGCTCTGAGCTTAAACAAAGATTATCTCTGGTCTCAGAAAATCCATACGAAATCTTAAATTCAGATGAGTTGCTTTAATTTATTATAGCCTAAGATTAAGTGAGAGTGTGAAACCGAGAAATGATACTTTAACTTATATAAGATCTACGTTAGTTGGAAGAGCGTACTTTAACGCTTAATTTCTTGTATATTTGTCAACAGATTTCTGTGAAATTTTGAGTAGAGAGTGCTGAAATACTTTAATAAGATTATGGCAAATTGTAAGCTTGTGACTGAAATACTTTGAATTTTATGCAGTTTCTATAACAGGGAGCTGAATGTGATACAGTCTGTTCACTCTGAGCTTAAGCAAAGATTATCTCTGGTCTCATAAAATGCATACGAAATCTTAAATTCAGATGAGTTGTATCTGCTTTAATTTACTGTAGCCTAAGATTAAGTATGCTGGGAGTGACTCAGCTTAAGGCGAGCATAACTAAATGTAATTGCAAAACTTGCAGTTAAGAATAGGAAAACTATGCTGAAGGATATGCTTAGAAGTTGACTAATGTTTGCTCAGTGAGAGAAGCAAGAGACTTGCGAGGACTTGGAGTTGAGAGTCTCGCACTTGTAAGGGTTCAGTGGGCAGCTTAGGCAACACACAAAGGCAACGAGTTGAGGCTAACATTTCCACTCGGCGCTGTCTGGCTTTTAATTTTGCACTTCCGATTGTTTGGCCAAGACAACGAAAAGCAGAAGACGTAGAGGAGGAAGAAGATGAAGTAGATATGAAGTAAGAGCAAAGATGCCTATTATATGTGTGTTTTATTTTGTTTTTGGGTCCATTTCCTTCCTCTGTTTAGCTTCACTCTCTCCGCTCTCCGTTCTCCACTCTCCCATTCGCTGTTTGTTTTACGTTTATTTCAGTTGATTTTCGGGGGGCTAAAACAACTTTATTAGTGTGTGATATAAGTCTACAAATGCCACGCCCCGTCTACAGCTAAATACGCGCTGTTGTGGCAGCTGAATTTGGCCAGATTACACTCGAAAAAAAAGAGTGTTTATTGTTGTTGTTGTGTTGCAACTCGGCAGCGGCATTTTCCACATTTATTCACGCGCCGCAGTTGTTGTAGTTGTGGTCTTTTTAGTAGTTGCATTAAATTAAATTACACGCTTATACGGTTTTGTGGCTGACTAACTAATTGTTGTTTTGGCTCTTATTCAGTTGTTGTTGTTTACCTTTATAATTTATATTACACGAATTTAGTCAAATTACATTTGCCAGTCTTCTCTCCTCTCCCTTTTCCCTCTCTCTATTAAAATTTATAATTAGCAGCATTTGGCATTTGCCAAAATATAACCACGCAAAAATTAGCTTAAAGCTCTCTGCCTAATCAGTCAACAAGATTAGCCCTAAGTGGCTTTAGAAACATGAATTATGCTGTGAAAACAAAGCTAATTACGAGTCATGAAGTTATGCGTGTGCTGTGGGAGAGTGAATACTTTTTAAGCAACTTAAAGGTAGTTTACATTTGGAAATTGTGACAACTCTGTGTATACATATTAGGTATATGAGGTTTGTTTGAAATCAACTAGAAATTATAGATATTATTATGTCCTTTCAGTAGTACCCTACCCTCAGAACCCTCAGCTGCTTTTAAGGCCTCTCTACATACATATCTCCTCATCAGACTAGACAAAGCTTCAACTGACTTACAGCTATTTTATGCAGTTTAATGATCTCCATCTAAAGTAAAATTCTACTTAATATCGTACTCTCTACATCCACATAAAGTTCCACTACACTTTAAGCCAGTCTCGTTTTGGCTTAATTTCAATAAGCCAATAGCCAAATGAGAACTGACATCATGTTACAAGTGATACCGTCTGGACTCTACACTGTGTTGATTTCCCACTGGATTTCCACTTAGAGTGAAGAGCGAAGAGCTTGTTGCGTTATGTCGAAAACACATTGAGAATAATTTCATATCATTCCATTTTTTGGACTCCCCCTCGAGCAGTGGCAGTGGCAGAGTGGAGTCGAGTCGACTATCGGTATATATGGCAAATTGGCCTCATCATCATCATTATTATCGCGATTATTATGACGCTGATTATGGTCATTATCAACGATGCAAAAGGGAAAAAAGTAAAATAAAAAACGAAAATTGCAAATCGTTTTATCGTTGAGGTTTGCGTTGAATCAACTTTTGTATACTATACAACAGCGTATTGCATTTAATTTGATTTATTTAACTTTATGACACAAGCAGCATCAAAAAACAAAGGGAAATCGATAAAACAAAAAACTGCTACACATATCGAATGTCTGTTGATTTAAGCTAGCATCAATGCATTCCCACAGAGTGTGCATAATTAAGAGGCCATAGATATATTTTACTGAATCGAATATGAATGAATTATGTCTTTAGGAAACTTTGCGTAATTTGTAGCTCGATTTTAAAGCATTTTCTGATACATTTCATAATGATAAACTAACCGTTTCTTCTTTCTCTTTGCAGGTAAGCTTAATCAGATTAATATGGTCTATTTTATATGGACTACATTCGGAGAAACACAAGTTATTTGGTAACAAGTTATTTGTTCTGCTGTCAAGTGAAATATTCTACTTATACTCTCTGCCAATGTATGCTACTTTTCGCCCTATTTAAATATGTAAATATTATATATAAAATTCATATAATATTATACCACATTATGTCAATAATACCACTTTAAGCTAGCTGTAAAAAATACCCCCTTTTAAATTTGAATCTGCACTTAAAGCCTTTGCCAATTCGATATGCTTTTCCTGGAAATGCCAGACGAGGCGAGTACAAAAGGCGCTCAATTTCAAATCAGTGCGACAGTTTCCGTAATTCAATAAATTTTTTATTTGCATTCAATATGTATTACGTTACGTTTGCAATACACATACCCTGTAAAATGCACGAGGAAGAGGGTATATGACAAGGTGTAAAATGCAGACAGATGACTACTTTTAGAGTGTAAACTTTATATGAAACAGCGGTGGAAATCAATGGACTTATGAGAGGAATTTTCATTGATTTATGTATTGATTAGTATTAAATTAAAGTTAGTATTAATTGATATTAATTCATGCCGATTTTAAACTAAATTGAAGACTATATTCTACCCTCTCCAACCATTATAAATTATGTCAAACATAGTACTCCTGTTAGTCTGAGTTGATTTACATAAACTTGAAGTGATTCACCGGAGTTAGTTAACTGATTTTATAATATTAAAATAAATATAATAAATAATAGTATTATTATAATAAAAGCATATACTTTTAGTTGCTAAAAACTGTTACTTATAATAGCAAATTCACAACAAATTTAAATTAAATTGCATACCAAATCAAACTCCCACAAACACCATAAAATATCTCTTCCCTGAGTCGGAGTTCATTCATCCTAAGAGGTATCTGCTGTGCCCTCACTTTGAGTACACTCACTTGCATGTTGTTGCATTACTTTACTTTTTGTCGCACTCAATATTATTCATGTTTGCGTTGACAGCTTGCTGCGACAATGAAAATGCGCAACATGAAACCGCCCAGCAAGTGCCACAGATAACGGCACATTCATGGGAAAAACAGCGAAACTTTGCTTGATGCCAGCACCAAAACTTCAGATCCAGCTACAGCTACAACTCCAACTCAAACTTTAGTTGAATCTGCCACAGTTATTGATAAAAGTAGAGTGGAGAGAGAGTGGAGCGTAAGCAAAAGGGAAGTGAAGAGAATTGAGAGTGGAGAGTGGGGAATGGGAAGTGGAGATTGTGAAGTTGTGATAGGTTATGGTAATAGGCATGTGCGTGCTCTGGTTAGTGGCAGAGACACCAACACGCCCACCTTGCAATGCATAGCGTACACCGGGAGAAATATGGAGTTCTAATATAAAAGTCAAGCTGTGTCGAATTTATGACAAAACCAATCTTAAAATGTGATTTGTTTCCTTAGTAATCGATTTTCAATATTATCGTAATTCTTGATCAAAATTCTCGTTCTTTTTTCTCAGTGTATGAACTGCATGTGCCAGAGTTATGCAGAATCGTATCAACTGGCTGGCAAACTGGAAATGGCCTGCATATACGCATAAATAATACTTTCTGTTGCCACCCAAAAAGGCCAACGCTGACTTTTGTCCCGCAAAAACTCCTCCTTCTTCCCATCCTTCCCTCCTCCTCTCGCACTTTATTTGTCGTCAGAGACGCGTGAGAAACTCATCGCGAGGCAGTGATAAGGCAGGCAATGGCATTGCAGCAGCTGCACAGAATTTGCCTTGCATATTTATCGCTGCAAGTGAACCCTACAGTAGTTCGCCCATATATATTATAGCGCCTTGACTGTGGGGCGGAGAGACCCCCCGAAGGACAGACAGCAGACACACACAAGATATGGGAGTCATACGTGCTGAGGGAAAATGTAAATTAAGTATTATTTACTTTATTTATTTACTAAGAAATAAAGTTAAATTAAATTAAAAGAATATATTTAAATTAAATAATAAAAATAGGTAAAATAAAGAGTCCTATTTATCACACTAACGGCTGCTCTGTGTGTTTGTGTGCTCTCTGTGCTTATGTGTGTTCTCTCGTCCACGCAGAGTCTCTCTTACTTCACTTCCTTGAGTGTTAGTCGATTGTATTCATGCCTATACTCGCTGCAATTGATTCTCGCGTAGCTCTCACTGCGAGCACACAAAGACACAGAGCTGCCAATCAGTGGGGTTCACTGGGTGTAGGATGTAGGAGTAAACCACCGTTTATACGATTAGATATAGTATTACATATATTTGTAATTTATTATTATTGAATATACTATAGGTTTTCTTCTCATTCTCAATATTTCACACATTTACCAGAATATTTTCTACTTATTTTTCGACTTATTACGATGTCTGCATTGAAATTCCTTGTGGCCATTAAAAGTCAAATAAATTAAAAAGCCCAGGAGCCTATAAATATTGCACTGAAATAAATTGAAGTTTAATTAAACTGCCCAAAGCGGGAGAGGAGAGAGAGAGAGGGACAGTAAGGCCGTCTCACATTTGCTCCCTATGTTTCTTTCTTGCTGAGCCCACTGTGTCCAGCCTGACAACAATTTGCCTGTCATTGCGACGTCGTCGACAGAAACAGTAATCACGAATGAGAAATTACCAAACCTGAATGAAGGAGGAGGGGGAGCAGGAGGTGCAGAAGGAGGCGAAAGCGAAAGTGAGAGACTGATAACAAAAACTGACCTCGGGCCACGGGTGGTGGACAATAGGTCCCAGCAGGATGGCAGAAGATTGAGCCTCGGTTTTTTGTTCTTTTGCTTTTCTGGTGCGTAGCCACAGGTGCTGGAAATGGTTGTCATTGGTGTTGCTGTTGTTGTTGTTGCTGTTGCTGTTGTCTTTTTGGCAGCCATTTTGCTCGACTGTCAGTGGCAAGCATTTCAATAAACGCATAAAATTTCCAGTCTATTTTTAGGCGCAATTTGGCTGTAGCCCAGGCCTCAAAGAAACTTGTGACGTGGGCCGAGAGGTGCAGGGGGAGGTGGCCGGAGGGGTTGGTGTTGCTGTGTCTGTACCGCAAACAAGCAACATTAATTGGTAGAGTGTCAACAGCGGCAATAAAAAGGCTCGTGGGCAGAGAGATCAAATAAATAACGCTAAAAGCCATGCTTGCCACTTGCAAAAAACAAAATAACAAAAAATACAAAAAATGGAAGTGAAAAACCTAATAAAAATAAACCATTTCACTTGTAGCTTCTCTACTATATGTATATGCATTAAATAAAGTCAACAATCAAAATTATGATATAATTATGTTTAGACTAGTGACATGATAAAAAAAGTAAAATTATGTAAATATATTCATCAAACATAATAACATAAAAAATATATATTTTTGTAGCATTTTTTCGCTAGTTTTCATTTAATTAACATCAATTAGTTCCTATCAATTAAAACTATAAAAACACTCATTTCGCCTAACATAATATAAAAGAACATAAAAGAAGAAATTGCTAAAAAAAAACACCATTGCATAACACCACTTTTTACACAATTATGCTAACAGTTGCAACAGTGCTTAAAGCATAGCATAACTGTACACACATTCACACAAATGTAAAGAGATGCACATACTCGCATGCAAATGTTAAATTTGTTGTTATTTAGTCAACGCTGTTATTAAGCAGCTGTAACTCACCCGCTAACAGCAGCACAGCAGCCGCAATTACATTGCGTGTTTTGCTTTATTTGCTTTCGCACCTCTCTCATGTATGCAAAACTCCAGCTCTCACTCTTCCTCTCTCACTCTGCCCCTCTCTCACGCGCTTCACACCTACTCATTAGTTCAATTACAGCACGCATCAACACAGTCGTATGCTTGTGTCTCTGTGTGCGTGTGTGTGTGTGAGGCTGCGCAGCTAACAATAAAAGTTTTCTACTGCGCAGTTGTTAATTGCAGACACACACACAAACATTGTATGCAAATGCAATACATATTAGTTGAATCTATGCACTTACTACACTGATTGCACACTTTGCTAATAATATTTTAAATATTTACACAATTTACACAATAAAATAAACGAACAACAAAAACCACGCACTAAAAGCAATACAGTTTCTGAGTGGATCAGAGTTAGCTGCACTGAGCGCACGTTCGCCCTCTCCCGCTGTTACTAACAGAGGCGCATAGTGCGCTGTTAGTTAAGCTTGCTGTTGTTGTTGTTGTGATGAGCTGTCTTAGCAGTGGGAAGTCTGTAAAGCGGCGACTGCTTGGCGTTATAAAGAGCCAGCCGTGTACTATACAGTGCGCTGTAAGTTAAGCCTGCTGCTGTTGTTGACCTGTCTCAACAGTAGGAAGACTGTAAAGCGGCAACTGTTTGCTGTTCGCTAACAACCGCTTTACAGTACGCTGTTAGTTACGCCTGTTGTTCTTGTTACGATGAGATGTCTCAGCAGTGGGAAGACTATAGTATTTCGGCGACTGCTTGCTGTTATTAACAGAGCATAATGCGCTGTTAGTTAAGCTTACTGCTGTTGTTGTTGTGATGAGCAGTCTTAGCAGTGTTATAAAGTGCCAGCCGTGTACAGTGCGCTGTAAGTTAAGCCTGCTGCTGTTGTTGACCTGTCTCAACAGTGGGAAGACTGTAAAGCGGCGACTGTTTGCTGTTTGCTGTTCGCTAACAACCGCTATACAGTGCGCTGTTAGTTACGCCTGTTGTTCTTGTTACAATGAGATGTCTTGGCAGTGGGAAGACTATACTATTTCGGTGACTGCTTGCTGTTATTAACAGCTAGCTGTATAACATTTCGCTGTAAGTTAAGTCTGCTGCTGTTGTTGACCTGTCTCAACTGTAGGAAGACTATAAAGCGGCGACTGTTTGCTAACAACCGCTTTACAGTGCGCTGTAAGTTACGCCTACTGTTGGCTTGGCAGTGGGAAGACTGTAATTCGGCGACTGCTTGCTGTTATTAACAGCCAGCCGTATAACATTTCGCTGTAAGTTAAGCCTGCTCTTGTTGTTGCGATGAGCTGAAAGACTGTAGAGCGGCGAATGCTTGCTGTTAATAATTTATACTGTGGGCAGCGGCCGTTGTGTGGGCTAAATTAAAGGTGAAACACTTGGACAGGGACCACCAATAAAAAAATCAGCTAAAGGTGGCAAATAAAAAATATACTACTCGCAATAATAATAATGGCCTAGGCGACGCTGATTATGGCAGGCAGAGACACACAGTGCTGTAAACACTGCGCCTCAATGCGCCGGCTAATTGATGCTTGGAACGAGAGCTCAGAGGACACTGTGGCTGCCATAAATTGAAATTAATTAATACACACACACACACACACACACACACACACACATTCAGAATGTTTTCGTATATTTGTATTTTATATTTTTCTGTACAATTATTGCAATTTATGTGTCAACTTTTGCGCTAACGAGCCACGCGACGAGCAATTAAAAATATAGCAACAGAAGTCAGGTATATGGGAGGGTGGGTTGGAGGGGGTCGCTGTACCGTTAGTCGTGACTGGGGGCGTGGTATTTGCGTGTGTGTGTGTGGTCACACTGTGCATATTTCAATCATCATCGTTTGATGGGGCAGAACCTTTTAACATATTTTATTATTTTCAACACCTGACCAACATTTCGTTTGGCAAATTAAAAACACATTTTGTGACAGACCAAAGGTGTTGTTGTTCCCTTTCGCCTTTTGGTCTACTCTTAACACATGTCGTGTTTCAGTTCGGGCGTTTGAATAATAACACACCTAGGAAACGGTCGAGGACACGGCTCATTAGACAGAGACACGCAGGCAGACGGAGAGGCAGAGGAACAGAGGGGTTAAAGGTCGAATGAACTGGCCTCAACTCGCCCTAACGCTACTAATTAGTCTATATTGGCTCCCCAGGATAATACTATACTATAAGCAAACACGTGACAAATATTTTAATATTAGCAACAACAAACACCTTAGAGACTAGCTACTAGACGGCATTGGCCGGACAAAAAGATGGGAGAAATTTAAGAGAAATATAACTATTATTATGATATATAATCCATGTAAAGCTCTTTGTCCTGACTAATTGACTGAGTGACTCTGATTTTAATGCTTAATATAAAGGATATTAATTCAATTGTCTGCTCAAACTTTAAAGGGATACTTTTTGATGCAAGAATATTTATCTATGCATTTTTCATGCTTTCGTATAGAGGAATATTTCCTTAGCAAAGACACTATACAAAATTTTAGGTATCTCACCTAATTAAAATAATTATTTTCCATATAAATTACAATTTGTTTTAATGACATTGATCCGCTTCAATCTTCAAGTTAACACACAGCATAGATTCCATTCTGAAACTGCTTATATAATTTCATTATTGGTCGCTCTTAGCCACTGGAAAGTTGAACAAGTTCTTGGCTTGAAAAAAGCGGTAAATGGCGAGATTTTTTCTCTAGACTTCTTGGTTTTTGGCATTGACATTCAATGTGTACTTGGCAAATGCAGCTTAAAAGTTTCACTCTGCGAAACTTTTGCAAAATACATATTAGCATTCAAGCAAAAGGAATACGGAAAAAGCAAGTGACCAGACAGCCGACTGTCATTTGCCAGTATCCAAGGCAGAGCGACAGAGCATAGACAGGATCTTGTTTAATTGAAAAAAATTAACTCGGAACACAATTTGGTATGCAAATGCCGAAACACACAAATGTCAATAAGAAGAGGGTATAAATAAGTGCTTAACTAGCAAATACTCTACTTAAGTTGAATGAATAGAAGTGAATAAATAATAAATGAATCGTTTTCATTTATTCTAAAGGGAGAGTCTTTAAATACATTAAAATTAAGTACATAATATAGTAATATCAAGCAGCAACTGCATGCCAAATTTCAGACCTCTAGCGCCTGTACTTCCCGAGGTAATAAGATTTAGTTTACCCCTTCTAGCACATAGGGTATAGCTCAAAGAGGTGTCGAAGCGCAGAAATGTCAATAAGAAGAGGATATAAATAAGTGCTTAACTGGCAAATACTCTACATAAACTGAATGAAAAGAAGTGAATAAATATTAAATGAATCGTTTTCATTTATTCTAAAGGGAGAGTCTTCAAATACATTAAAATTATGTATATAATATAGTAATGTCAAGCAGCAACTACATGCCAAATTTCAGACCTCTAGCGCCTGTACTTCCCGAGATTATAAGATTTAGTTTATCCCCTCTATAGGGTATAGCTCAAAGAGGTGTCGAAGCGCTGGGTGAATGTCAAAAGCTGAAGCAAAGGAGTTACGAGCAGCTTCAAATTGGCATTAAAGGCGTGTGTGCAAGAGCAAAACATTTGCATATACAGGACACTGAAACTGAAGCCACTGGCAGGGAGAGAGGGGAGTAGCGGGAGTGAGGAAGAGGCGTGTGCCTACTCGGTTAACGACTACTAAGGCCAAAAGCAGAGCTTGATGAGTTTTGTCAACGTTGATGAAATGATGTCTCTCTATCTCTGTATCTCTGTATTTTTCCGTGTCTCTTTCGCCATGTCTGTGTGTCTTTCACGCCAACTGTCTGTATGTCTGTCCGTCTGTCCTTTTGTCTTGCTTTTTCTGTGTGTGTGGCAGTGTGTGTGTGTGTGCTGTGTGTGTGTACTTGTAAGGACTCGCAGTGCAGCGTCGGGACATTGCACTGTCTGTGCCTGTGCGACTCAGGCCTCTCTGTCTGTATTTGCTCTGGGACCCAGGCGAGTGAGTCGGCAACTTTCTCAAACCCTACCCCTAACCCCTTTTCCCCTCCCCCTTAGCTGGCTTTAACCCCGTGTAGAGGTTCGTCAGGGTACGCTCTATATTTATTAGTTTTACATTGCGTTTTTTGCGATATTATCTCTGTGATTTCAATCGATTGTTTGCTCTTTAAACAGGTTTTCATTTCAATTAACCCTCCTCTTCTTTACTCTCCTCTCCGACTGAATCTGTTTGCTATAAATGAGCCTTAAATTAGTTTGTCACATTTTTTGTAGTTTTTCCAATTTCCATGCCTTAAATACTTGGCAAGTTCTGAATTGTTAAACCAACAGAAGAGCAGAAAAATCTCTACCAGGGGAGTGGCACGAGCTGCTCTTGAGACCGGCTCTTAGTAAAATTGTATACACTGTGCGAAATTAACGCAGTATTAGCATTGAAACTGCTTAAATTGCATTTACTGCAGCAAAATGTGGAAAATCATATTTATATAGACCTTGAGAAGGAGCCAGAGGAGACATTTTGACGGGGGAAAAGCTGACATTAAAACCTGTTCAAGTGCTTGGGCGACAGCCCGACTGAAGTTTTGCCAAGTGGCAATAGGAGACTAACGAATACAGGGTATAACGAAGCGGAAATACGCTAACTTCATATATATATATACCTATTTATATGTACAGTAATATGATAAAGCATATGGGATATGAAATATAGGATGTAGTACAGAGAATAGAAGATATGGCATGCAGGATATGTGATCAAGGGTAGAGGATGAAGAACAGAGAAGATATGGTATGTAGAATATAAGACATAGGACTTAAGATATAGGGGATAGAGAATAGAGGATATAGCACATTGAATACAGGAGATTTAATACTGAATATTATATTTATGATATACTTAATAGGACATAGACATAGGACATAGGACTTAGAATAAGGGATATACTATACCGGATATAGGACAGATAATAGATGATATAGGACAAACTGTATAGGATATATGATATAGAATATTCTATATAAGATAGAGCTGATAGAACACACAATAATGAACATAGGATATAGAAGCGAGAACATACTATAGAGAAAATCTCTTATAGGAGAGAGGAAAAGGAGATTTAATACTAAATATTATACTTACGATATACTTAATAGGAGATAGACATAGGACATAGGACTTAGAATACAGGATATACTATACCGGATATAGGATAGATAATAGATGATATACATAGGACAAACTGTATAGGATATATGCTATAGAATATACAATATAAGCTTTATCTTATCTGATAGGACACACAATAGTGAACATAGGATATAGAACAGAGAACATACTACAGAGAAAATCCCTTATAGGAGAGAGTAGAGAGGACATTAATTATAGGAAACGCAATACGATTAAAATACCCCACCGTAACACCCTATAATTGTAGTGTATAAAAAGCGCTGACTGCAATGACTACAATAACAACCACGACGATGACGATGACGTTTTAATTATGTGTGCCTTGAAGGCAACTGTGACTGGGGGCTGTAGTATTAAGGGGCTGCAACTTGAGCGGAGAAAGCAGAAAGAAAACAGGGGAGGCGGGCGGAAGGCAGAGAAAAGGCAGTCAGAGCTAGCCGAGACGCCTGCGAGACAGTTGCTGTAGTTTTAGGGAGGTTTTCGCTAGGATTTAGATTTGCCAAAGCTCTCGGGAGGGGGCCAGAGGGAGCCCAGAGGCAGCTTTAGCAAATGAAAAGTGAATTCAAAACGGAAACATGGCGTAAAATGCGCCAATGCAGCAAATGTTTGCGCCACAGCAGAGGGGGGCAAGGGGTAGGCAGTTGCAGCAAGTGGGCTTTATAAAAATGTATATGAATACCCAACCACCCACCCACAGTACATACAGTATATGGCTGTCTACACTGCGCAAAAACTGGGCATAAATACAATTAAACATTTAGAAGCATAAATGGGTTTATGTATGTGTATTTGCAGTTCATTAAGTGATGTTGCGACCCAACTAAAAACCTACAGCGATCGCCCTAGCACCCCCTCACCGTATGTGAGTGTGTTCAGCTAGCTTTGGCGTAAATTAACAAGCGTAACACACACACACACACACGCACAACATGGGAGTAACAAGTTGAAAGTGTAGAGACTAGACTAGACTCGACTAGAGGTTACTCTGTAATAGATATCGCTCGACTACAGATCATTCCCTTCGAATAGCAGTTATCCCTTTGGCCTGACTGACTGACTGACTGATGTGGTACTATCATAGCCATGCATAGCTACCTTATTTCTCTGCCAGATAATATCCTATGGCCTCTAGGTGTCCCCTAAAGTCTAAAGTCTAAATCTATACACCTCCTTTGCCCAGCTATCGCAATTACAGGGCATACAAATGTTTGTAAAGGGTGTCGCACAGCCTGCCTGTGCTTGTTCTCATGCTGTCGCCTTTGTGGGTGGCCGGTTGGGAACTGACTGAATGAGCTTTTTTTCAGGGGAGTGCGGAGGGGCCGTGATAGGGTTGAGGCTGTGGGTATAACCTTACCCAAGCAATTCACAAACGAGGCCTGGGTTAATGTACTTTTACAGCGGCGTCTGCTTGACTGCCATACAGCACACCCCGCCTCCCACCCTTGCTCACTCTGCCCACTCGGCTATGGCAGCCCCCTACTTGTGCAGCCTCCCTGGTTTGGCAGCGATAAAATGTTTTATTTAGCGCACAGCACAAAATGTAATTCTAACATTTCATTTCATTTCTGATTTGAGTTCTTGCTTCCCTTCTTTCTTTTATTTGTAATTGCGGAAATTTTCATTGAAGCGAATTAGCTCAGAGAATGTTGTAAAATGGTTTTTGGGGCTGATTATACGATGGGTGCCACACAGCCACACATCCACACATGTGGGGCCAGCTAATAGAGAGTTGAATGCTTTATATCAATGTCAGGGTCAGATTTGTAAAATTAAGCTCGTGTGGAAAGGGCGAAAGTGTCGGAGAAGGGAGAGGAGAGGAGGCAGGGGATATAAGTCGAATCCTTGCCAAGAAACTTTCTATACTAATTTCCGTTCAAGCGAAAACTTTCTTTGTTGTTTCTTTGGAGCAACATTCCATATGGATACTCGGCTCACTGTGTGAGTAAAACTTCCACTCAATCAAAACTTCCCTGACCTCTTTTAGCTCAATTTTACAGTGTTTTCCTACAATTCTAATAGAAGGCAAGTTTTGTCTTACTTAAACATTGACTGGGATCTCTTTAATTTCACTTAAAACTTCCCTTGCTATTAGCTATTTAATATTCTATATTCCACTGTAAAACATCACATATTTCCCGCTCTCTCTCTGCTCTGCTCATTATCAATAGCTTTAAAATTGTATAATCATATGCAAGGCCTAAAACAAATTTATAGTTTATTTGTCGCATTCTCTATGGTTTGTTGCTGTCAATTCATAAAAATTATGCTAATTTTATATGCATTTTACAGTTCTACGCCCGGAATTTCAAGTCTACCAATTGAGTGTATAAATCGAAAAAAAATATATATAAAAAATGTAAAAAAAAATATGTAAAAAAATTGTAACATTAAAATTATAAATTCAAACAAAATACCAGACAAAAAATGTGCATGGTGTGCCCTCACCCTGCTGCAATGGAGGGTAGCTCAGCTCAGGGTACGGCTCGTAGGGTGCTTCGGGTGTCGAGGTTCACCCCTGGGCGAGCAAACGCGTGCGCAGGCGCCTTTGACACCTGAATGAGGCAATTGGAACTCGGGCAGAGGTGTAGGGAGAAACTGCCAGGGCAGTAGGGTGGTAGGGCTGCCAGGCACCCTCTGAATCCGCAGTGAGCGCGTTACCTACGCCACTTGAAACTAGCTGCAAATTATAAAAGCATAAAAAGCCAAGAAAAAATTTAAAAGCAAAAAAATCGGTGACAAAAAACGAAAGGGTAAATGTGTAGAGACTGTAGATACTCTACCAAATGGAAATATTATAAAAGTAGTAATGGGATTCGATTGATATGGATATATATAGAAGCTACAATGATGAAGTATAGCTCTACCAAATTTCAGCGGAAAATGTTTAGCATTTACAGAGAACTCATATTATATCTTACATATTTGCTTTGACTCAGAACTGTATGCAAGTTCCACTAGGGTTCATTGAATCTACAATTTATACTGTGTAAAACCATCGTATTACCCATTAAGAGGGTATTCATCTAGAAGAACATAGCAAGTGGAGTGGCTCGTCAAGCTGTGAGGAAGAGACTAGAGGCGACCCAGGCACATACAGCAGTACGCAGCGGCGCAACTAATTTGCATAATTTCATGAAGATGAGAAGTAATAAAAAAACGTGTAAAAGTAGCTAAAGAAGGCGGAGAAGGTGTTCCAGCTTGGCGACGAAAGTGAAGTTAACGAGTGAAGGAAGAGCGACCCAAGCGGTAGCTGATTATCGTTATTATGTATGCACACACACACACACATACACACACACACTCGCACAAGACAATAGAATTATGAGGTGTTGAGCGTTGACTTGACTAGCGGAACGTCTATTAAAAAAAAGTTAAAACATAAAAGAGAAAAAACCACAGCGTAAAGCAAATAGAAACAGCAATAGATACAAAAACCCGAAACAGGGTCTACGAAACCCCGCGGAGAGTTCTAGTATCTCAACTCTCTGCTGCTTCTCCCACTAAAGACAATGGATAGAAAGTTATGTGTTTCATGCCTAAAATTGAGAACCGCAGAAACAATACAAAATACAAACAAAATAGTAGAATGAACAGCGTAAATAGAATCTTATTGTGGAATCAACTTTGACTTGGGTTAGATTCAGTTTTAGATTATTCGTGACCTAATCAAAAAGCAACAGAGTCTTCGGTAGGAAGTGGAAATGATGTTGAGGTTTCCAAAAAGATGGAATTGAATTTTAATGCCTAGGTTTGAGGCAGGTAACTAACTGTAGATACGGTAGATATTTGGGATAGGTAAGGGTAAAGGCGGGAAGGTTAACTGGAGATAAATTAGGGTATGCTTGGGCAGACAGTTGGAGCCAGAGTCTTAGCAAAGAATGGATAGTAAAATAGTATTTTAGAAGGGGATAAAGAAAACTCTAAGGAAGCGCTCGATTAACCTAAGCTAAAGGTCTTCTTATTTACTACCAATTGGAGAAAGAATATGCTCAGATTGTTGTATTTTCATATAGATTTATATGATCTAAAACTGTATTCAATATAATGTAGAATATTTCTACTACCAACTCTCAATCTCAGCAGAGGGTTGCTGCTGGAGATAGATTAGGGTATGCTTGGGCAGACAGTTGGAGCCAGAGTCTTGGCATAGAATGGATAGTAAAATAATATTTCAGTAGGGGGAAAAGAAAACTCTAAGGAAGCTCTTGATTAACCCAACCTAAAGGTCTTCTTATTTACTATCAATTGGAGAAAGAAAATGCTAAGAATGTTGTATTTTTATATAGATTTATATGATCTAAAACTGCATTCCATATAATGTAGAATACTTCTACTACCAACTCTCAATCTCAGCAGAGGGTTGCTGCTGGAGATAGATTAGGGTATGCTTGGGCAGACAGTTGGAGCCAGAGTCTTGGCATAGAATGGATAGTAAAATAATATTTCAGTAGGGGGAAAAGAAAACTCTAAGGAAGCTCTTGATTAACCCAACCTAAAGGTCTTCTTATTTACTATCAATTGGAGAAAGAAAATGCTAAGAATGTTGTATTTTTATATAGATTTATATGATCTAAAACTGCATTCCATATAATGTAGAATACTTCTACTACCAACTCTCAATCTTAGCAGAGGGTTGCAGCACCCTCTCGCCCAGTTTGATTGACTTTGAGCCAGAGTCTTGGCAAAGAATGGATAGTAAAATAGTATTTCAGTAGGGATAATAGAACACTCTAAGGAAGCTCTCGATTAACCTAACCCAAAAGTCTTTTTATTTACTACCAATTGGAGAAAGAATGTGTTCAGAATGTTGTATTTTTATAGATTTATATGATCTAAAACTGTATTCAATATAATGTAGAATAGTTCTACTACCAACTCTCAATCTCAGCAGAGGGTTGCTGCACCCTCTCGCCCAGTTTGATTGACTTTGATGTGCCCCCTACGACAACTGACAGCTGATATCTGATCTGTCAGACCACTGGGCTGCACAGTTCAGGTGTTAATGACTTCTTTACACAAACGAGTCTCCCGCTCTCTCTCTCTCTGTGTTTTGCATGCCCAAAAAAGAGAGTAGTATGAATTAGTATGCTGCTACATACACGCTACTACGACTACTATATGGCAGTCCATTGTTCTGGCCACCCCGAAAACAATGGACGGACAAACGAGCTGCTGGTAGAACAGGCCTTTTGTGTGGCACGCACATATCCGGTAGCCGGCCGGTGTCGCTATAATGCCATATAATGGCTTGATAAACTCAAACAAGGCCTCGCGTTCGAGTTGCGTCGCTCTCGCTGCGACTCAAACACGTTAGAGGTTCGAGCTTCGCAGCGTGATCACTGAGCAGTTCCGGGGTTGAAAGCGGCTACAACGTGTTGCAAGTCGCCCATAGAATGAAGCTGAGACTATCGGGAGTTTAGTTTGAACACAAACCTCGTGGCGTTAGGTTGTATATACGCGTGTGGGTTACGGTTGGGTATTTTTAACGAAACTTTACGAAAGTACGAAAAGTGAACTTGACTCTACTTGTAGGCCGTAGAGTATCTAAGTATCTCTAAGATACAAGTGCAAATATCTAAATCCTCTGTAATTTAGTATCTTACCTTTAAAGTGCAATACAAATGCCCAGCAAGTGCTACCTGCTTAAGAGTAATTCGAATCAACAAACGATTCTTGACCTAAGCAAACAATAACACACACAAGAGACAAAAGTGAATTAGTGAGGCAGAATACCTGCCCAAAGGAAAGAGTCTGCGTCTACCTGTGAGTGTGAGTGTGAGTGTGTGAGAAGCTGCAGAAGAAAAACCCAAACAGAAACAGAAACAGAAACATAAACACACACAGAAACATGAAATATATAACGCATACACATAAGGAGTCCTACACACTGGTCGCACGCAAGCGCTATATGAAGAAAATGCTGTATGTATAACCGACAATAAAACTGAATATAATGCATAAATAAAAGAGTTTAAATTCTAAAAAAATCTAGAAAATTGCAATGAAATATTAAAATAGAATAAATGCAAGTTGAGTGAAAGAATAGTTGCATATACAGCATACAATAGAAAAACGTTGTTAATATTCTTCAAAATAGTTGTAAATAAAATATTTCAATTGTTAATCATAAAAAAAGTAACTCTTGATTCTAGAAATATTATAAAATTTTATTTAAGAGTATAATAAAATTCAGTGATTAATCATAAAAGTAAGGGTCTATTATGAGGAGTATTTTGAGTACTACTGAATTATTCTTCTGGAAAATATTCATATAAAAAAATTCAGCAAAAAAAGAGAAAAGGAAATTCAGCATATTGCAAGTTCTCTTTAAGAAGTTCTTAATCCCACACTTTGATATTATTCTAGAAAATTGTCAAAGTTAAAAACATTAACTATTAATGTACTGATATAATTGGGAATAAAAATACTTATTAATATTACAAAATTAAATTGTATAGTAAAATCTAAAAATTATACCAAAAAGAAACTATCTTATATACTAGTTAAAGAATATTTTAAGAATTATGTACTTGATTAATATTACATGAGCAAAATTCAGCAGAAATCCAATCAAAATATTCTAATTCACAATTGAAAATTCTTCATACATTTTCGCAGACTTTTCGCAGTCATTTCCATTCAAAGTGCTTAATTAACTAATGAAAGCAACACTCGCTCTCAAACATATCATATCACATCAGGGCGATATCTACATATATAACTGACTATTTCAATGCTGTTCAAATATTGATGCTGTTTTATGTGACATATGCGAAAATTATGCAAATTAGTTTGCTTATGAATTCGAAATGCGCTTTGATTAGCCGTGGAGAGGGAGGGGGAGGGGGAGAGTGTGAGTGTGAGTGCGCAAAAATAATTTCATTTTGCATTTAATTAAATGCAATGCAATTTAATGTGAAGAGCGCGCATCAAATATGCTAATGTATCTATGTGTCGTACAACTCATTGTTTATGATTGTGTTTTGTGTGTTGCCTTTTTCGCATTTTGCAAACAAACCGCAGATGACAAAAAGCGGTGGAAAGAGCTAAAGATCCCTAGACTGAGCATAGACTGAGCATAGGCTAATTTGCTCAGCCTTTTCTTTAGGCTGTTGGGGTCTACGCCTCTCCTTCATTTCCATTGTCAACTCGGGTTTTCTTTAGCTGATCATTTGTTAATTAAATTTATGATTAATGAATAGCGCTCAAGAAACTGCTGATAATAATGAGAATGATGTGGATGTGGATGTGGATGATGATGTTGCAAACCCTTTACATGTTCCGCTGCTAATGCATAACAAAACAGCTGTTGAGTCCAGGGAACAGGGACACATTTTTTGTTTTGTTGTGCATTAGTGTAAGGCGATACTCGGCTAACCCTTTTTTTTTGTACCCCTGCCTCGGGCTGTGAAAATATACTTTGCTTTTCCGCTGTGTTTTTGCAAATCAGCAAAGTCAACAAGAGAGTTTCCTCTCTCCTCTCGCCGTTATCAATCTGTGGGCATCGTGCTGCTGGAACCGTTAGGCGTTAAGCCCCTACAGCCGCAGCATATCAGCCAAGATCTTTGTGCAACAAAATAAATCACTTTGGCCAACCCACACACGCACACACACATACACCTAGCCCAAAATCTTAGAACACTGCGAGAAGAGCCAACAAAAACTTTTGAATATTTTTTAATAATTTTTGTATTATTTCTACAATATTCCCCTGTCTTTCTCTCAGTGCAGCCAAGGTTCAAGCCAGACGCCAACACACAAAACGCGTTGGGCAGGTCAGCTGGCGGTTTAACTCGCGTGGTTTACAATTTTGGCCCGCAGCGCGCCTGATGAGACCCGAGAATGGGAACCGCCGCTTGTTAGCCAGGGGAGCGGGAACGGGGGTGTGGGCGGGGGGTAAATGAGCAACTGGCATGCAATGTGGCAAGCACACATTCACATGTAATTAGCAGCAGACCTCAACGGCCACTGAGGAAGTTGCATTGGCCAAAGCAATCAAAGTAATTTGCTTGCGCTTTATGCAGGCTGCAAAACGCGCCCAAGTCGCGTACAAACGCGCGCGTTTTCTGTTCGTCTGCCATAGTTTGCCAGCAACCCATTGCAATAGCATTAGCAGCTCATCAAATTAATTATAACTGCAAAACGCGTGTGAATCGCGCGCGTTTTTGAGTCGCCTATGAGCTAATCGCAGCTGCTGTAACACATTACCGGGGCATTTAACCTACTAACATGCTGATTTTGCTACACTTAACACCATGCTTAACTCCAAGCAGATCGAAACGATCCATCAAGCAGTCGACTGCAGCCTCAGCCATCGCTCAATGCGTCATGTCAGCTTGTCAATGTGTCAAACATATGACGACTGAGTTCGTTTTTTTTTGGGAAGTGCGAAACGCTAAGCTGGGTATACCCTTTCGGCTAGGTGAGTGGGGGTATGTCAGCGAATTCGTAGCGGAAGAGTGTGGAAATGTATGCACACATATTAGTGCTTATATTAAGTAGTTAGTATAGAGTCTATGGTGAGAGAGAGAGAGTAGTTGAAGCTCGAGTATCTATAAGTATCTATAAGACTAGGCTAGGACTAAACCTAGACTCTTTAGCTGTCCATTGCTTACTACTGTTCTACGTACTTTCCACTATATTATTTAGTATATTTCAATTTGTGGCTTTCATATATTTTCAGCTTTATCAGTTGACTCAATGTGAGTAATATTGTTGGAAACATTGAACCATTGAATAGTAAGTGAAGAGTAGTTGAAGCTTGAGTATCTATAAGACTCTCATAGACTCTCGTGCTGTCGATGGCTTACGACTGTTCTACCTACTTTCCCACATATTATTTAGCGTATTTAAACTTGTGGCTTTCATATAGTTTCAGCTTTATCAGCTGTGAATAATATTGTTGAAAGCATTGAACCATTGGAGTCTATAGTAAGAGAAGAGTAGTTGAAGCTCGAGTATTTATAAGACTCTCATAGACTCTTGTGCTGTCGGATGCCTACGACTGTTCTAAGTACCTTCCACTATATTATTTAGTATATTTAAGCTTCTGGCTTTCATATAGTTTCAGCTTTATCAGTTGACTCAATGTGAGTAATAGTATTGAAAGCATTAAACCATTGAAGTCTATAGTAAGTGAAGAAGAGTAGTTGAAGCTCGAGTATCTATAAGGCTCTCATAGACTCTCGCGCTGTCGATGGCTTACGACTGTTCTACGCACTTTCCCACATATTATTTAGCGTATTTATACTTGTGGCTTTCATATAGTTTATCAGTTGACTCAATGTGAGTAATATTATTGAAAGCATTGAACCATTGAAGCTTGATGCTTCCACCAGAGTCAAGCTTCAAGCCCACAGCAGCCCACATCTTTTGGCCATATAATTGCAAATTAACCAGTTGTTGTTATGAGTTATTAACTGTTGTTGTTGCTGTTGCTGTTGCTCTTGTTGCCTTGGGGGTAAAAACAAGCGCTGATTGAGTCAAAGCGATTGCAGCTCAGCTCAGCACAGTACAGCTCACAGTTCAGTGGAGCTCTCTTGCTTTTGACCTTGCCAGTTGCGAGTTTCACCCACGCCCAGCACTCGGAGAGCAATAGAAGCACCGAGAAACAGAAGAAACGCAGAACTGAGTGCTGAGAAATCGAGAACTTTTTATATTAAAAAGTCGTCTGGCATAATTGCCTTTTTTTCTGCCAAGTCTGTCGCCAGGTAACACCTTGACCTGGCTCTTTGGCAAAAGCGCGCCGAACTGCGACTTGTGCCACGCTTTGTGGCAGGATGAGGCACGTGTCTACGGCACGGAAGGGAGGGAGAGAGGCAAGTACCTGTACTGCCATGCGATTCATTAATATGCAAAGTGCCTGCCCCTCTCCCCGGTGTGGGGTATACACTATTTATATAGCTTCAATTCCAACACTTGCTCGCTTATTACCAAACCGTTTTCATGCTGCATTTGCCACAATGACACTGCCCCCCTCACTCCCCTTCCCTTTGGCTCAACAGGTTGCACTCAATTGCGTGTTGAAATTGAACTTGGTTGGGGAGAGGGGAGGAGAGGAGAGAACGGGGCGAGGGGAGCGGAACCTCTTGTAGTTGTTAATGAACACTGCCGGCAGTTACTTTAAATTGTTCTTTCGACTTGTTGATGCCGCTAAAGATGTATTTGCATAATTATCCAGCCAGAAACGCAGAACGCTGAAGAAGAACTTCGGCCAGAGGCCCCGAAGCACCAAAGCAATTGCTTATAATGAACATTGAAAGTGGACGTAGCTCACTTACCAGCAAAAGGGAAATTGGGTTAAGTCTCTGTAACCGTAGGATGAGCTGCAACAGAGAGAGAGACAAGCAGAATTTAAATATGAATTTAATGATAGATAATCGAAGAGTTTACTATTCATAACATTCAAATCCAAGCCAGGCATAGCCCAAAGCAGTGAGAGGAAATTTCATTGTTGTGGAAATAGAATATATGGAAAATGTACGATATAACATACGATATAATATACTTTGTTATAGTATAGATATCATCATTCATAATTTCCTTAACTTGGGTATATTTTTCCAAACATTTCAATCTCCTAAAGAAGGACCTCTTCTGTGGAAACTCATCTGAATATGTTTACCTATCTACGAGTTAAACAAATATATCTATCAATCAATATATCAGCATATCTTTCATGTTGATATTCCTCTATAACAATGTAGTCTATCCAACTATAAGTTAAGTATGTATGTATCTTTTCTTATATTTAACTATATTGCTGCCTAATGTTCTCTGTTGCAATTTAATTCGTATATCAACATTCTTAACATCCCAAACTCCACCCTTTATCCTTTATATCAGCACCTTTTCTGCACTTTTATCTACTCTATACCTCTCTATTTAGTTATATACATATTTATCTATCTATATCACAATTTAAATATCCCCATATATTTTTCCATTTTCCGATATATTTATCTATGAATTCAGTCTATCTATCAATGTACCTAAGCTAATCCATTCATCATCTTCCTTAATTTCCTCAGTCCTAATCTTCCCCTTCTCTTTTTGTTTCAACTTTCAATTCCAGCCTATTTCTATATACTATATCTCTTATAGTATATCTCTTTGATCCCACCTCCCAATGTTCTAATTGCCTCTAAATTTCTCCAACTAAATGAATGCTCAGTCTTGCCATCTCTCAAGTTCTTCAAGAACTCTCAGACCCTCAAACTGTATTCTAATCGCTGACTGCTTTTCACATTGTTTAACTAACCTGATCTACATCTAACACTTTCACCTCTTTCACCCAGTTATATCGGTTTATTCAGCTGCGTCTGCTTCTTCTTCATGTGAAAAAGGTTACAGGGCAGAGCCAGTGATTGTGGGCAAAGTGAAAAGCACAGACACAGAGCGAACTGGCATCTAATCACGTCGGTTCATTGAGGCATATTACGAGCTAATCTGCCTGCAGCATCGCTGATTGTTTTTCCCATGTTTTCCACTGACCACACAGCTGCCCCTAGGCCCCTGCTTCTGCTTTCACTTTAGCTGCAGCCTTGATCAATCGAACTAAGATGCTGTGACGCTATAAATTTCAAAGGCTGAAAGGATGAAACCTTTGGCAAACAAAGGCAACACAGAACAAGTTCCTCGAGTTATCAATAAAAACGAGGAAAAAAGTCGAGGAAATTTCTCTGAAAAACACACCAAAAGAAAGCAGTTGAAAATTATGCAAATTTTCCAAAGTTTTTCCGGCAAATTTGTGGCTAATTTACGAGCTGTGTAGAGCCTGTACCTGAGACGCAGAGACTGAGTCGGAGCGTATCTTAAAGATACACACTCGCACTTACCCCATCTGGAGTGGAGTGGATGGGAGTGGAACGTGTTGCATTCATGTGCCAGAACGAAGCGGAAAACGGGTTTCAGTTTTTGGCTCTGCCCTCTTAGGGGTAGCACTAAGTTCCTACCAGACAATGGACAAGTTTTTCCACAAACGGAAATGAGAAAAACTTACTTACATTACGCGAATGTGAATGTGATGCGGATTCGAATTCAGATTCAGTTTCTGATTCAGATTCAAGAATCCATCGTCGTGTCCAAGACTTGGAACTAATTTTAATGACAATTCACGCCGCGCGGAAGCAGTCGCGACTTCTTAAGCATAATGTGAAAATTGCCACCCCATTTTCCCCTAGGTTCTTCCCCTTGCCTCTTGCCTCCTGCCCTATTGTTTCCTTTTGTCTGATTTCCGTTGAGGCTTTTCCGCCACTGCCTGGCATCATTTATCATATAAAAAGAAAACTAAATGGAAAACGTCGCGTTTATTGGCGAAATGGGTTTAAGCTCGTGTAATTTTCACGTAGTTTTCCTATAAATTTCCAGCATATATCCTGCGGCTACAATTAGGCTATTAATTACAGTGTAGGGTCGAGCATACTCTCGCACACTCAGCTGACCTCAAACTGTCTACAGTTTTGGTTTCTCCTTTTTTTTCGCTCTCATATCCTTTTACATGTGTCGCTTTGTCCTTGCTCTCTCCACTCTCTCCCTGCCTGCGTGCTCTGTCCAGTTTGCGTACGCTTATCGGAAAGTGCATCGCACTGCAGTCCCTTTTAGTCCTTTCTACTGTCCTTTGATACTATCAGTGCTCCAGTTTTCCGAGTTTTCCGAGTTTCAGCAACAGCCAACTGTCGCCTGACCCAGCTGTCCCTCCGTCTGTCTCTGTTTCCCTCTCCTCCTCCTCTGTGCCTGGTGTCCTTTGGGATTTGATTTTCCAGCCTGGACATTTCCTGTAATTTTTCACCAGCAATTGGAAAACTATACACTGTCTGACGGCAAACTGAATCACTTGACTCACTAATTAGCGCCTGGGGAAAATGCGAGCTGAGAATTCCGAGTCTCTCTCTTTGTGTCAAAGAGTCAGTTCCATCTCTCTTTCTGCCTTCGCTTCCTCTGTCATTCTATTCTTCCACAATTTCTCATAGATGGACAAGTGTTTCCCACGTGTTGGCCAAAAAGCGGATACACCAACCCAAAAGGAACACCCAAAAGAACCCAACTCAAATCCCAGGCGCTTATTTGAGTTACAGTGCGAGAGCGTGTACTGTTACACTGAGAGAAATTACTGGGAGTTTACACGTAGTAAATTCATCTGAATTAAGCTTAATATTTAGACAATATTTAGTGGCTCTAAACTTATATAAAGACACTTGGAACTTGCTTTAGGTTTAGTATAGATATTTATCATATTTTCAAGCCAAATTCTAGCCAACTTTTGCTAGGTTTAAGATACATTTGACTCAAGTATATAGTGCAGAACTATTCCTTAAACTAAGCTTAAAATTTAGCTAATATTTAGTGGCTTTAAACTTCTTGTAAGACACTTAGAACTTGCTTTTAATTGCTCACACATATTTATCTTATTTTCAAGCCAAATGCCAGCCAACTTTTGCTAGTTTTAAGATACATTTGACTCCAGCTTATAGTATGCAGACTAATTGAGTTTTAACTGATTTTCTATTCAACCAATTTCATATATTTAACTGCAGCCAGTTTTCTCTCAGTGCAGCTAAACACTTGCCGCCTGTCGGCCTGTCGCTTGCGCTGTGATTAAGTGCAGCGGAGCCAAGTCATATATCTTTTTTCACTCCTTGCCGACTGTCAACGCCCCACAGTCAGCTGGTGTGTATTAATGTTGTAATTGTTATTGTTGTTATTGCTGTTGCTGTTGTTGTTGTTGTTGTTGTAATTGTTTTTCCTTCATTAGTAAACATTTTCCAGTCTAAAGTTGAACTGAGCCGGCGAAACTTAAAAAAAACACACGCGCAATGCGCCGCGCATGCCAAATGAGTTGAGTGTGGGGAAGGGGGTGTCTGAGTGTGTGCGAGTGTGCGGTTGGGTGGGTGACATAAATTTGCATTTAATGAACACTTTGTGAGCGTGGCATAGAGAGAAATAACAGAGCTTGAGCTTAGAACTCACCCGCTTAATAGTGGGGGAAATGTTAGGATGTATTAGCGCGCTTTGTATGCCTGTAATGGACTTTAATTATGTGGGCGTGTCAGCCGCCCACAACAACAGCTGATGCCAGAGCACACACTTTGAGAGGCATGCCACAGGCAGCAGACGCAGGCGCAACCGCAAACTGCAGCAGAGTAGATTTACTGCCTATAGGAAGTGGGTGGGCAGTGTGACCTTTAGCCTTGCCACCCTCTGCTTATGTGTATATCAAATATATATCACAATAGTCATAATAATAATATGCAGAATGATCAAATATATCAAATATAGTATATTATCAAATATAGTATATTATAATAGTCATAATAACAATATGCATAATGATATTCATAATACTATAAAAATCTTTAAGCTAAATGAAACAAACTGAAGAAGAAATTGGGAATACATTTTAGTAATTATATAGAAAATTATAATATAATTTTGTCGTCTATAAATGTTTAATAATTATTCAATTAAAATATTTATAATTGCAGTTTTATTTTATTCATTTTTCTTATATATTTATTTACATATTTTATTTGAACTTTCCGCCTCAACACACTTTTGATTCACATTTCATATTCATCCCTTGATTTGCCATCAATTCTTTCCACCTTTTTCACATGTCATAGAAATGTTTCTATATATTTTTTTATTGCCTCACAACAGTTTTGTGTTTTATGTTTATTTGTATTGAGTTTTATTTCGATTTTCATTCCCATTTCCATTGCACGCTCTCTCTCGCATTTGCTCAAACAATTCATGTGAAAAATTGTCATAAAAATGCAATAAAAAATTTGTTCACTCGCTGGTAATTTGATCAGCTGTAACTAGTTGCCATAAATCCAATAAAAAACGGCACAAAAACACATCTAAAAAATGGAAATGCCTTGGCTTATTGTTTGATAAAGCTGAAAATATTCTCTCGCATTCATTCAGTGAATTTGATTTGTTTTTCGCATTTGGCGAGTTATTCAATCGAAAAACTGATGGAGTTGTCAGTGGAAAATGCTTTGATGTCGATTTTATTGCTCTTAAAAAATATGAAAAAATACTTGGACTAGAGTTTGACATTCATATATAACCTATAGATTCTATATTTATTATTCAATATACTTTATCCCTCTTCCCTTGACTTTTACTACTTGTCCATCATCTGTTTCCATGTTTACTACTTATTATACTACTTCTCCTATTACCAGCCAATGGGTTGGGCCCATAATCCACTCTTACTCTTGCCTGCCTCACTTTGTGGCACGCACTTTAAACTATCAACACTCCTGGGGCACTTCAATTGTTTCTATTTCTTCTACTTCTCTCTACTTTTTATTATTGTTTCTGTTATTGATCTGTGCACTGATGAGTGCTGCGCCGCCTTCCTAGTCCTGCTGCTGATGCATCCTTTTCCCATAACTGTCATCATTTTATGCCACTGCATGTTGCATGCCACGGCTTGTGCACTTTCTTCCTCTGCCTGCTCCCTCAAGGTGTTAATTTATGACCAGTGGGAGGCTCCATGTGCAACTGTTGACAATTTTTAGTTGTTTTCTTTGTAGCTGAAAATGTGGAGCAGCAGCTGCAGCTACCTAACAGCAACAACAGCAGCAACAACTGCACTAACAACAACAGTCATAAAGTAAATAGAAATAACAACAACTGCAACAACTGCAACAATGAGCACACATCCTCTCTGCTCTCTGTACGCTTCTCCTTCTCCCACTCTCCTTCTCTGCTCTAACCTAGGCTCAGTGGTTTCCTACTCCTCCATCTTCCACTTCCACTCTCACTCTCCACTGGCCTGAGAGTGTTCTCTTACGCCCTCTCTTGCTCTCCGTGTCTCTCAGTCTCTGCCTCACTTTGTTGCGCTCCTTGTTTGTGTGTCAACAAAAGTGACGGCTGCTGGCGACAAAAAGAACTTTAAAAATCCCAAAAAAAAAGATAAGCATACACACACATATACAGAGGGAAATATTAACTTAATTTGAGAATTTGCAGTATTAAAAATAAGTAGATAAATTCTTAAAGTTCGTTAGCTTACACTAACTTAAGTCAAGACTTTTATTCGTACTTATTTTAAGCTATTTCTTCCCAGTTTCAGTATCCCCTTTACTAAGTGTAATATCACTATTGAAACATAGACTTTTCAGCACGATATTCCTGACTTCTTTTTTCACTGTGTACCTCACAATAAGCACAAAAAAGAAACATGGCACAAGTGACAATAAACATGCACCAAAAGCAGCAAAAAACTGAGTAAAAAATTTGAAATATTCAAGAGGCACTCATAATTCTCTTTTTGTGCCTCTTGTTGCTGCTGCTGCTGCTGCTGCTGCTCCCTGTTGCGTGAGAGCAACTTAAGAACTTTTGAGAAATGTTGCACTTAAAAAACTCTGCAAAAAAAGCCGCCAGAAAACTCCAACTTCAACTCCAACTCGAACCACTGACTGACAACTCAAAAGGCTGATTAAAACTTTACTCTTTTTCTTTAAGTGTACTCAGTACTTGATGGCGAGTGTAGAAAAAATGGACTATAGAAAATAGGGAAATCATTTTAGCATGATCTTTGGCTTTGTGGGTAAATTTGTGAGTTGAAGTTTGGGTATAGATGAGGTAAGTTTGATGAGAGGTTGAGACTAGGTGATGTTAGACTAGGAGAGGTTTAGTTGTGTATTGAGTTTGATTCTATTAGACTAGATTGTGAGAGGATATCATACTTAGATTCAGGTAAAAGGCGACAGCTTTAGCTCATCATTCTTTTCCTTAGATTCCGAACTAGAGAAACCTAAATTTGCTTTTCGTTATGATGCTTTCTATTATATTCCAACTATAAGTTACCTATATCACTATCATTATCTTTCTTCATCTTAAATTCTTTAACAGAAAATCTAAATTTGAGTTCCTTTGAGAGACTGGAAATAGTTCTACCGATATTCCAGCATATTTCTCATTGAATAACCTAAATTTAGGATAAGTTTTGACTGGCAATTATTACTCCAATATATCCTGCATATTCTGATATAGCATAGTCTCTCTTTTAGCTTTCTAGTTCCATTTATTCTATTTCCCATTACAGGATTTACCCCTTTAAAGATATTCTCAAAGTATTTCCTGCCTTTTACGGGACTCACTCCTTGGCTTTTGCCGCTTTCCTTTGTATATTTTCGCGTTCTTTTCTCTACCTTAAACGTTCTGCTTAGTTTTTCTATAGCACTCTCGAGCTATGCTCTATAATACGAGTACTTTGCCTATATGCCTATAATGAGTGATCTTGGCTGTGTCGAGCCTGGTTGACTGATTGACTGATTGAATGCTCTAGTGGCACTTCTCAGCTGGCGAGTCGAGGGTTGAACTTAAGGTAAACCACTCGAGTTCTGCGCAGTCAAATGGATATAGACTTCCGATTGGGATGGTGACTAAGACGGGGAGGGGGACGGAAGAGACTTGATCTTGCACTTGGACTTGTCGCTGAAGCATGAAGGGATGGCATGTAGAGACAGACAGTGGCTCAGCTTGGCTGGGCACACGCTAACAGCAAGACTGTGATTAGTTTATTGCGTGCACTACTATTACTACACTGCTCAAAATATAAGTTAAATGTAAGTACTAACACTCCTCTTCCCTCTTCACAGACGTCAGCATGCCTTCATGGCGGGTGGCAATCAGAAGCAACAGCCCGGTGGTGCTGGCGGTGCGGGCAGCGTTACACACAGTCCGGAACGCTTGAGGGGACCCACACAGGATCTGTTCGAGCTGCTCGAGCGTGTACAGTGCTCCCGACTGGACGATCAGCGTTGTGTGCTGCCAGCGTACTTCTCACAGGTGAGCAAAGGGAAACGATTACTGATACTACTTCCATGGGTTACTGACCTAAACCAACAAGCTGCAACTTGTGGCATGTGGCATGGATCGCCCCTGCTGACCCCTGGCTGACCTATTAAATCTGACAAAAGTTGCAGCGAGAGTCGTAAACATTTTTATGGCCTGTATGTTCCGAGTCGTAAAAATGGCACAACAAATGCTCATATGCAACGCCAGACTACAAATTGCACAGTGCCACATAATAGTATTTACACTGTGTGCCACATTTGTAGTAGTAAATTAGTGATAGACAGGGGAGGCCGGAAATATTGATATATATAATCAATATTATAAAACTATAAAATCTTTATATAAATTGTGTTCCTTATTTAATGCATTATTTTATATTTTATTATAATTTTTGATACTTTTTTATTTATAAAGTAAGCTATTTTAGCTGTGCCTATATTTCTGGCCACGACTGTAGTCAATTTGAAATATCCCTGAAATGTCCCTGCCTGAGGGAAATTTGATTATTGTTCCCTCTAGACTTTTACGAATCTCTTGGCCAAATCCGGCTGGACTGAATGTCTGTTTTCACACCTCTCACTCCCCTACCCCTCCCCCTCCCCCTCCCCCTTGCTTACAACTACACCACACTTTGGCACACCTTGAAAAACATCTATATAATTTGACATAATCTGCGCTTTTGTTGTGGTCCCCAATAGAAATGGGCATTATTCTGCCACCACACAGTGTGACTGATGTGCACACACACACACACATGAATTACTTATTGTGTGTGTGTGTTGTGTAGCGGGTGTCAGGGATTACGCAGTTTGCTTTGTAGTTGTCGAATTGTAAGTCTTTTTTATATAGGCAGCTGCTTAGCATGTTTTTGGCACAGTTTCTGCTTGTCAGAGTTGGCTTTTAATTCGCTTTATTTTCTATATTTTTTAATATTTTTTTAATAATAAATAATTGTAATAATTGAAAGAAATTTCAATAAAATTGCGCCATTGCATTAAGCAAAAGTAGTATCACAAATGGGCCATAGAGCGCGCAACCTCTGCGTGTTAGTTCAGGCTGCTGTCGCTAGAGCGCGTTGCAAGCTAGCGCCAGCTGTTGTTGCAGCAGAGAAACTACAGTGTGAGCATGTTGAGTATAATTTGCTCTCGATAGATGGCGCTGTTCATAGTGTTGAGTTTCGTTTTGAGCGAGGTGTTGAATGGTGAGCGTGCGCTTAGCTGAGCAAGCCATAGATGGCGCTAACTAGCTTCTGAAATAATAATTTAATATTGCCGCTAGAGATGTTAGACATAAAACCCTTTGAATATTTAATATTAAAAAGAATTTAATTTCAATAATATCTAGAATAAGTTAGAATTAATTGAAATTAGAACTTAAATATGCAGTATTTCATTATAAATTTTATTTATAGTTAGCTTAGCCTGTGCTCAAAGCAGACTCCTTACCTAACCTATTAATTTTTATTAATAAATTTCCCACTCTTCCTTTAACAAATATTTGCTGCAGTTCTTGGATATTAATGGCAACTTTTCTTATCATAGCTGCTGAGTGGGCTTAACCCACTAACACACACACACACACAGTTTGCAGTAGCTAATCCACTTTATAATAAAATTGTTGTTGATACAACTTCCCCTTCCCCCTTTCTGCCATCCTCTGCCTTGCTGCAGCCACTTGCCAAACATCTTTTCACATTTTAATTTAGTTTTCTCAAGAAATTTCGTTTGGCAAACTTTTGCGACGTCTCTCCGCTGTGCCACATGCCACATGCCGGCCGCTTTGCCGCCTGCTTGTGCATGTGTTTGCCTGACCGTTCCCCTTGCCCCTTGCCCCATTTTATTTGTTGTCTCACCCCTTTGGTCCTGCCACAATATGCGGGTCCCTTGCCTCATCTTCGCACAGCCCAAGACGTTGCGTCTCCGCCTTTTGAAAAAGTTGTATGCGGGCTGCGGCGGCTCGTCTGGCAGTCGTCGTTGCACAACTAGGTTGCAGCTGAAGTCGACCTCCTTGCCACAACCCCTTCTATCGTGCCGCTTGCAACCAACCCCTGGCTAGGCAACACTCACTGCCGGCAGTTTGCCACATTTTGTTGCGCTTTCGTGTAGAACATAAAAGTGCAAATTACATATATTTGCTTTACACACGGCAGTGGCACTCAAACTGTATCGTGTAGTGCTGTTCAAACTGTGATAAGTAGAAAATAGTCTTATGGATGTAAGTTTATGTCAATTAAGGCAGGGCCTTAGTCTGTTATACTCGCAGCAATCTCACTCAAACTGTAGCGTATAATGCAGCTCAAACTGTGATATACAGTGCTGCTAAAACTTTAACTTTTTATTGTGTTTGCCAAATTCCTTACTAGCATTAACTCTACTACACTCTCTGCCACTTCATTCAAACCCTGACTCCCAATGCCTCTCAAACTGCAGTCACATTGTGGCACGCTTTGCAACCATTGCATACTTTCAGGCTAATAAAATTCGTGCTGGCATTCAGCATTGCTTTTTCTATCCTGACCACGGCGTGACGCCCACTCAATGACCACGCCCTCACTGGCTTAGTCACGCCACACACACACACACACACAGTCTGACGGTGTGGCATCTAATTAAGTCTGAGAAATCTCTTCAACACACTTGCAAATACATTTGTATCTTTGGCTCTTTTTTTACGAGTGTATCTTTTGTGTGTGGCAAAAGCGGAAACAGCGCTGCGGTTACGTTCTCACAAATGTGCTAAAAATTTATGCCACTGTTTGTGGCAGGTAACTGCCCCACACCCCCCTCCCCCTCTACTGCTCCTACTTATCCCAGTCGCATAATAAAAAATTTGAAATTTAAACATTTTATTTGTGTTTTCTCCACTCTCTCCCCCCTCCTCCACACTCTCTTGCATATATTTCAATGGGCCGCATGCAATTTGTCTCTAAACTGTAGCGCAGTTTGGGGGGGACTGTGCGGCGTGCAACGAACGTTGAAGTTGTTAATTGCCATCGGTCGTCAGCCGCAACGACAACAACAACAACATCAACCACATCGCGTCCTCCACATTTGTTTTCGGTCTCTGCTTCTTCTCGTTTTCTTCTCTGCTTCTTGCACTTCCTCTGCTTCTGCCTTCAGCCTTCTGCTTTCTGCCTTCTGCTTTCTGCCTTCTGCCTTCTGCTGACTGACTCCCACAGTTCTCGCACTCTTTTTTCGCAGTTGCATATAAATGAGTTGCATTCACACACACTCACACACACTCACACACTCACTCACACTCACTCTAAGCCACAAAATGTGCGATGTTTATCTTTAGCCTCTGCCTACACGAAATGTATCTATTCCATCAACTGTTCCCCTCCCCTACCCCTGCTTTCACCTCTTGCCACACTCTCCAGCAGCTCTTTAGTGGCATGGAGCCATAGATACATTTGGCGTCAAGGCTGCAGCCTGTGCTACACCTCAGCCAGCTCTATCTGGTACAGTGGAGCTTCCATTTAAAAGTCTACTAAATATTGCAACTACACAGAGAAAAATCATCTAAATTTAACTTAGCTTAAGCATAAATTTTAAAGATTGTAATAATACATTTTAAAGTCTGTAGACTGTAAATAATTTACTGCAATTTTTAACAGATTTCTATAGTTTCTTTTAACTATAAATTTATTTCTATAATGTTGTTTATTTTCTATTATTTTTTCAAAAAATCGTACATAATTTTCCACAGTTCTTTTTCCATAAATATATATTATATAATATATATATTATAATATATATTATATTGTCTATTTTCTCATAATTTCCTTCCTTTTATACAGGCTTTTCTTTTAGCCTTGTTTCACTGTACTGCATTAAATTTGATAATTATTTTTAGTCACATTTGTTGCACCACCTCTTCGAGCAGTACTTGTGCCGCTTCTTCTACACCTCGTTCTACCAATTCTTCCCTCGCTTCTCCTTCTCCCACTTCTTCTCCTGCTCTCCCTGCTCTACCGATCTCAGCTCAAGCGTGTTGCCTTCATCACAACAGCGTTTCCCCGTTAGCCGCTGAACTTCCTCTGGCACTTGGGTTATTTTTTAATTTCCTCACACTCTGTTTACTCTTTGCACTCTCTTTCTCTGCCTTCTCCCACATCCAGCTACAGACAATGCAACTTTAAAAAACTATTTTTCTTTTTTACTCAACGTCCGTTTGTCCGTCTGTGTGTCTATCCGTCTTGATTTGCTGTTAGAGCTTAGAGTTTTCGTGGCTTTGACGTTGACGTTGGCCCCAGCATTGCCCTTAGGGTCATGCCACTCCCACTCCGCCCCCCCCCCTCCCCTACTCACACTTGGTACACATGCTAGTCTCGGCTCTTCTCCCGCTTCTTCCCGCTGTCCGTCTCCCACCTGTTCCGACTCATGAGTCTTCTGTTGTTTACCATGTTGCTGCTTCGCTGACTTCGTTGTTGATTGCTGTCTGACTGCAACAGCAACAACAACTACAACAACAACTAAGCTAACAACTACAACTACAGCCTGTGCTTGTACTAAGTCTCGCTAGTTCCACAAACTAATTTTTAAGTTACGTTTTGGCTCTTTTAATGCGGGCTTCCTTCTGTCTCCCTTGTCATATCTTGGGTAAAAATTCATCACTTTTGTGTGAGAAAACTCTACTTCATTATCAAGTCTGCTAATGATCATTACACTCTTTATTATATTCAACTTAATTTCACATTAAATGCGTGCACAGTGCTCTCGAATAGTATGCGTACAAAGGTCTCAATTAGTTTATGCCTCTTTTCATTATAGAAAGACTAAAGTAATTAGCTCTAAAATTTAGCACTTTGTTTATGCTTTTTATACAGTTTTCTTACAACTCAAAATCAACTTATTAATGTTTAAAATAATTAAAATGTAGCCTAATATTTAAAGAGATAAAAAAAGGTTTTATTTCGGTTTTAATAACTCTTTAAAAATGTCTTTGATTTGCTTTAGTATTGATCTGTCAATGACTTTTCTTTAAATAAGTAAAAGAGGAAAGTATAGCTACTCTTAGTGTCGGTTGCCACCGACTGTAGTCTATCTGACTACCTATGAATGGTTTTTGCTATTATATTACCCAAGTTACTAGCAAACTCTTTGGCCATTTAATACCTCTACTTTATTTTCAGCCTTAAATTGTTGCTTGTAATTTCGTTAAGACATTCTAATTAAACAAAGTATTTAATAACATACACTTGGAAAAAGAATAGAGCTAGAATAATCATTTAAAAAAGTAGACTAAAACTAACTTAAAGACATACTATGTTTTTCTTCTAAGTATATATGTATTTACGTTAAATATTTCTATATTTTTTATTGGCCCAAAGTGTTATGGTTAGAAGAAGTACACCCCCTTTATCCCCCCTCTGCCTACACCCTACACCTCGCGCTGCCTGACGACAAGTATCAAGTGGCATAACGTGCTCATATTTCAAAGTTTGTTAGCAATTAATTGTTTATAAACAACAATTTAATAAGCAGCGAGAACAACAACAATGCAAATGCCGAAACGTGTGCAATGCATTGCTTTGTGCTACTGATTCGTAGCGCCCTCTCCATCTGGCTCTTCTTCTACCTCTCACGCTGCTTCGTCAATGCGTCTTCAATTTGTATTTCTTTTCATTATGGTAATAATTATTGTCTTTTGCTCAGTTTTATGGCTTGAATGCCAAGGCCAGGCGGGGTGAGTGCATCAATTTGTTTGCCTCCTCCTTGCCCCGCACACACTTGACACTTATTGCGGGTGTGTTCGATTGGTGGCACATGGGGCAAAGAGTGTGTTCAGTACTATTTGGCATTATCAGTGCCAAAGTATTTACAAGTTGGTTCTGTCGTCGCGTCGCATTGAGCTCGCTTTGGTTGTTCAGCGTCTGCACGTTCGACTTATCGCTGTGCGAGAATGGCGCGAGAATTTTATGGTTTGTTGGATGTAATTAAAATAAATATAAATTTATCGCAGCATCAAACTAATTGCGTCGCTAAGAAACCTTGAAAGAGTCATTTCAAATTCGCTCTACATTTGGCGCCAGTGCTTGAACACAAGATGGCGTCAGCAGGCAGCGCCATCTAACGCATTCGAGCGGCGACACAGCCAACAAGTTCGAGCCGACTCGCGAGAAAAGCGCTAATTTTGCCACGAAAAACGCCAAGTGTGGCAAAGGCCGTGCTTGTGGGATTCATTCGAAGCGAACTCGTACTACGCTGCGGTTCGGTTCGGTCTGTGTGCAGATTGTTTTTGTATTCGTTACGGACGTGTGCGGCGCGCTTGATGCGTTTCAAATTCGAAAACACAAAAAACGCACGCGAGTTATTTTTAAAAGCAACAACAACAAGACGAGGCAGATATTCGAAATTTGAAATCTGAAATTCGAAATCTCAAATCCCAACTGCAGCAGTTGCAGCGTACTCCAGGCGGCAAACGAATGTATAAATAAAAAAGTAACGAAAAAAATGTAAAGAGAGCTGACAAAAATAAAACATCTTTGCTTTATCCACTCTGCATGTGCATGTGTGTGTCCGTCTGTGTGTATGTGTGTGTGTGTGTTTGTGCATTTCATTTAAGTGAAAATATTTGCTTAGAAATTTCAACTTGCGGTTAATTTGCATAAAAAAAGCTCAGCTTACACTGCGAAAGTCGCGTCAGCAGCCGTTTACAGTTTGGCCAGCACTGTGGCGCATAGCTTAAAATAACCAAAAAAAAAGCATACACAAACAACAAAACTCGTCAAACGGGTTCAACGACGTGCAAAAAAAGAAAACGCAAAAAAAAAACTACAACAACAACAACAGAAACAAACATAATAATTTTTGCGTCTGTTGCAAAGGCTGCAGGAAAAACGTTTTTACGAAAAATTATAACAATTATCTGCAGTTTGAGAGTCAACTCCAACTCGAATACAGTTTGAACTGCGAATCTCCCTCCCCCCTTCAGCCACACCATCAATGCAGTCTGCCTTAGCCTAAGCCAAAGCAGCAGCAGCAACAACAACCACAACAAGCAGCGAAGGTGGCATTTTATAGCGAAGGTGCTGAGAGGCGTTGGGTGCGGCAGGCAGTCATGGGGGTGCTCAGGTGGCGCGATCTGCCCGGATCGCGAATGTCGTCGTCGTCGGGCACAGCAAACAACACCACACACAACAATCACAACAACAACAACAATCATCAGCAGCAGCAGCAGCAGCAACAGTATCACCATAATCAACACAACAACAACAACAACATAAACAACAACAATCGAGAGGTGAGTTTTAGCCAAGTGCTAGTGTGTGTGTGTGTGTGTGTGGGTTGTACTTTTGCCAATACAGTTTCATTAATTAAATGCAATTTGGGCGTTGTAATTGGCATTGTTACGCTTCCACTTCCACTTCTCCTTCTGCTTCACACTCTGAGTCTCCGACTTAGTCACAAACGTGTTACAGTTTAGCGGGCATTATGTGGGCGAATGCCCAAACACAGCAAACAGTTGCAAAGCGACTGCCAACAGGCTGTAGAAACAGTGGAGGTTGTCGAGTCACTGCCAAGAGTGCTTAACAGTTGCAGAGTGACTGACTGCAGGCAGGAGAGCTAACTCTTTACAGTTTGACAGTGACTGCCTTACATGCAGCCACACAAAACTTACTGTCTAAAGTTTAATGAGCACTGCTTTCAGTCTGCTCCAACAGTTTGACAGCAACTGCTTGCTTACCGCCTGCCCACAGTTGAGTTGCCACTGCTAACAGGCTGTAGAAACGGTGGAGGTTGTGGAGTCACAGCCAAGTGCTTAGTGCTTAGCAGTTGCAGAGTGACTGACAGCTGGCAGAAGAGCTAACTCTTTACAGTTGAACAGCCACTGACTTACATACAGCCATACACAACTTACTTACTTACTGTTGACAGTTCAATGAGCACTGCTTACCGTCTGCTCCAACAGTTTGACAGCCACTGCTTGCTTACCGCCTGCCCACAGTTGAGTAGCCACTGCTCTTGTGTTAATTGTTATGCGCTGCTTAATGGCTTCGAAACTGTCAGCATGTAAATGTTTTCAATTTGATTGAGGCGCATTAAGCCGGCCATTGTTTGCGCCTTATCAATGGGGCATGCCACGCGGTCCCCACATACATGTAATGTGTATATTTTTAATACCAATTCCTATAGAGATTTACATAAAAATGCTGCGGCTTCATTTGAATAAACACACGCACAAAGTGATGCTGATAACATGGGAGAGTGTGTGTGTGTGTGTGCGTGTGTGTGACCTTTCGCAGTGTGTAGAATTTTCTGGCAACAAAAGTGATTGGAAAAGAGCAGAGTGTAGTAAAAGGAAAGAAGAGAAAGAGCAGCATAATACACATTGACACAAATCGCATAAATCACTCGAACGACTGCGTCTTCTGCTGCTTCTTCTTCTCGCTATTCGTGGAGCGAAAGCTGTCTTTAGCAATCATAAAGCAATTTTGATCATTATGAAGATTACACATTCATCATCATTATGGAGCATTAAAAGCCACACGACGACGACTCGACTCGGCATCTCTTTGACCTACGCATTCTCCATTTCCATTCTCAAGATCTTGGCGAAAAACTTTCGCTGAGGCTAGAATTATGATAGGGCTTTCGGTAGAAAATGGATCACACGCTCCAATTAACAAACTGTGCGCTTGCTCTCTAACCTCAATGTGGAAAAGCGTTTATCGAGAGCGTCTGCAAATCAATTTGAAGTACAGTTGGACTCCATCCCTGCATCATTTTCTTTACATACTTAAACTTTCGCTGCTGTCAGCCACTTTTGTGTATCCGTCAGATACTTTATGCCCACAACTAATGCCTTCACAGCTGAGTGTGTGTGTGTGTGTGTGTGTGTGTTACTCAACATGTGTGCCGCAAATTTATGACGTTCCACGTTTGATGTCAAGGTTTTTCCGCGACTTCCTGCGGCGCCCGAGCCGAGGGAGGCTCTTCTTCGCTTGAGGAAGAAGTCCAAGTACTCTACTCTAGCCGAAGTAGGGTTGAAAAACCCTAGCCAAGGTTAAGACGACAAAACGCTTTCGCTTTTGCTGCCTCTGTTGCTGTTGCTCTTTTTGTCATTGTCGCTTCAGCTGTTGCCCTTAAATGGACACGGCACGACGTGTTGCCACCTCTAGCCAATCTGGCTCGCTACTCTAGGGCTCGATAGAGCTATATATTACATGTTTACCTATACATATGCAATGCCTACAGCCGCAGGCGCGTGTCTTGCATAATGGGCGAACGATTAATACGTTGCATGCCCCCAACTCTCGACTCGAGAACCTCGACAATATGATGAGGCAACAACCATGCTGCAAACTCATTTGCTCTGTCTGACTCTGACTCTCTGACTCTCTGGTTAGTTTGTGATTCATGACAGTCGAACAATCCTGGGCTCGCCTCTCCATTACTTCCTTCTTCTTGCCACGACCGGATATGCATTTTGCATTCTGCATTCTGCATTTTGCAGTTGGCAGTTTTCATTTTACGGGCATAAAAAACACTACGATTTTAATGCTGAATGGTGCTCATAATGATGATAAACAACGTGATTATTATGCCCTGGCTCAGTCTGATTAAAAGCAGTAAACTGGCAAAACACAAAGACGAGACCTGAATACACTATAGATACAGATACAGATACATCTCAGCCGAGTTCACTGATCGATACGATAGTCCACTTGAGGAGCTCTTTCGTTCCCTTCTCCCTCTATTGATTCAGACAAGCGATAAGCAAGGGCAAGGCTAGGCGTCTCTCAACAGGAAAAACTAAAAGGAAAACCGTTTGGGAAATATCATTGACAGCTTGTAAAAGAGCCACACAACACCCGATAGGATCGAAAGTAGCGGTATTGAAACTGGAAACGCGGTAAGAACATCGACATCAGCATCGACATCATTCATCACTTTAGCTGGAAAAGCGTAAACAAGCCAGAGTACTCGTACTCACTGAAAATAGAGTTGAAAATGTTTGAATAAATAAACCTATGAAATTGAAATGTAAAAGAAAAATCTACATAAATTGTTTTATTAATGAGCAGAGCAGCTGATAAAAAGATTATGAGGAATGGTAAAAACTTAATTGGAAAATATGACTGTAGGGAATATTGGTGTGAAATGTGAGTATATGAGTGAAATGCTGGGAAATTGAAGGAAAAATCAACAATAATAAGTAAAGAGTTATTGAAGCATGTAAGATTCAGATTCTGAGTGAATAAATGAAGTATTTGTTATAAAAGAAACTAATATTAACACTAAAACTCATATTTTATTCACTTTAAATATGCGCAGACTTCTCATAGATATATATAACATTCAACATGATATATTGTTAAAGAAAAGTAAGACAATTTATGTAAAAATTTAATATAAATATCTTTATAATTATAAAGGAATTTTTGGCTTTAAAATATTACAGACTTCGAAGGTCAATGAAGAGGAGATTTGTAGCGCTATCTGGCCAGCCAAGACATTCCAATTTGTCAATTAATAATTATGACGTCAAGTCTGTTAGATCAACAACTAATTATATTTTAGAGCAATATTTAGATAGCAGTTCAAGTCTCTCTAAATGCGAAAGTACAGCTTGCACTTTCATGGGGAAATTGGCCAATATTTGTCAACATTCGATGGAGTCTTTTCATACGAAATGATTGCGAATTGTGAATGAATGTGATTCGTTTCACTTATTTCAAACACTCGCATAATGTTTGATTTTGGCAATAGGCTTAAGCTGGTGTATCTACACACACACACAGTCACACACGTGTTGTGGCAGGGCCTTGAGTGTCGTCTGCACAATGGCGGGCAATTGTATTCTCTCTGTATGGAGATATGCTCGTAAAGCACAAAGTGAATACACTCAGCTGAATACTTTGAATACTTTATATTTATATACACTAAATTGTGATGACAATGCGACAGCAGAAACAGCAACAGCAGCAGCAGCTTGTCAGTGTTGTGTAATGGCGAAATGACAACGTTTGCCACTGCCTCTGACTCTGTGCATTGTTGTTTGACTGCAGCAGCAAAAAAAGAGACTCAAATGAAATTGCGTACATGAGGAAAAAACACAATGATTACAATTCTTTATGGAGAGAAGGGACGGTGTGTGTGTATGTGTGTGTGTGAGTGTGTGTGAGTGCTCATAAACATGCGCTATTAATTAAACAAGAGCCGCAGACATTGCATTACAATCCAACTCAAGCAGTAGCTACCTTAACTTGAGCAACAGTGAGGCAAGTCTCAGGTAAACACGGACAGACAGACGGACTGACTGACAGACGGACAGACCACTATCAGTGGCATGATATGCGAGCTGCTCTTATCTATGAGAAAGGTCTGCCTTGGACTAGTCTTTGCTATTTGCACAGCCAAATTGCATTGTCAGATAAAAGAGTGTGTGCGGTATACACTACAGATAGGGTATGCTCTACCTAGCAGACACTCTGCATAGTACTATATACAGGGTCTATACAGTCCTACTTCTTATATCTACAGACTATTCGATGTCTTTGTTTCGCTTTGTTTACACAGAAACCCAGTGCCTGGCGTTGGATAAACATTATGGCATAATTTTTATTGAATTAGAACGTAAGACTATATCACACTATTGCCATAGCAGCAATTGTGTAAATAACAGACTCTACATTGCATATTTGTATGCCATTCCTAGGTTTTAATTTCAGTGTATTCACAGGAAACTTGGCGCTGACTTGGAGTCAACAAACCTCAAGTATTGACGCTGTGAAAGGCAAAATATTATAGAAAATTATTCTTGTAAATAGCATTAAGGAAGTATATAATATAAATTTGATCAGAAAGGATGTGATTTGTCATTCAAAAGTATCTGCTGCGGTTTCAGATATTATTCAACTCTAGGTCTCTTTATCTACTCAATTCATTAGGGGTATTCCACTGTATACTAAAGTCTGCTAGTCTCTTCTTACTACTGCCTTGAAAGTGTATTAAAATATGTCTATTTTTTCACTTATTTCCACTTCATTAAGGGCATTCCGCGGGTCGCATTTAACACACTGCTCACACTTTGTTTACAAATAAAAAATTTCGCTTTTTATTTAAACAATTTATAGTATTTGTGTGTTGAAAAAGCTAAATGCGATAAGCATACTTTATTTGTACAGCGCGACCTCTATTTTATCGCTTTATTAGTTTTTATATTTTTCGTTTTTTGATTAAACAATTTTCGAGTGTGTGTGTGTGTGTGTGTAGCTGTCTGTCTGCCTCTCAGTCTGTGGCAGCTGTGTGTGCCTATTTATAGCAATACACAAATTTTCACGCTGGAAAATTCTATTGACAAATTGCGACCTGACAGAGCAGAATTGCGACACTGCGACGACTGTCAAACGCTTGACAAATACGTGTAAAGTGTTAGGTGAAGGTAGGGAGGAGGCAAGGAGGGATGGAGGCGATCGTGTGGCGAAATCTTCGAGGTTCTAGTCACAAATGTATCTATATGCAAATGGCATTTGTTTATGGCATGTGGAGCCCACGCTTACGTTTAAATAATTATGAAATGTTTACACAAATATCACAATACACAAAAGACACAGCCACAGATACAAAAGTATCTCAAGCTACAGCCGCATGCAAATCGACTTCAACTTACAGTTACACACAGTATACACAAAAGTTTCACTCTGCCAAGAATTTCAGAGCGAACTGGTTGAATGCTGTAAATGTATCTGTAGATGAGTATCTGCATCTGTATCTGTAGATGTAGCTGTATCTGAGCCGCTTTTGTCATCATTCATACATTGAGAAAGTAAAAGTTGTTTCACTTTTCAAACAACAACAACAACAGCAACGCCCAAATGCCATAAATAACAGCTGAAATATATTCTCCTCACTCTTTTTTCTTTATAGAAATTTTCACTTTATTATTCATAATTATAAAAAACTAAAACAAAGGCCGAGGCTGATGATGAATTTGTTACACTTTCGCTGCAAATATTTTAAATTGAATAAGACTTCTTTTATTACACACATACCACATATACCCCATAATTATGACTCGTACAATGCACTTCCCGCATAATTTATTTTCGATTAGCCACAATTTACGAGTGGGGAATGAAATACACTTTGTAAAAAATTTGCAGAAAATTATTTTTAATTAATGCAAACAATTTTTTCTCTCTCTGCCAGTTTACAATTACTTTGCGGTTTGCCATTGTTGTTGGCCTTTGCACAGAACTTGGCGCCTTGGCTGCCTTTTCGTGCATTGTTTTCAGCCTTTTTTTTAGCTTCTTTCGGCTGGCAAACGCATTGAAGTTGCCAAATGTTATTGACCCAAATTGACAACGTTGAAAAAAGCGAATTGCATTTGATACAGTGGCAAAAGCTAGAATAAACACGAACACGCAGGCCAGAAACCTAGAAGTTGTTATTCTATGGCAATTTGTTTGATTTAGACACGAGTATATACACATATATATTCCGTATATATTTGCACAGATACGCGCTATATAGCACAGCTAATGTTTTCTTAGGAAACATGCCCGAAATATATTATTTGATTCACTACTCACAAGTTCAATGACACATTTTGAGTGCTGTTTAGTACAAGTATTAGGCACGACTACATTTAGTTTAATCTGCCAAACATTGTGTCTTATTATAGGTCGGTTTATCAACTCCTCACGCTGAACTTGCTTTGTGATTCAGCTCTTACCTCATACAGATCTATTTCCAATTAACAATCTTATCTGTTATTTATACTTCTATTTCTCACCCTGCTATAGCATAAACAATATACATTTATATATAGCTTACAATCTTATCTGCACTGCTTGTTTATCCAATGTAATTTCATGCCAGCTTGCTGTGTGGCAACTTTGATTGTGTATCTAGTATCTATAGCAATTAAGAGACTGTATTTAAACAAGCATGACTATTTCGAGTTGACTTTATAAGGCTCATTTAATTAGCCGCAGATTGTCACTGCTCAATCTATGCATTATCAAGTGGTTTTCAAACCAAAGTGTCTACTAAATAGACTCTATCTATACTATATGCTATTCAAAGTATCTTTGACCTAGTCTCAAGAGTAAAGTAGTGTCTTAAGTATCTAAACTTCAACATACTCTATTCAAAGTATCTTTGACCTAGAGTCGAGAGTAAAGTAGTATCTTATGTATCTAAACTTCAACATACTCTATGCAAAGTATCTGTATAATATAGTCTAAAGTAAAGTAGTACCTGCCGTATCTATATTCATGTTTGTCCGCTTCATTCTTTGCCTATCTTCGACTGTAATCTCCACTTTATAAGCCCAAACAATTCAATTTATTCAACTACACCAAAGTGACTCTCAAACTACTTGGAGTATCTCAGGCGGGCTTTTCCCCATTCCCACTCGCTGTTTGTCTTAGCGTTCTTACTGCATATTATTTGCATAATTCCATGTTATCTCATGCCAATTTATAAAGTTTAAATACAAATTGGCAAAAGCGCGCCCTGTATGTGCCATTGTGTGTATCTATGTATCTAAAGCCATTGTATCTCTCGACAGAGACAGCTGTATGTAGAGCAACAGCTGTATCAATAGTGAACAGAAAAACCTTGTCAACTTTATCTGCGTGTTTTTTCTCTCACTATTGACAAACTAATTTGCCCCCTCATGTATCTGTTAGATACGACGATCATTCTCGCGCTTAATTAGCAGCTCGACTGAGCCTAAAGTTTTGGGTTTGAGTTTTTTTAGCCAACAATTAACATAATTGGCTGTTGGTTTGAAACGTTTCTGTTTTTTCTATCGATTTCGGTTTGTTTTTGCTCAATAGAAATGCTGTTGCACGTTTGCGGCAAGTGTGGCAGGCAGGCAGCTTGTGGCAAGTTTTGTCGCGTGGAATGCGGCTCTTTCGCGATCTCGATTTGGGTCAGAGAAGCGTTAGCCAACTTCTATGCGGTCTTTGAACTGGCCACGGATACAATGTATCTGAGAGAGTAGCTCTGAGTGTGTGTGTGTGTATCTGTGTGTGTGAGTCGGCAAAGCGAGCATGCATCATAATTTACTATAAGCAGCAGCTTGAGCTCAGCTTTTGTGGGCCAAAAGTTGCGCATACGCCACGTCTAACGCTGCTGCTGCTGCTGCCGCTGCTTATCGCTTGTGCAACATTTTGCGGCAAAAACTTGGCGAATGCAGCATTTTACTTTTGTGTTTGTTTGTTTGCCTCTTTGTTTGTTTGTCTCTTTGTCTTCAATGCGTTGAACTGACCCAGAAAATGAGATGAGAAGAAAACTTTCAGGCTGTGCTTGCTCAACCAGCTGCTGCCGCTGTTGCTGCCACTGCTGCTGCCACTGCTGCTGCGGGCAACCACAGTGACAACCACAGCAACAACAGCTGCAAGTGTTTGGCATCTTGGCCACGCCCACTTACCCACACTCGGCCCCCCTCTGTACTACAGTACATGGCTCTGGCATTTATACACATAATTAAATGCTTTTTGGCGCTTTTGATTAATGTGCCGCACTTTGTGGCAGCCCGCATAACTAGCCAAGTAAATATGTATTATTTATTATTTATTTTTACAGCGTTTTTTTTTACATATTTTTCCCAGCTTTTCTGCTTGTTTAGTTCCATCATCTTTTTTAATATACACTTATTATTCAGCTGAAAAAACTTGTGCTATTAGCAAAATAAATTTACATGCTAGTACAAGCTACAACTTGTTGTGCGAGTGTGTGTGAGTGTGTGTGTAAACGTGTTTTATTTACAAACACACAACTTGTAGTCAAGTGTTTGCAGTTCTCGTGTTTAGTGTACAAGTTGTTTATTATTTACTTTTTTATTTTCCACTCGTTGTTGTTGTTGTTGTCGCTAGTTGTGGCTTATGTAATCCAAAAGTCAGCAAGTAAAAACGCTAATTTCAGCATGACTCCACAACTGTGTCAAACCCAGTGGCTGCCAAACTGTGGCGATGACTACAGCAGCTCGAAATAAACTTGATTTCAATCATCAATTTCCACTGCCAGCAATTAGTAATAATTTACTAGATTGCATAAAAAATTACAAGGCATTTTAGTAAATATTCTGATAGTATATAAACTAAGTATAAATATAAATAAATATGTATAAGTAAATCTACTTTAATGTGTATAAAATTGTTTAATAAATTCAATCAAAATTTATCATTTAAAAATGTGAATAATTAATATTAATTATTGCATACATATTTTATCACTATGCAAACAAGGAAAAATGTTTAAAAAATTCATTTAAAAATCTCAATAATTAATATTAAATTCTGCTATTATTTCTAACAATTTCTAGCCGGCTTTCGCTTATAATTCTCAACTAGTTTTCTCCCTCAGTTGCTGGCATTCTTGACGCAGTTTTTTCTAGAGAATTTTCCTCGAGTTTCACTTGACTTTTACTGCTCTCGACTGCAGCTCAATGATTGCACTTTACATTTCAATTAGTTTAATTGGCTTTTAGACAATTGGCACTGGCAGTTTCTCTCAGTGCAATCGGGCAATTGTCAATTTCAATACGCCAGCTGCTTTTACTCTGCTGTCTGATTGCCCGTAGGCAATTTCACTTGGCAAATCGAACAGAAAACTTTCATTTTAATTAGCTAAAGCAAAAGCAAGCGGCAAATTGCAAATTAAGAAAATCAAAATAAATCGAAATCAAAATCAATTTTCAATCAGTTGAGATTTATCTGAGAGAGCGAGTAATATTTCTTACATGAGCTCGAAAACAAACCGCAAATTCAATTTTTATGCCCGACCAAAAGGTCAATTAGCCAAGCTACAGTAACAACAACAGCAATAACACGTATCAAAAAGAGAAATAAACAAAATCAAATCACTTTTTGACTGACAGCCGAGTGAGGTGCAAGAGTGGGGGGTAAGGTAACTCGAACAATTGCAAACCAGTTTACAGTTTTGTATTAGCCATTCGAAAGGCAACGAAATATTTTCTATTATTTTGCCATTATTTCTTGTTGTTGTTATTGCAAACGTGCCTCAATTGTTGCTGTTGCTGTTGTTGTTGTTGTGCAAGGTGTGTCTCAGCTGCCGCTTTAGGCCAAGCCACCCACCCAAGTGTCAAGTCGAATACTACGTCCATTGGAATTGCCACTGTCAACTTGCTCAATAACACAGTGACTGTCAAACTGCCGTTTCAGACTCATGATTACTGACTAGAGACTGTGTTTAGCTCAGCTATACTAATTAAGCCAGAAATAACTACATGTTCTCACAGTTAAACTACAGTAAAATATCAAATCCGTTTTTAATAGTATTTTAAAAGCTCGGATAGCTACGGTCGGGCGCAGCCTACAGTAGGAGAGCCTGTAAGATGCAAGAGTATCTGTGAGGTCGGTAAGATACAAAAGTATCTGTGAGATACAAAAGTATCTGTAAGATTTAAAAGTATCTGTAGAACGAAAAAGTAGCTGTAAGACCTAAAAGCAGGCGACAACATTGACTCAGCTCGTCATTAGAAATATTGTAAATATAAATTTCAAATAAATTCTATTTTAAATATTTAAAAATCAATTTGAATATTGCCTGTTTTATCAATAGCTTTATCAGTTCCAGCCAGAGCTCTTAGCTACTCCGTCTGACGCATAGTTAGAGCTATTCGAAAGACATGCGAAAGAAGGTAAAAGACCAAAAGACACCGCCACTGACTCACTGCTCCAGTATAGTATCTGAAAAGCACTTCAATAGGTATCTTGTTGTATTTTCGTATAAATTTTGTTTGCTCAAGTGTGTTTTTGAATGGAATACCTCTGCCAATTTACGACCAGAGCTCTATAGTGATTCTATTTCCATTTGAATTTCGTTTCTATAGCTATTTTATTTGCAGCTTGAACTACAATCAGCGCGACAAGTTCAAATGTCAATGGCAACTAAATTGTCTGAACTGACTGAGAAATATCGCTTTGCTAATGGCAGCAATTTTTGCACACACACACACAGAGATACACTCACAGATACAGCTACAAAATAGTGAAAGATACAAGCGAAAGATACACACAGATTGAATGCACAGCACAGTTGATTGTCTTTAATTGCTGAAAAATTGACTTTTGCTTACGCAGCAATCAAATCGAGTTGAGAGGAAACCAATACCACTACTACGATATATGGCATTCAATCCAATCCAATCCGTTCGTTCCACTCACATCCTCTATGCAGGACGCGTGCTTCAGTCAGTTGTCCGACTGGCGCCAACGATTTGCGCTCTCTAATCACCAGCTAAAAGTTGCTTCCACGAATTTTGCAACGCATTAGAAACCCAAACAGCTGTAAAACTGACAAGAGAGGCAAAAACACTACCTGAGTTTGGGTTGCTTGTTAGAGACTGTGCATTGAAAAGGGGAAAAGGGCATGCTGGGTTTGTGTGTAAGAGGCAGAGTCACTTTTTCGCTCTATGGTAAAGTCATAAACGTTAGAGTTACCTTTTATTGAAATTAAATTTGACAAAAAGAGTAAAGTAAACAGTAAAATGGGGTATATTAGGTTTATATGAAAGTATATACAGTATATAGATAATCAAATAAGTGGGGACAGCTACTGTAAACTATCTAAGCATAAAGTTATACTCTGGTTGAGTAGTTCCTCAGCTAAACTCAACTCTCTTGCCTTTACTTCCTCAACTGTCGACTGTGTCCGACTGTAGCCTCTACTGTTTTTGCCGTATTTCTGTTTTCTGCCTTCTAACGCTACGCCATGTGTTGTTGTCACGTCTCGTCCCAGAGACTACACGTTAAATATTGTTTTTTAAGTGCTGGCCTAACTCTTATTTTTGTTTTCGGGCATGCCACGCCCCCTGCCAGCAACGCGCCCCTTTAGTGGCCCATTGTAATGGTGCGCATTACACAATGTCGCACGCTTCAAATGTTTCGTTTCGTTGCTCTTTGGCTGGTTTTTTCCTTTTGTTTCTCCGAGTCGTTTCGCTCATAAAAAAGTGGTCGAGTGAAATGTTTATGCCCCGACATTTAGACATCTAGAAATGTGAAATGTTTTGGGTTTTCCTCTTTGCTTTTGCCTAGTAAATATTATAATTTAGTTGAATTTATATAGCCATAGTTGTGCGAGTGTGTGTGCGAGTGTGTGTGTGTGCGCTGGTCACGTCCCAATGAGGCGCCTGATTTTGCAATCTAATGAGCTAATGGCAGGGTTATGCAGCCACTGCACAGTTTGAGAGTCAGAGGCAATTGATTGTTTAACGAGCGCAACAATACGAGATTTTTATAGCAATGAACTAATTGAAATATTTCGAAGTAAACGTAGGCATTTAGTTAGTATTGCTGTCAACAGTTGCAGAGTTATAGCACAGTTTTAAAGTCCTAGCTTAGGCATGAGATTATCAAAACTTTCCGCCTTTTTTACACCACTTTGACTGCTCTGTAATCTCTGGAAGTTTCCTACAGCTCAGTGCAGTTCGACTAAATATTATCAGCTTAGTATTAGCACAAAATAACAGCAGTAAAATATTTCCAACTCTAGTGTATCTGTCTAAACAAATATTGGGTTAGGGGACTCGACTGGCAGATAAGCTCCTATCAATTGTTTTGTTTTCGCTGCTATTTGCATATGATAAAGGTTCATTATTGATTTTTCCGCTACGGGGGACACACCTCCTACCATAAATTCCAGCTGTAATCAGTACAACTTCGCTTTTTGCACTGTTTTTAAGGCCACTTTAGCCAGAATTCGTGTCAACTCATTAAAAAACTGCGTAGAGTTGAGTTTTATGGCTAAGGTCGACTGAGCTGTAAATTGAAATAAATGCGACTATTGGGCTTCCGTTTGGACTGTGTGGCATCCTCTGTCCCTGTATGGGCCATAAATGGAGAGAGACTGCGACTGTCGATTGGCATTTGTTATAAAACACATTCAAATGTCAGAGTCGCTTATAGATAGTTCCAACTGCAACTCCCAGCTGCAGCCTTAGCCTCAGCTCAGCTTTTGTCCAGCTGCCTACTGGGTTTATGTCTTACATTGGCTAAAAAGAAAAAACCGCCAACAAGTTGGCATGATGTCATAAGCCATGTCAGTACACACACACACACACTCAGACATTCACACTCATTGAGCCAAATGAATGGCTGCTAAAGTTGATTTCTGTCTTTTGTTCTGCTTCTGTTTCTGCTTTTCGTTTCTTGTTTTGCCACATTGTCTATAGGGTAAACTGCCAGCTGAGAGACTACAGTAAGACAGAGCATACCATACCCTAAGCGAAGAGGGGAGCAGAGAGAGAAACCGAAAAAGATTTTGATCTTACTCAATGGAAACCTCAGACCCTTTGTAGCCGATACTACAAACTTTAATAGAGGAACTGAGTTATAACATTTCGAATGCATATCTTCAAAATTTATTACAGCCAACACGTCTTGGTCTAGTAATAAAATTTTTATAAAATTTTTATGACTCACTTCAAAGTCTGCTAATTAAAGCCAATACTCGATGCTTATGCAATTGTAGAATTCAGAAGAAATGTATGCTCTTTGATACGAGTCTTTTTTAACTGAGAATTTTTTGGTTTTCAATAGAATTATTTTGGATATTTGCTGAGAGTTGAATATAGAAAAATATTGTAATAATTTGATCACAATAAGTCTTATTCATATTTTAAAATAAGCCATGGAGTCGTTCGAACTTGTAGTTAGTATATAAATGAAACTATCTGTAGCTTACCCTAGTATCTTTTAGTGCCATATACAGTCAACTACAACGACTTTTTTCCCACTTCAACTGATCTCAACTGCCAGAGCCATGACTCATATTTAATGTTTGTTTAAGCTACTTTTATAATTCATATATATGCTATATACTATAGGGTATATAGGGCAGGGCATGCCATCGACGTTTAGGCTGAATGGCATTCGCTCAAGCCTGAAATTGTACGAGCGAGTTGTTAGCACTGACTCTCGAATGGGCACTCGTTATTCGTTACTGAGTACTCACTGAGTGGAGTGTGAAGGGTATTGAGTCTGGGGCAAATGCCTGGTTGCATTTAAATATTAATAAACATGGCGTGCCAAGCAAAATGCGCCAAATGCTGCTGCTGCTGCTGCTGCCGCTGCTACGTGACTTCCATGAGTCAAACCTGAGCTGTGGGCGCTGCGGCCCCGCCCCCCTTGTGGCTGGCATTATGTGAAAAGGTGTTGCCATTTTTTTCTGCTTTAGCTGAACTTTAGCCAAATAACGCCGCAGAGTCATGCAACATATTTCTCCTCATTCCTGCCTCCTGCCTCGGCTTTGTGGGCGCAGCTCTTTGGCTGTCTTGTTTGCCCGTTTTGGCCATTTAGCTTCGTTTGGTTTCAGTTTAGTTTCCTTTTCGTCATTCATTCAGCCATTCAACCATTCGCTCATTCATTCACTCTGTACTCATTACTTTTGTGGCCTGTGCCATGTCATAAGCTCAACATTCAATCATACACAACAGCAAAAGGGTTGAGACTGTGGGCAGTCACCAACTGCCAATTTGACATCCTGTTGTTGTTGTTGCTGCTTTTTCTACTACTATCTGCTGCAGCAACTGGCGCCAGCAACAAATAACCATATGTAAAATACCGCCCATGGTTATAAAGTCTTCGTTGACAAGCGACAAGAGACCAGAATTTACAGGCAACAACACCAAATTTGGTCATACACAAAGAGACAGAACTTGGCTAAATGAAAAGTAGAGAATTCAGTATGTGTATGCTGTAAGCATACCCTGTAAGTGCTAGAGCGACGAGTAGGGCATGCAGAGCGAACAGTAGGTGTACTATAGTAGAAGAAATAGGAGAAGGAAAAATATGAGTAGCAAAAGATGCAGGAGAAGACGTAGTGATATGAGGAGAAGCATTCCGAGATTAAGAAGTAGTAGAAGGAGGAACAGGAAGCAGAAGAATCAGATTGGTCACTAGGTGTAGTAGAAGAAATAGGAGGAGGAAAAGAAGGAGTACTAAAAGTAGTATTAAGAATTGTAGAAGAAAACGTATTGGTATGAGGAGAAGTATTCAAAGATTGAGTAGTAGTAGAAGAAGCTGAATGAAGTAGAAAAGAACGAGGTAAGGCAAGGAGTAGAAGAAGCTACAGAAATAGAAGCAGAAGAACCAAAGTGATCAGTAAGGGTTGTAGAAAGAATAGTAAAAATATTAGTAGGAGTGATAGAATAAGCAGTAGTAAGAGTAGTGGAAACAGTAGGAGTACTACAATCAGACTAAGCTTTAGCAGTAGTGGAAGCAGCAGCAACCCCCTTTAGCAATAGATTACAATACAGTAGACGCAGCAGTAGCATATTAATAGTAGAGTAGTCGTCCTGCCACAAGTTGCAAGTGCTAATGATGCATGTGTAGCCAACACGCATGCCATTTGGCCACAGTCCATCCATAGTCCATTGCGGTCAGCTCGTTAGTCCAGGGCATCCGCGACAAGTTCCGGAATTTGGGCAAGGACTACGACTAGAATGAGGAGTAGAACTAGGACGAGTCCAGTTTATGGGTCGTTAAGTGCTCAGTGCACAGACACCACGCATATCCGAGGCAGTGGAATGAGTGTGGGAGCAAGTGAAGTGGAAGTGGCAGTGGCATGTTGAGGCCTCCCGCTGCTTCTGCTTAGTTTCCATTATTATTTGCAGCTACTCGAGTGCCACCTGCCAGTTGAGTCGCTCTGCACTTGAGTCTCTTTTATTTGGTATTGTTTCCCACACACACACACACTCATGCCACATGCAACTGCCACAACAGTTGCTTTTCTTTCGGTCTCAATTTCATTCCCTCATTCTGGCGTGCATTCTCCCCTCGTAGTACCTGTTTCTTTTTTATCACTATTACTTTTCCTCATAGTTTTGCTATTGTTTCCGCTTGTTGGTTGCTGCTCGCGCGTGTTTCCTCTTCTTCTTCTTCTTCTTCTGCTACTACTATCTGCCCCACATGTCCTTGCTTGTTGTTACATCCTCTAGTTATTTACAGCAACTCTTGCTTCATTTGCATTACAAATCAGCTGCAAAAGCAAGTGCAAATCTGCGACCTACTTTACGCCTCCTCCCCTCCCACGCCTACTCCCCTCACCCCTTTCTAGCGCGCACGTAAGCCGTGCTCCTTGACAGCATTAGCCCGACAGTTTAAGGGATTTTCCCAGCTAACGCATACACTGCCTGCGAGCAGTACACGACCGAAGATACACGCAGAGAAAATGCTGAGACAATTTATGCTCATATATCAGTTGAATACATCGTATATATGCCGATATATCGCATGATGATGCTTAACTAAGTAATCTGCTGTGAGCTATATATCATTAGCATATTTTCTTTAAGATCGAAATAGATTCAAAATATCCCAAAATAACTCTAAATTATTATGAATTTTCTTACAAGTTAAAGTACTTAGAAGTATCTCGGATTTTTCTCAGTGTAAGCAGCACATTTTTCCCACGTTGGCATAAAAATTTCCGCGCATAAAACATTTTTTAGCAGCTCGAAAAAAAGAAACCATTAAAAAAGGCAGCAGAAAGAAATGTAAACTAAATCATATCATATATACATATACATATATATTTTTTGCAGCTGCCTCTCTGTACGCGTGGTGGGGGCGTGGCAGCTGTGCCACCTTTTGTAAGCAGAAAACTAATGCACGTATTTCTCTTCTCGTTTCTTTATCATTTCAGGTTCGTATTCAGCGCAAGAACTGTAAAAACACGGGACTCATAGAGGGAATGGGAATGGTAATGGTATGGGAATGGTAATGGAAACGGGTCGAGAGCACTGGTAAAAGCCTGATGTATACCCTCGGGCCAGGCCCTGGACCAAACCATTCAAAGATGCGCTCTTTATGTACGGGTGTGTGTGTGTGTTTTTCCCCTTTTTAGAAATATGCCGCGACTACAGTTTTTCCAGTTTTTCCGAGACGAAATTTATGCGGCAAAGCGGATTAGTTTGATATGAAGTGCGGTTGCATTTTCATTTCAAATGGTTTCATAATTTCCCTGGTATTTTCCACTTATTTTCGTTTATTTTTTAATTTAGTTAATGCAAGGCGTTAAAATTAAAATGCTAAAAATGTGTGGCATTTAATTAGAAAAGGATTTGCGGACAGCTGTTCATAATAGTTGGGATAGACTGTGGAGTTTTGAAAAGGATGAAATATGTTAAGCCGCTTAGCGAATGAGACAAATTTACTGCGACTGCACACTAAATCCACTGAAAAGACTGCAGTGGAGTGTGCTTGACTACAGGCAGTTACACAAGCTGAATGGATCCATTTGACAGTGGATGAAAACGAAGTTAAACTGGGTTAAATTGAGTGGGAATAGGGCGTAGCTGATGGGTTAAGGAAACGGCGTTGAAATATAGAGTTTTGTTTGCTCAAATATGTCTCCTTTACACGCAGCTAATATACCCTATTGTAGGTATACCTGTACTGCAGATAAAGTCAATGATTCAATGAGTTAGGAATAGGGAAGGCATAGCTGATGGGTTGATCTAAAACATAGACTTTATTATCCCCAAACACACCTCCTTTACACACAACTAATATACCTTATTGTAGGTATACCTGTACTGAATATTAAGTCAAAGATTCAATGAGTTAGGAATAGGTAAAGCATAACTGATGATCAAAGGGAGTTTAAACATAGAGTATGATGTTATATTTGTCCCCCAAACACACCTCCTTTACACACAACTAATACTATATACCCCATTCGTACACTTGTACCAATAACTTTGACCAGTTTTAGTTGGAGCTCACTTTCGGCTGGACCGCAGGTGCTTTCTTCTTGTACTAATTAGCCATAAATCTAACTGGTAATCCTTGTCGCTCGCTGGTACTTTCTTTCATCACTTTCACTACTCCCAACTCCCTCTGCTCCCCACTCTCTCCTCATTGCTCCCACTCGTGTGCCATGTGGCATGTGGCACTTGAGGCGGTTTATCGATTTTTTTTTGGTGTTGGTGTTGTGTGTGTATGACTGGTGGTATTATTGCTTGTAGATTTAATTTCCCCAGTGATTGCTTGGCCATTTCCATTTGGCGCCTGCATTTCCATTTCCTTGGGCCCTCGTCAGGCGTCGACTAAGCAAGCATTAAGACATGTTTAATCATGTCTTGACATGTCGCCCAAGCTGGCAAATCAAATCAGCAAACGCCCCTGAGAAAAGCCACAAAATGTAAGGCGATACACACGGCATGAGAGAGTAATGAATACCAGTGAATATAATGTGAATACTATGTGAATATCCGTTCGAAACTCAATGGAGCAGAAGCAAACGTGTGGGAAACTGAAGTTTTGTGACAACTTTTAATTACAACTCGACTCGACACACGGAGGAATGTACACAAAGCAGAGAGACCGAGAAACCGAAGCAGAAGCTAACACAGTAACAGAATCGAGTCTTTAGTCTATGACATCACTTGATGAATGACCCCATAAAAACGGAAATGAGCTCGAGTCAAGTCGGGTAATACTATCATAAGGGTCAGTAGAATATTTGCTCAGACATTAGGCCACAACATTAGATTACATTTGGGCATAACAAACTGAGAAATGGCCACAGGAAAAAGAGACTCACTCACACTCTTCCGATTGATGGAGTTGCAGAGTTTTTGTTTCATTGCCTTAATTAAGCAATTAATGAAAAAATGTTTGATTAATTAACGCAAAGTGGCAACTAAATGAGTTAATGAAGCTGCAAGCGTTCGCTTGGCAAATGATTTACATTGATTTCGCATCAACGAATCGATAAACGATGAACGATAATGGATACATGTAACCATTTTTAATAGTGACAAGGTCAAACAGTTGAGCGTTGATTCAACTTTAAGTGCTTGCAATTACACTCAACTCAACTCGACTCAACTCAACTCAACTCAAATATGTATTTTAATACGCTTTCCCAAAGGCTAAGTGCATGAATTGGCATTTATTATCGATTATGGTTAAGCAATGCCAACTCTTTATGAGCTTTTAACTGGGCTGAGTTCAAAGAAGCTTGACTTATTCATGGGCTTCTGTTTGTGTTTGATATCTTAGGGCTTTAAATGAGCTTTTAACTTATTATTGAACTTTATATTTGAATGTAAATAAGCTAAGCTTTGCATAAGCTTCTGTTTGTTAATAAAGTCAGTAGCTCAAAAGCAGTAAAGATTTCATTTTCATAGCTGATCATTTAATATCAAGAGAGCTTTTAGCTCTTTTAAATTTAAATACTGTAGTTAAATACAAAAGTTTAGTTTGATTTTAATCCCAATTTCTGTTCCCATTAAGTAAAATTACTAATAAAAAATTCAATTTCCTACCAAATTCCCCATTTTTGCAGTCCAAAAGTGAGCATAATTGTTTATGAGAAGCACAAGTTGATCCCATTTAATGCGCTTTCTCGCATTGCTCTCTAATATGGCGATGAGCCAGTGGAAATTGCTCTGGAGTTTAGCAGAAATTAGGCAATTATCACTGTACCATCCGCATGTAATAACATCATCAGCCAAATGCTGCGAGCTCTTTTTGTTTTAGCCTCTTTTTTGTTGTTTTTGTGGGGTTTAGTGAACTCACTCACTCGCTCGCCTGATGATGGCGACTTGAGCAAAAATTGTGCCATTAGTCAACACATGAGCGTAGGGGAAGGGGGAGGGGGCTACATTAGATAGCCGCAGGGGTAATTAAGCGATGTGGCAACACGCTGCTGTTGGTCTGCTCTCTGCTGTCTGCTACCCCAAAGAGTTCCCATAATTTATGGCCTGGCAAAATAATTATAATCGTAACACAATGCAATAGACATGTGAGCGGGTTAAGGGGGGCAGCGAGGGGTTAAGGCAAGAGCGGTATATTTGCCGCGTCTTAAATTTTATTGCACATGAGGCAGTTGCAGTTGCGCTTTGATTATGGGAATAAAAAACAGACTAAGCGACACGGAGAGCGAGCGAGCAAAAAGTGAGCAGCTTCTCTTGACGCTTAACGGTATTTGGTGGCAAGCAACGCAGCTAACTGCATATTAGCCATGGCTTCAGCCACGTTGCTCTGTTGCTCTGCTGCTCTGTTAATTATGCAAGCGTTCTGCGACCAGTTCTACGACCAGTTCACAATTCTACTTGTCTCTCAGGAAGTGGGCGCTAGGAAGTAATACCAGCCACCACACTCCCCACTGCCCCCCTCCACTCCCACTGTGTGTGCCACCTGTTTGTGCAACACATTCGCAGAAGGCCATGCAGACTTTGCGTCATTAATAAAAATGTCTGGCAAGCGTCTTAGAATTTATGGCATGCTTGCCAGCAGCACTTTTAACATGTCTCAGACATTAAAAGCGGGTTTTAGTTGAAAAACAAACTCCCCTCCGCCCCACTGCACCCCTCACTACACACTCTCTTGATCGTGTGTGTCTGTGTGTGGTCAGTGCTTGTCAAACTGCAGCGGAAACAATCTCAGACATTCGCTGGTAATCTGACTTAGTTTCGAGTTGAATTCCTCCCTTGAGAATCATAGAGATAATTGCTTTTAATGTACAAATTATTTATGGCTTAATTTGATAATTATTTACTTAATATCTGCTTTAGAATTTGAGCTTAAAATGTAGAGAATGTTTGTATTAAATATGGATTGTGAGACCTCTTAGTTTGCTCAACATTTCTATACATTTCTAACATCAATTCTTCTTTAGTTCTCAACTCTAGCACACCTCGACTCTAGCCATAAAAACTGCATCGAAATCCCTTTCAAATTTTGCTAGAATCTCTGTTACACTCTGCTACAAAACACGCAAAATCTTTAGATTAAATAAGTACTGTGACTCCTCTTAGTTTGACTAACATTTCTATCCATTTCTAACATCAATTTCTCCAACAGTTCTCAGCTCTATCACACCTCGACTCTAGCCATAACAACTGCATCGAAATCCCTTCAAATATTCCCAGAATCTCTCTTACACTCTGCTACAAAACACGCGAAATCTTTAGGTTAATTAAGTACTGTGACACCTCTTAGTTTGCTCAACATTTCTATCCATTTCTTACATCAATTTCTCCAACAGTTCTCAGCTCTATCACACCTCGACTCTACCCATAACAACTGCATCGATATCCCTTCAAATATTTCCAGAATCTCTCTTACACTCTTCCACAAAACATTCGAAATCTTTAGATTAAATAAGTACTGTGACACCTCTTAGATTGCTCAACAGTTCTTTACATTTCTAACATCAATTGCTCCAACAGTTCTCAGCTCTATTACACCTCAACTCATGCTGCATCGAAATCCCTTTCAAATATTTCCAGAATCCCTCTTACACTCTGCTACAAAACACGCGTCTGACAAGCACTTTAGCGCATTTCCCATCGCCATTAGCTTATCAAATTGATATCAAATTGATGACATGTGAAGCGAGTTGCACTTTGATTTGATTAAGTTGAAACCTTTTAGCTGCTTGTTTGCACATCCCACTAACCCACTGTGTACAGCGTGTATATACCCTGTTTGCCCGGGCTGTTTGGGTGTCTCGTAATGCATTTGATATGTTTTGTCGCATTGCTGCACAGTTTGAGATTTATTGCGCAGCGGAATGGCATATTCTTGTTGTTGTTGCTGCTGCTGAACTTTGAACTTTTGCCGCTGCTGACACGCAATTGCTGCTCCACATAACGCAGCTGTCAGTGTGTTAGTCTGCACACACACACACACACACACATACGCATATATAGTATAGTTCGCGCAGTGTGCTCATGTTTTATGCAGCATATCCTTGGGGCCAGCGTGGCATGTGGCTTATAGTATAGCAGGGCAAATGGCGTCGTGCCATAAAACAATAAACGTGGCTTATAAAACAACAACAATAACAGTAAAGTTCACACACACACACACATGTGGTTATAGTGTGTATTAAGGGTAGGGGATAGGAGCCAGAGCCCGCCCCATAATTAATATGATTGTCAGTCAGCGTTAAAACTAATCATATCTACACTGAGGCAAAAAGTTGTAGCTGGAAAAGTAAACTGAAGTGAAATGCAGAGTGGAGTAGAGTAGTGAATTGATAACTATTTTGATAGAGTATACATATTGTTAAATATAGCTAATCATAGATAAGATTGTATGCTAAAATATTCAACAATATTTAGTGATTATAAAATGTTATAAAAATATAAAAGAAATACTATAAAAAAGGAGAAAAACTATTGAAAAAAATATCAACAAAGAGTAGAAAATATAACCTAGAGAATTGATAATAATTTTGATTAATTGATACTAAATTGAATTTACATTACTTTAAATTAATTTAATCATTAATAATATTGATACTAAAATAGTCTACAATATTTTGTGATTAAGGGTATAACATGTTATAAAAATATATAAAAAATACTAAGGAAAAGGCGAAAAACTATTGGAGTAAATATACATAAAGTTCCAGAAAATCTCAGCTAAATTCACGTAATATTTATCCACACAAATGTTAAAAAAATTGTATCTTTTATATCTTTTTCGCTCAGTGTACTGCTGCCTGCTACCTGCCACACAAAGTTTGTGTCAACTCATGCCCGCTCATGGCTCGACTGCGTTTAATTGCCATTTGGCCAGCCAATTCCCAATCTAACGAAAAACTGTCAATAAAATGTGTGTCAGACGCTCCCTTCACTCCCTTCAGTCCCCGCCCCCCGGTCCTGCTGTTGTGCTGGCATTGTTTGGCTTATTAGTTTGTGCCACAATTGACGTCATTTGCTGGTCCGCTCTCAATTTCATTTGCTTGCCACAGGAAATATGCCGCTCAATCATATTGCCTGGCAGCCGGAAGGATGCGTTTTGTGGTTATTCGAGTCGTGCCACAGGCAGGGGCTAGGGAGTGAGGGGAGGGGTGAGTTTCGGTTCGGTTTCTGTTCCTTTTGTCTTCAGTTCGTGTCTGCCTGTCTCTCACGCGCCCAACTGGCCAACTTCCGGGCAGTAGACAGTGTTCAGCGGGATTTTGTTTGTCTTCCTTTTAGCGTTACGTTCTCTGACGCTCTCTCTCTGCTTTTTTATTAATTACATTCTGTGGCCAGGTTATTTTTTAGAGGCAGCTGCTGCCTACAGCTGGTAAAAGTTTGAAATGTTATCTGCGGTAGTTTTTTGCACTTTAGAGGGCTTCTTCGACCGTGTGGCACGCGCCGCAAACCGTAGCAGGTGCAAAAGAAAAAACTCTTCAAAAAACTGCAGAGATATTGAAAATATATAGCAAACAGGCGTTGAGGAAATACTAGTTGATATTTATGGCGGATAGTAATGCCATTTATAGCAAACATTTTCCGCAGAGAAAGTTCAAGTTTGTGGCTGAGAAAATGCCGAAAAAATTCCACAAAAAATGAAACAAATTGCTGAAAAAATTAAAATCAAATTGCAAAATAATAAGCGTTAAATTAACAGCACATAAAAATTAAGCTGATCAAGTAGCAACAACAACAACTGCAACAGCAACTGTGGCAACAATTACGCTTGCCCCACACGCAATGCGAGTCTGAGAAATGCAACTACAGTGAGCGCAATCAATCAATGCACGTAGAGCAAAGGCATTTATTTCTCGAAACGAAAAACAGATCGTTGCATGTGGCATGTGGCATGTTGCATGCGGCACTGCAATTAAAGCGGCAAAAACTTAAATAATGGCAATGCTTTTTTGCTCCGACTGTAGCTCTTGTTTTGACAGTTCAAACTGATAACTGACTGCCACAACAACTAGCCGCAAATTGGCCGCCAGTGAAATGCAAACAAAACTGTAGAAAAGTGTTGAGCAATGGCAATTGTATGGCCAAACATATAGCCATATACATATGGCCAGAGCTATAATACCATTTGCCATGCAATGCAGTTAACACTTTCAACACACCAAACACACAAAATCTCGGCTTCGCTTTTCGGCTGCATGATTCACATACTCGCACAGTTTGACAGTCACTGTGGCAACTTTCTTTTTACGAAATTTTTATGTAGAAATTGTAGCCCCGAAATTATAAAAAGCGAGAGCATGGCTCTGGGTGCAGTCAGGCAGGTAGGCGTGGCGCGGCGTGGGCGTGTTAACAATTATTTTCTTTCGGCCTTTTTCCCTTGACTCTTTCTCAGCTCACTTGTCGCTGCCGGCGACGCGTCAACTGGCTAATGAATATACACATATATACTAAATTTTTTTGGGGGAATATTTTCAAACTATTATGCCCCCTTCCCCCACTCTGACAGCTGAAGAGTAAGCCATACTTTCTCAGCCAACTATGTGAACTGCTCGCAAGAGAAAAACCGGAACCCTAAGTATCTGTATCTCTAGCTGTATCTATGGCTGTATCTGTATCCACAGCTCGCGTATCTCGTTTTGTTTTGTCTCTAGTTTATTATAATTTGTTTTATTTGTGTATTTTTTTGGCTTTTGACACGCACGCGTGTCTCTAAGCTCTGTGGCTGAACCTTGGCTCAACTCAGCTTGTTATTGTTCATAATTTTGTCTAAAAGAATCTAAAACATAAATTCAATTAGAGTTGCAACCGCAGAGAAATATTCAGATTTCTATTTTATTAATAATTGAACTACAGTCAAGGCTTTTTTATGCTTATTATTTACTGTGGTTGTTGCTGTTATTATAACGTAATGAATTGTTTCTTACAGCCAACAAAGATCGCTTAACACAACGAATGAGGTCAAGTGAGCCAAAATTGTTCATGTTGATCGTCATTATTATGTTTCTGATGATGTGGATTATAGAGCTCTAAATCAAAGTGACAAGTGATGAATCTGTGTTTCTTTTGATGCTCTGCGAGTTGCGTAGAACAACTTGATTATGCAGAGACGAATAACAGCAGAAGAAATAATTGAAATATTTTGAAATATTAATCATGGAAATACCCGAAATGAAGGAGATTTTAATTATTATATGAAATGAATACAGTCGCTATGAAGTGGCCTATGAAACATACTCTTCAAGCTTAAACCAAGTCTGAAATAAGCATGAAATCTTAAGTAGTTATTGAGCTGAATTGCTCTCAAGTCAAGTATGACATTAGAAGTATCTAGAATAGCAATAAATATTTTGAAAATATTTTAAAAATATTTCCAAAAAATTTAAGAATATTTTAAACATTTTCTTACAGTAGATGTAAGTCAAGGAGAACTCTTCAAGAGTTGGCTAACGCACTGCTAGTTCCAACTGGCTCTAACTAAAAGCCAAGAGCAGAGTCTCCATAAGATCTACTTGGCTTATAGCTTATCCACGTCCAACTCGCAGTACATTATTTATCCGACTTGCTGTTAGAACTGCCGTTAATTCTGAGCTTTGTTGTGTAGCTCAGCCTTGGCTTAGTTGTAGAGAACTGCGTTGCGCTTGTCTTGGATTGCTTAAGCCAACATTCTGATGACTGGCTGAAATGCGTTGGTAAGGGGAAAGGGGTCGCAGCACAGTTGGTGGATTTTGCGCTTAGTTTCGTCTAGAGTTACATATGACCCCCTCTGGGCTGATCTGTTTACAAAACAAAAGCCTAAGCTTCAACGCACACAGCTCGACTCGGCTTACAAAACTGTATAGTAGTCTTAGTAGTAGTAGTAGTGGAAGAGTTTTCTTTTAAGCGGAAAAACCAGTTAAACGAGCAACTTTCAGTTTTTGATTTTTTTTATTTATTTTTTCCCTTCAAACCGCTGACGGACGGAAAAGATTTTGTTGTTAACATGGCAAATTTGCGGCCAATAAATTATTATAAAATTATTGCGATAGAGGCGTGGCCGCATCCATCCATACATCAAGGCAGTTTCATTAGCATACTCTTGGACAGAGTGAATTAATCTGTTCTTATCCACCTGCTTGGATCTGGCTTTAGCTCTATTCTATGCTGCTTTTATGGCTTTTCTTTTGACTGATCGTCGATTAACGTTTCGAGACGTGATTGCTAAATAATGTAGACTCTGTTGCTCTGTTCTCGGTTCTCGGTTCTGTTCTGTTGCTCTGCATTGTGTTCTGGCATTGTTAACTGCTTTAGTGCCGTTGCTTTGTTTATTTGCAGTTAACTGTTCTTCCACTTCTTCTACTACTACTACTTCTACTACTACTACTACTACTACTCTTCTGTTCTATTCTGTTCCACACTTTTTGTACACCTATCGACGCTTCGACGACCTTACGTTTAATTTATACCCGACAACTAACTAACAACGACTATAAACCTCCTGGCCTTGTAATGCTTCTGGCCACCTCCATTCGCTGCGTTCAAACTCCGCTCACATACCCTACACTCATTAAACGCCATGAAGGGTTAGCTGGTGGTAATAACTATACCCAATTGGGTACTTTCTGGCATAATGCGAGGAGTTCTGTTTGAGCTCGTTATTTCAATTTAAGCTAAAGTTGGCATATTTCACATTCCAAGTGTTGCTTAATATACATTCAATTTGAACTTAAACTGAGATTATTTAAACTAAAAATTCTTAGTTTCTATTGCTGACAAACATTTTGTGCTTAATTCAAGTTCATTCTAGTACAAATTGTACTTAAAAGAATGCTAAGAACTCTTACTTCTATTAGTTACACTTCTATTTCCAATTGCTTTTATATATTATACTTGTTTTAAAAGAGATTTAACTCGAATTGTGATTAAAATACAGTTTAATTTTACTTAAATTCTGAATTTTGTGATTAATTTAAGCCATTTCCAATAAAGATCGTTTTAAATACCCATTTTCAGGCTAGTTTCAAGAACTTCTAGCACCCAAATAGATCTGATTTAATCCCAAGTTTCTCCTGGCATAGGGAGTATCTCAAGCCCAAACTTTGTTCTCACTTTTTTCGTGGAATTTTTGGCCAAAAGTCGACTTGTATGTTGCACTCTGTTTATCTCTATCTCTATATCTGGAACTCTCTCTCTCTCTTTGGCTGGCCGGAAAAGCATTGTTTATGGCTTTTGTTGGTCCAACTTTCGCTGCCTGAGAAAAGTTGTTGTGTGAAAAGCGTCAGACTATGTAAATACCTCCAACTGAGTGTGCATGTGTGTGTGTATCTGTGTGTGTGTGTGTGTGTTGGCATTTGCAATAACAAGGCTATAGAAATTAGCTGACATAGTAACAAAAGCAAACAATTTAAGCATGGCAAATCAATGCAGGTTGCCAATGACTCTAAGCCTAAGCACACACCCGCATACCTCTGTACCTCCCCCTGTTCCCCCCCTTCCCCCTCAGCCACACCAAGGCTGACTGGTGGCATAGTGGCCCAACTAGTTTGCGAGATGTGCAAAAGCGTTGATAAAACTTTGACATATTCATCGACTGGCGAAACGAGAGCGTAGCAAATAGAGCTATTGCCTCTTCACTGGCCAAAACGAGTTTAAGCCCAAAATAACAGAAAGAAGCATCAGCTAACCAAAGGTAACTTGGCACACAGTGCAGTGCTCCAACTGGGTTAATACCCATGCTGACAATAACAACAATCATATTAGAGCAAACTATTTGCAATTGCAGCTTTAAGCTGCTTAAAAAAAGCTTAAAAGCAGCCAGAGAGCTGAGAGTGTGCTTGGACTACATTAAAAACAGTTACTAAGGAAATGGAATGGAAATGTGAATAATGAACATATGGGATTAAGATTAAACGCTTGACTGAAAGCTAAAGCTGTTTAAATAGTTTACAAAGTAGAGCCGGGATTAGTAAGAATAGTTTGATGAATTTCCGAAATCAGGTAGAAAAAATGAATAGAAGGAGAAATAGATAAAGAAATATTTAGTATTCAAAAGTTGTATTTCATTATACCCAATCTAAAATAGAATTTTAATAAGCTTTAAGCTGCCTAAGCTTAATATAAAGAAAGCTTTCATAGCTCACACATGATGTGACTAAAAAGAGAATAATATACAAGTTTGTATACATAGTAATATTATATATTGTATTATAACTGGGGGATTTACAGTACTTATATTTTATTATAGCAAAGTTCAACTTATTATATTTAACACTTGACAACCCGGCACACATTATTCTTTACTGTGTTGTAAAGTGTTATTTGAGAACTATAAAACAACTGACCTCAACTTATGACTTCACTTTTATTTCTTTTTTTTGGGCGTTGTAAGCAAATTATTTTTAGTTTGTGTACCAAGTACATGGATTAACACAAACCTACCCCACACTTAGTGGCTGCCACGCCTCCGCCAACGCCCCCAGCTCACGCCACCCATTCAGCATTAATTGTTGTGTTCAGACGATGACCTAAGCAATGTGTAGTATGATGTGTATGGCGATGATGATGACTACGATTCTAACCCCAAGAGACAGACGAGTATCCAATATGGCCAAGTTGTTATTGCGGTTTTAGTCGCCTTTTTGGCCAACAAATTGAGGTCATTAATGGGCTAATAATTAGCTTAAATATTTGCCTAAAACATTATTAATAAACCTGATGGCAACGCTCAACTTCTTAGACTAATTAAATCTATTGGCTAGCAAAGTGTTTTTGGCTAATTTGTTTATCCAACTTGCAGTTGCAGCAGCACTGGCTCAGTTTGACAGCCACTGCCTGGTTCGTTGAACCATGCGAAGTGTTGTCTATAAAACCGCTGACCAGTCAACGACTTGACCTTTTTTACCGCTGTCTGTGACAGTTTACAGCTAAAGGGTTAGCTGGTTTTTTATCCGTCGTTTTTGCTGCAATTTAATGGCTTTTTTTCTGGCATGTGCCAAATGAACTCTAAGCTTTAAAACTGTGGATTAAGTAGTCTGTCTGTGGTCTAAGCGTTTAAGACGTATGTAAGTATTTGTCATCTGTTTTAATGCCCTGGGCTAAGACTTAACGGCACTTGTTGACCATCAAGCTCTTTTAATTGGAGTTTACTTAGCCAAGACAGTGCTTGCTTAACTGTAGCATAGTCTGAGAGTCACTCTGGGAGCACTTAAGTTGAAGCTTTCTATTGGCAAGACAGTGCTTGCCTAACTGTAGCTGCCCATAGTTTGACAGTCACACTATAAACCTCTTAGCTTTCAGCGCGTTTTTAATGAAAGTTTTAGCTGCATTTTTTGGCCTTTTTTAGCGCTTAGAATTTATAACTATTTTTGTGTGATTTTTCAAACTTTTGACTGATTTATGACCGAGTGTTGACTTTAGTTCAGCGACTCGAACACCCGCTGCCATGCGTTGGCCACAAACATTCACTTTTTTCGACAGTGTAAGTATGTATCTGAATCTGTAGCTGTAGCTGTAGCTGTGTGTGTCTGCATATGCATATCGCATATGTATCTCTGTTTTTTCTTTCTTTTTTTTGCATATTTTTTGCGCTTTGGTTTGTTTTTTTCGGGCTCTGCGCTTAATGTGGGTCAACGCACGTCCGTCCGCTCGCTGTTCCCTTCCAAACTGGTGCTGCTGCTGCTGTTGCTTCCACTTTAGCACTCGCACATCGTTTATCTTATTCATTTGCAACTGTCGCACACACACACTCTGAGTGTGACTGTCAAACTGTAGGTCGACGACAATTGCCACAAATTGCTTTTATGCGCACTTTTCGCGCTGTATTTATAGCAAACTCCAAGCACCCCTTCCACTTCTCACTCCCCACACACACACACACACACACACACTCCTCACTCATCTCTGTATATTGCGCCTACCCCTTCCCCCGCCCCTAGCATACGGCGCCATTTGGCTTTATATTGGTTTATGAGTCCATTGAATGCACTGTAAATGCTGCAGCAGACAGACTGTGGGGAGTTCGAGTGGGAGTGGGGCAACTGCTGCTGCAGCTTGTTGTTTTATTTATGCATATAAAATTGTTCACATCTGAGAAAGTCAAGAAACGTTTAAACTATTTGATTACACAGATTTTTCCTCATAGGCCTTTCTGTTTTTCACAAAAGCAAACCAAGTGTGGAGCAGCTGACTCAGCAGTGCAGCACACAGTTTGAGTGTCACAGTGGCTCCACAACTGTGCAGCTACAAGCGGTTGAGATTGCAATAACTAAAGAATGGAATGAATGGATATTAGAATTCCTAAAAATGTATTAAAAATATTCATTAATAAATTCATAAAATATTGTACAATAATAATACATATTTATCTAAAAATAATACTTCATAAAATATATTTAAAATAATAATAAATTACCTAAATATTCCTAAATCATTTCTATAAATTTTAGTTAAATTTTATTATTTTTATTGCATTTCTACTGCATTATAATAATACATATTTCTATAAAAATAATACTTCATAAAATATATTTAAAATAATAATAAATTACATAAATATTCCTAAATGATTTCTATAAATTTTAGTTAAATTTCATTATTTTTATTGCATTTTTACTGCATTATAATAATACATATTTCTCTAAAAATAATACTTCATAAACTATATTTAAAATAATAATAAATTACCTAAATATTCCCAAATCATTTCTATAAATTTTAGTTAAATTTCATTATTTTTATTGCATTTCTACTGCACTTTTATGCCACAGCTGGCCACCTACTATTTGCGCTCACTGTGCGCACGGACTGACGTCAGCAAAAGGCTCAGGGCCGAAATGAGAGGAAAAAATAAACTCAATCGACTGCCCCGAGTGCCTGCTGCAGCGCTGAAGTGTCCTAGTCCGACTCGAGTGCACCTAGGCTGACCCCATTGTGGCGCCACCTCACCCCCTCCCTCCTCCCTTCCACTTCACCTGAAATTTCAGCTGCAGGGTTGCCAACACTCTCTCATCAATGTTGCAAATGTGGCGCGTTGCCTTGTTTGGCTGCAGTAAACAGCAACTGAACTCTGTCCGACTCTCTGCCTCATTTCTATTTGTTTAATCAATACGCTGTCTATACGAGGGGCGTGTCTGCGCCCTAATTGCCCGCTGCAGCAATTAAATCTTTAGATTTTTTAGAACAGATTTCCCAGCGAGCTTTTGGCCAAAGAACACGAAAACTTTTGACAGCTGTGGGGAAAAAGGAAATGCTTGACTCTGTACAAGTTCTCGGAATTAGCCAGCGAGCCAGGTACAACACCCCACCAGCCCCCCAGCCCACTCGCTCTCTATGTTTAGCGATTTGTAGCTGCCTTTTGGGTTCTGTTTCTAGGAAGCAACAACACTTTAACAACAGTTGTTGTTGTGGATGTTACTGTTGTTGTTGTTGGTGTTGCTGTTGTTGTAGCTTCATGTTTCACGCTTCGTTGCCAAATTCTCAGGCAGAAGAAACGTGTGACTCTACAGCAGAAGACGAGAAGCCAACTCGTCTCCTCCGCCGCACTGCCGCTTCAAAAGTCAAATGTCTGCGCTGCGGTGGCCGCCCTCCCGGCTGAAGGCAGTTGGGCGTGGCAAGAGGGGAGTGCGGGGCAAGCAGAGCACCTCCCTCTTCACCTCTTTTAATCAACTGCCATCAGAAGCACAATTATTTTATGAGCAGAGTCAACGAAGCGCAGCGTCTAAGGGCTCAGCGTCTGCAGATCTGCTGGAGAGTATGGGGGGGAGAGAGCGTGAGAGCGGAGAGGATGAGAGAGAGTGCGGATTGAGCAAGCGCTGGCGGCAAAACTTTTGTCAGCTGTTTGTAATTTAAATGCGCAACTTATACACAAAAACAAAGGCCAGCCCTAAGACGCTGCCACCTCAGTTCACACACACACAACAACTAGGCATGTACAATGGGCACAACAACAACAATGCAACTTAAAAGTCGGCATGCTGAGAGAGTCGCCCTCAGTTTTGTGCAGCCAAGTGTAAACACGGCGCAGCTTCAATGCACATGCGCAGGCAGCCAAAAAAGAAATAATCATAATAAAAATACTGCATGAAGAGGGCCTACTTATCGACGACCGAGAGAGGGTCCCAGTCAGTCCTACATATAGAGCGACTTAGATCGACGACTGGTTGCATGAGGGGCCCACACAATCACAATCACAGGCAATGACGCGTCGTCTAAAGGGCCATTGCAATAAGTAGTCGAAGAAAAGTGAGTGAAACCATGTGGCACAGTGGTGTAAGTAGCAATAGTTGCAAGTAAAAATGTACATTAGTTAAAAGTGTAGCAAGAAATTTAATCGAATCATTTGCACAAACTTAGTGTACCCTATATTTATCCATTTTATAGATATAATATTGAGCAGTTTCCACTGTGCCGCGATCACTTACAGTTTGGCAAGCAGTGACTGCTCAAGTGCTGCGCGCTCTACATGCACGCAAGCGAACCATGACAGCAGGCAGTCAGCGGCTGAGGTGAGACAGTGGGTCTGGGTTGGGTTTCAGGGTTGTGTGAGGGTTACGCTGTGGTTCTGTGTTCCCTGTGGGCGTGAGAGTGCAGTAACTTCTTTCTTAATCAAATTGTTGCACACGACATGTTGCATGCACAAATGCAGCAACAAGGAGAGGAGGAGGGGCTTGCTTAGTGAACTCCTTAATTATGCAAATTTTGTTGCAGTTGTTTTGGGTTCATTGCGCACAAATTGGGTCAGAGTTGCGACATGCCACACGACGTGGCAGGCAGTGGGGGCAAAATGAGGAAATAAAGCGAACTATTTTCTCAATTTTAAAGTGTATTTTTATACAAATTGTTTATTAAGTAATTACCCATAGACGAAATCAATCAGTCACTTGCATAATTTAACAGTTTCAATTCGGTAACTTCAGCATTTTTGTTGTGTTTAAAATTCCATTAAGTCGTCGTTGTTGTATTGGCCATGTTTGGTCTGGCCTTTCGCTTATTTTGGCCTAATGAAATTGTCACAGCAACAACAACAATAGTCACAGTCACAACTTGCCCAAATTGGCCAATGTTTGTGTTGTTTAAATGAATGGAAGCCAATAAACAAACCGCTGCCAATGCTGCTCAAAACGCCCCCTCAAGTGCTGCTCAAACTGTCGGCGATTCACACTCCATTTGCAAGCATATTACTTATACGATGAGCTCACTCACACGCTGCTTGCATTTCAGACAATTTAATAAAGAAAATATACCATCAAAAATCTAAGGAATTTAACCGGGTATGCTCTGTCTATGCACACGTTGTAACTGTGTTAATTGGCCATGTGAAAGCGTCTTTTATAAGCCTCTAAAGTACTATTTCTGCGCCTCTTTCTTCAGTCTCATCACGTCCCAGGGGCGTTCTGAATAATACCTTTTCTTATTACAGTGTAAAAGTGGGCTTAATTGGGTTTCGAGCAGAGCGTAAAGTGGCTTTAAAACGCTCAAGTTTTAATTGGAATTTTTAAAAATATTTAAGCCATTAATTAGTCCAAAGAGTGACTACTTTTTAACACCTTAATATATAGAGTAGTGGAAAATAAATTATCGTTTAATATTGTATAAATTTTACTTAAATTTAAAGTATATTTCACTTTACTCTCCATTCAATTTCAAATAATAAATATTGCTTTACTGCTGTCGTTTGTCACAGTTTGAACCGCACTGACAGTTGCACACGCACTGCTTTGATTTATATGCCATGTTGGCTGATTTATGCCACTTTGATTTGATATAGCTGTTAGAAGTTGTAGAAAAAATTGTAAAAAATAAATGGCATATATATTTTTGAACACACAACAACTGAGTGTGTGTGTGTGGTGTGTGTGTGTTTGTCGCCAAACATAAATCATGTCAAGAGGGGCAGCGGGAGGAGAGAGCGTGTGTGTGTGTGTGTCTGTGGGTTGCCTCTCTAAGCCCTGACCAAGAGTTTGAGTTGCCACTTGGATTTGCTAGCTGCCACTTTGCACGTGCGTAGCCCCCGCATAGCTATAGTCACGGAGCTTTCCCCCCCATCCCCCTTTCCCCACGCTTGTGTCTATCAATCACTCGAGTTACTTGCAACTCTTTGCTTTTTCTTCACATTTTTTTGGTTACGCTCTGCCACACTTACAACGGAGCTGGGCAAAGTGTGCATTGCATAAGTAAAACAGATGCAAATGCAGGTTGTGGAGTCAGTGCTTGCTGAACTGTATGGGGGTAGTTTGACAAGCACTGCGCTGTAATCAATGCAGGTTTGTGAGCCACAGGAAGTGGCAAAAGCATAGCTCCACTGTTGCCTACAGCCAGCTGGTTGTAGAGTCACTGTGTTGGGCTCTCAAACTGTGCACTTAGCACAAGGCCTGCGCCTTTTATGCACTCAGACAGCGCACTCACACTCTCGCCCCTCCCCACTCCCCTGCCACAGCTGATGGCATCTCCATACTATACTTTGTTTTCATTTTGTGGCAGCTAAAGATTTCAACGCCCCCGCTGCTGCTGCTGCTGCTGCTGCTGTTGTTGCTGCTGCTGCTGCTGGCGAAATGCAAAATGCACATTTTTAATGACGAAGGCCCCCAAAGCACTTGAACAGGCAGCAGCAACAACAAAAGGCAAGACAAACAACGCTGTTGACGTTGCTCGCAGGATTTGCATCAGCCACAACCACACACACACACACACACACACATGTGGCACAACACATTCAGGGTTCTGCCCTTCGACTTATGCAAATGCTCTGACGCTGTTCAATGCATCCGCTGCTTGTAAGGGCGGGGGTTGCCTGTCTGTCTGGTCCCCATCCCCCTTGCCCCCTCTTGCTACCCCTCCCCCTCCGCTCACTCTCTTACCCCACTAACCTCGTAATGCCATATGGCCTAAAGTCTTCATTCTATCTCTCTATGCTCTTAGTAGTGGCGCTGCTTCCTCTTCTTCTGCTGCTCAGTTCTCGTTTCTTTTGAGCTCGTAACACTTTTCTCGCCTTCTATATAATCCGCTTAAGTTCTAGAGAATCGGCACAGCGCCATAAACATCATTATTGCCGTAATTATTATTGTCATAAGCACAAAAAACCACGCAAGTCTCTGTTCAGTTTGTACTCGTTATGGTAGTACTACGATACAGTGAAGCCTCCAGGTTGAAATGGGAATCTGAATTATGCTATCTATACTGAAATATTATGATTCAAATATCACTTTTGATATAACTCTATCAATACTCCTTCTTCAGTAAGTCTAGGGCATATTCCCCTCTTCTCTATAGTTAGTCTCCACTGTACTTCATGCTATTCACTGCATTCGTTATGCTTTCTCGTGTGACTACATTGATTTTATTTGAGTTCTTGAGTTCTTGAGATTCTCTGCTTGTGCCTAATACGCTGTCACTACTTAAGCTTCCCCTTTGCAGCTCAATTCTACTTCTTCGCCTCCTCCACCCTCCTCTTCTACAACTCTCTCTCTCTCTTAGTTGACTCTGCTCTTCCGCCTTCTTCACTTTCAATTAGACATAGTTTTCCTGGGGCAATGCGTTTTTAATTAGACAAAAGCTAGACAAATACCCCCACTCCCTCCCCTCGCTCCCATCTGATACAAATCTCATCAAATTAGACACAACATATCTTGACACATTGCCGCATCCAATTAAGCAAGAGCATTGCCTCCCAGCCCTCTCCTTGCCACTCCTCCCTGTGGCAAGGAAATTGAGTTTTGTCCACTGTCTGATGAGTCATGCACTCCGCACTCCTCCCCACCCCCTGCTCAAATAACTAACCAATAAGCCAAACCCAGACAAAAAGTCGGAACTGCTTATCCATCTATTTATCTAGTCGTAACACCAGCTGCATCGGAGTGGGAGAGAGAGAGACACAGAGTTAAAGTGAAGCCAACAAAGCGTGAGACAAACTAAACTGCTCCATTTAGCCAGGGTTACCCCCACTCCACTCCACCTCTCTCTCTCGCCCTGCTTGTGGCAACCCTGTTGCCTCGTCTCGAGTTACAGCAAAATTTATTAATTCCCCTCATCAATTGCCACATGAGTTTTTATAGTATCTCTCCTTTGCTCTCTACTTTCGTTCGTTGTGTCTATTGCAACATTTGCATAATTTTCGTTGTTGTTTCACACGCTGCTCCCGAATGGGTGCATTCATGTATTCATTTGCATGCACTCAATCACTCATCTGTTTATTCAAAACGCTGACAATGCAATTCATTAGCGAGTTGCACTCGAAAAACTGCATTCGAATTGCAATCAAAACTCGTATGAATATCAAATGAATACATTCGCTACAGTTAGGAAACATTCGAAGGGTTGACCTTCGTTTCGAGTGTTTGGGAATAGCTGCAGTAGGGTGTGCAGGCACAGCAATTTGTCAAACTGTTGAGGAGTGATTAATGAGTAGGAAGATCTCTTTAGACTTGAGGTAGAGAATGATAAGAGAATGAGAATATAATGCACAGAAATGAAAGATAAGCATGAAGGTAAAATATGACCAAGAGAAAGCTGTTATTTCTCTAACTGTATTAATGTAATAATATAGTTCAAATTATAAGCATACATAAATCAAATACTTGGGTTATTCGCGACATTTCAAGGAGTGGCTACAAATTGAACAAGTAATTCGTTCAAGTGAATACATTCGAAATGGCTACAAACTATTCGAAGGGTTGACCTTCAGTTGGGTTAATTTTAATTGTTAAAATCAGTCGACAGTCGCTTTATAGGCTCTGCATAAGCTATAATAAATTTGAGAGCTATAAATTTGATTAAAAACCGGATGCGATTTTTCATTTTCTTAATGTTTATTGAAGACTTGAGATAGTGAATAAAATTGTTGACAAAATGTAGGAAAAATCATGTATTCCAATAATAAAATTTCCCCAAGAGTTGGTTAACAATTTTTTCAAGATTTTTGTCGAGCTAATTGTATAATTTTCTAGTCTATAATTTAGTCATTTGAGCTGGGCATAATTTAGGTCGTCCTGATCTATGTATTCCCCGTAATTGGTAAAGAAGCAGAGCAACAAAAATGTGTTTGCTTTTTGTGTAGGATTAGCTACTCCCACGTGGCACACGCCAAACAACACTCACACACACACTATGCTCACTCTCTCTGTTGGGTAAATCGAGGCGCATGGCTGCATTATAATTTCATGCAATTATCGTAGTTGTACACGCCCCCCGCCTAAGGGCGCCTACAAGCTATGCAAATGCCAGCCTGTAGTTGCTCTCCCTACTTCCCCTCTCCCCTCGCCCTGTACGGATTTGGCTGGATTGGATAATGGCAGAGTCAGAGCTGCAATTTTGTTAGCTCAAAACAAATACGCGCATGTGGGCGACCTTTGTGGCTCTAGTTCCCTCTATAGGGAGCAGAGGAGGGAATGACAGTTAAATTCTGTTAACATTAAGTCAACATTTTCATTTGACATGTAAGCGTACTACTAGTATAACACTCGCTCGTTCGACTGGCGCCTCAACTTTAGTCTAGCCTGAGCGTTCTTCCCTTTCCCATAGACCATAGATATATATTAGGAAAAGTTCTTTTATTTTCTCTGCTATTCATTCGCCATTTGTCTATTGCAATTCTTTTCTTTGCCATTTGGCTTGCAGCCAGCGCGAAATGTCCAAATGGTTTGAGGTTTGGGCTACTCGCCTTTCCCCCATGCCTGTCGGGTTCATCGATAGTTCGTGACTTGATTTAATAGTCTGCTAGCTGCCAATTGCAACTGCTGCTAAGTAATGTGAGATACATTTAAGAAGAGAGTATGAAAGTTGAGCAAGAGCAAGGGAAAGTGGTAAATGGTACTAGAAACGACCTAAAAATGATCTTGCAATAAGTTTAGAGTGTACTTAAAATCTATAATTCTTCATCTTCAGCATCCCTTAGACTTTACCTAACTAATCTCCCCTTTTCTCTCGTCTCTCTCTTTCAGAACCATCGCGGCAGCAATGCCAGTGATGAGCGCGTCCCACAACCGCATTCCCCACACGATGCTGGCCACAATGGCGGACTACAGCACTCGGGCTCGAGGGCCACGCTGCGCCACTCGATGAACCACTCCAGCAGTTCAGTCTCTGGCTCGGCGGCCAGCTCCACCCCCGCATCGCCACAGCTGAGTGGAGTGGTGAGTGCCACGGGTGGACAGCTCTTGTCGAATGGCCACCACTATCAGTCGCAGTCATCGATGTCGTCGAACTCATCGATCGTATCGGCCATACCTGCCTCACAGCGTCTGCTGGAGGAAGCGCTGTCCAAGACGGCGCCGTATCCGATGATATTGCTGCCCCTGCACGGCGGCTACTGGCTGGATGGCACCGAGCACGAGTGTAGCTACGACTCACGCGGGAAGCCACAGGTGCCACAGACCACCTGGATGGCCAAGTTCGAGACGGACGACACGGCCAAATGCTACAGACGCTTCTATGCGGCCAGGGAGCACTCGAATCTGGTGGGACACGACGAACAGCTGGGCCCGGTGCTCATCTCCATCAAGACAGAGAATGTGGCCAACCAGGAGCACATGCGAATACTCCTCCGGTTGCGCACTGGCACCATGCACGAGCTGATACCGGTCTCCTACCTGGGCGCACACCCGAGTCCCGCGAAGATGGTGCGTGTGCTGAACGAGCAGATACAGGTGGAGAACTTCATGCCCGTGCTCTGCCCGAAGGCCTCCCAGCTGATCAGCGTCTACGATGAGCACGTGCTCGTCTCCCACTTCAAGTTCGGCGTACTCTATCAGCGCTATGGCCAGACCACCGAGGAGGAGCTCTTTGGCAACCAGCAGACATCGCCGGCGTTTGAGGAGTTCCTCGATGTGCTGGGCCAGCGCATCAGGCTCAAGGAGCACAAGGGCTATCGTGGTGGTTTGGACATACAGAATGGCTATACCGGCGACACGGCTGTCTATGAGGTTTTCAAGGAGCGTGAGGTGATGTTCCACGTTTCCACGCTGTTGCCCCACACCGAGGGCGATCCACAGCAACTGCAGCGCAAGCGGCACATTGGCAACGACATTGTGGCCATTGTGTTCCAGGAGACGAACACCCCCTTCTCGCCGGACATGATTGCCAGTCACTTTCTGCACGCGTTCATTGTGGTCCAACCACTGGAGCCCAACACGCCCCACACCCGGTACAAGGTGAGCGTGACGGCTCGCGATGATGTGCCCTTCTTTGGCCCCACTCTGCCCAATCCATCGGTGTTCCTCAAGGGGCAGGAGTTCAAGGAGTTTCTGCTCACGAAGCTCATCAATGCGGAGAATGCCTGCTACAAGGCCGAGAAGTTTGCCCAACTGGAGCAGCGCACACGCACCTGCCTACTGCAGAATCTCGTCGAGGAGCTCAAGGCGAAGACACGCGACTTCCTCGGAGCCGATCTGTCGCAGACTCTGGCTGGCAGTCCCACCCCGGAGACACCCAAGTCCGAGAGCAGCGGCGGCGGCGGTGGTGGCAATGCGGGCTCTCGCTTCATTGACACCGTCAAGAAGGCTCTCATCATGAGAGTGCGCTCCCAGAGCGTCGACACTGGCAACGGTGGACCGGACAAGTTGATTGTCAACACCAAGCTGGGCACACTCAACTCCAAGAAAGAGTCACAGCCGGAGACACAGACACCCAATCTAAATGTAAGTTGCCCTAAAGGAGATTATGGAAAGCTTAGAAAGTCCTTAGGAAATCCCAATGTAAACCGAATGTCGCAATCCTTAATCTGAGTTCAATAGAGTCCTTTAGAAAGTTGGGAACTAAACTATGGGCTGTTCAAATTTGATCGAGATGGAAGGAAAACTAAGCTAAGGGAAATCAAATCTGACCTACTGATGGCAAGGTCGAATATGACCTCTAGAAAGATCTTAATCTGTGCTGTAATTTTTGATTTCTAATTTCATTTTAATTTTTAAATAAAATTTATAACTATACCTTATTTATAAAATTTTAATTTGATTGGATTGTTCTCAAATTTCTCTGTCGATTGCATTTGACCTTTATGAAATACTTTACCAAGTTCAATGGAAAAATAAGTCTAAACTCGATGAAAATAGATGGACTATTGGCTATGGGAGTCTATAGAATCAAGTAGATAAGATTTAGGCTGTACCAAGGTAAAAACTCCCAGGAGTTTTATCAACTCTAAGTAGTATGTATTATGTATGTAATTATAAATATAATAATCCCAATTGCTTGAACATTATAGCTTCATTTAGTCTCACCGCTTCTACTATACGCAATAGTGACTCAATACTAATACAAATACTCCATTTCCTCTCTTATCAACACAGAGCTGCAGTCGCACGGCCTCCAAGTCGTCATCGAAATCGAAATCCTCGAATGAGTCCACTTCCTCCTCGCCGGATATTACCTCACGTCCGGCAAATAACAACAACATCAACAACAATAACAACAGCACACATGCCCAGCATGCAGGCGGCGTGGTGGGCATGGCCCAGCAGAATGGCATGGGCGGCGTGGCCTCGGCCGCTGTGAGTGCAGCACAAAATGGTGGCATTGTGGGCGTGGCAGTAGCCACCATGTCGGAGACGAGTGATGACTCCAGCCTGAACAGCGTGGATCTGGATCCAATGATGGGGCATCTGGATGGCGGAGCAGCCTACATCGATAGCGATACCGGGCTGGAGAGCATGAGCTCAGCGGAGGCCACCACCAAGGCATGCTCGCTCTGTCTGGAGGGAGTGCAGAGCAACATGATGGGCAGCTCGCCCAGCAATGAGACCATCATGATGATTGAGAATCTGCGGCAGGAGGTGACGCGACTCAAGTGCGATAAGCTAGATCTACTACGACAGAATGTGGTGAGTATTGAGTGCAGAGAAGAGTGGAGAGAAACTGAGGACTAATACTGTTATTCATTCCACAGACCTGCCAGCGCGACATTAAGCGGCTAAGGGAGAGGGAGATGTCTCTACAGGGGGACCTGGCGGCGGCTGGACGGGAGATACTGCGACTGCGCGATCTTCTCAAGGAATACATGCCGGATACGGCCACAGCGCCGCTCTCCATATCGCCCATCTAAGCGTCTAACGCAGCAGCAAGAGAGCAGAGAGCGGAGAGAGAAAGAGGAGAGAGTAGAGGGAGAGCAACGGGAGAGAGAGAGAGTAGAACCACTGTGCCGTGTCTAACACTTTGGAAGCGTCGTCAAGTCGTGAAGGAGAATTTAATTAGAGAAACTGTATTATATTTAGTTTTGGCAAAGAGAAGATCGCGCATTATTATAACAGTTATTAGTAGTACACACACACACCAACACACACCACACATATAACAGTTACAAACTAAAAGCAAGTTATCGATAAACGATAAACGCAAAAGGAAACACAGAAAACACACCAACTCAAAAAGTTACACCAAATATGTAGAACTTAAGTCTTTAAGCATATTTAACGCAATGTTAAACACCCCGTAATCCCTCACCCCCCATCCATCACCCCTAATCCCCCGAGAAGCATTAAAACTAATCCCTAACATAAGTAGAGAGAGAGAGCTATCGATTAGCCTACATCACAGTTACGGTTACAGTTACGATTTAAAGTTGAAAATGGAATGAAACGAGAGGGGCAAATATTATTATTATTACAATTAAATGTATTCTGATACACATTAATTCCACCATAGTTATCGATAGTCATCGATTAGTAGTCGCACTCTGGCCACTCTGTGACACCTCAACAACAATTCAAATGAAATTACCATATGCTACTATATAGCCTAACAAATATTGATATATGTGTATTATGTATGTGTTTTAATGTTCATAGCTCTCGATAGTTTCATTCTTTTAGCTGCAATCGACACGATTAACGATTAGCGATTAACGATAACAACAACCACTCTTAACAATTAAGTTTAAGTTGCTTTAAATATTATCTAATGAACTATGTTTAAACCCCTATTTAAGTTGAGACTCAATTCGCTGACTCATTGTATATATACAACAACTATCGATCTACTATATAATTTACAAAGTATCGAACAGTATCGATCTATCGGGATCTATCGAGACATAACAATTATCGAGAGAAAACTGTGTGCAAAGTGTTTATTCGCATATTTATATAGCAAAATCAAAGAGAGTTCTTATCAAAATTATTGACACAAACATTTATAATATCGATAAGTACCACAAGTTGTTTTTGTTGAAATCCATCATAATTTTTATTGTAAAGTATCGAAATCAAACGAAATCAAACAAAACCAACAAATATAAAATATATATATGCGAAATATATGGAATATATACAACAAAAAACAATATCTATGACTTTTTACTTACCTTTGAATGGGCAGATGATGTAGATAACATCTGGAAATACAGAAAGGGTGTTAAGTATTAATAAAGATATGCAAAAAGGTATTTAAATGTATTTTTTTCTTAAATTACTTTTATATATTTCATATTTCATTATCATTTGCCTTTTAACCCCATTCAAATTGCGCGCTCTACTAGCTGGCCTTACACAACACTGTTCGTAATTAGGGTGACCATGTGACGCGAGCTTTTTGTCGTTTGCCCCTCTACGCGCTTTGGTCAGACTTGCCTTGCGTTATTTTCAATTTTTATTCAGTTTTTTAACTTCTGCTACTGTTTTATAACAGCATGTTATAATTTGCGTTCAATATTTTACGCAATTTTATTGAAACACAAAAATGTTGCATAATTTTAAACTGATCTCAAAACTGGCGCTGAACCAAATGTGGCGCTCCCTCTCTGTGCTTGCAACTGTTGCGCTCTGCGCATGCTCTCTCTATAGTACACACGAGCTTGTTGTGCGTTGCACACAGCTAATGGGGTGTATTAGTTGTAGAGAGATATAGTGAAAAAGTAACTAAGATTTGCTAATCAATATATCGCGTATCATATCATACAATTTATCTTATTTTAGTAGACTTTTTATCGAATTAATAAGACTCTATGTTAGCTTTCTGTTATTTCATATCATTGTGATTTATTTATTTTACAGGGTATTTTCTAGTCTACTCCAGCGACTCGCTGACACTTTGTTGCTGGTTTGCTTTGGTTTTTTGTATTCAAGCTCTCAAAACGCGAGAAACTTTTGCTGTGGACGGACGTCTCGTCGCCGTTTGGTCGTTCGTCGCGTGTCGCTTGTGTTTTTGATTTTGTTGAAGTTTTTTCCAGCATTTGTTATTGTTTTTCGATGGTGCTGCATACACTGCAACAATAGCAACGCTTAAATAGATTTACTGCTTACACATTTCCATATAAAAAACGAATCGAAAATCAAAGCAAATCGAAGTGTGATTCGAGTGTGAAAAGAGAAGTGAAATCTGTGAGTGAGACCCTCTCTGCATTTGCAATTGTTTATGCCAGTTGTTTCTTCACTTTTGGCGGCGTAGAACATAGAAACAATTCGCATTAGAATAATAACAACAACTACCACAACTGCAACTACAACAACAAGAGCGGAGAGTGAGGCACTTTTTTCCGTTCATCATTATTACTTCATAACTCGCGCTCTCTCTCTCTCTCGAGCTGCCTGTAAGCTGTGCCCAGCTCTGCTCTCAGCTGTCGCAGCAGAGTCGCAGAGCAGCGACCGCACCGGCCTCAGCAGCAGGGTTGAAGCAGCAGCAGTAGCAGCAGGCCCAGCCAGACTCAACGACAACAACAACAGCTACAAAGCTTTTTGGCTAAATCCGCTCTCTCACACACAGTCACACACACGCAGCCACCTCCAGCCTGGCAGAGCAAAAGGTAATTAATGGCATTTTATTTTATTAAAGTGACAAATAAGCAAATAATTGTGAGTAACACACACACACCATACACACTAGGTGGGGTGGGTGTGCCTGTGTGTATGTTTGTGCGTAAGCAAATGAATCAAACAAAAATTTAGAACGCAAACAAATATTATTGAATAACACCAGCAACAACAACAACTACAACAACACGAGTCGAAGAGCGAGGCTCGGCTGATCAGCTCTCACGCTCTCTCAGCTGACTGAGAGCCCAGCTTGGGCACCTTGAGAGAGCGTAGATGCCGTAATCGTTGCCGGCGGCGTCGCTGCCGACGTCGCTGCTGGCTGTTGTTGCTGCCTTTGCCTGGACAACAATAAAATGCCAATTAATATTAAGTATTTCGACTAGCTTTTCTTTCAGTCATGTGGGTGTGGGTGGGTGGGCTGCGCTTCACACATGAGCAAACAGTAGCAGTGATAAGGCGGGGGAGCAAGAGGTTAACATTACGTGCACTCGACTAATCAGCGCCTTAAGTTACTGATTAACTCAGACCAGAGTCAGGCGATAGGGCGAGGGGAGAGTGGGGCAAGCGCTGGTTGCAATGCGCAGTGGAGGTGAACGCTGAGGCATAGTTAGTTACCAATTAACATACTACTATGTGCTTATACCAGGTGGGATTATGTCAAAGCGTTGCGCTTCGCTGGCCTATCAGCTGACTGATAAGCAGATTATGAATGAGACAATTAATAATAATAATATTTGAGTGATACAGATGCAAACTAATCAAGATCAAACTAAGATGTTTTTCTTTATTTAGATGGGAAAACATATTTCAATATTCATTGCTTTTATTTCTTTTACTTTTTATCATTTACGAAATGAACCAATTTCCCTTTTACAATTAGAGTGTACAATATTGAAATTATTCTTATTCAATATTTATTGTGGAATAGCTAGAAACCCACTTATCACTAGAGGCCAAAAACTCAAATGATTCAATTGAGCCAAATATGGAAATCATTCTCTGAGTATCTTCTCGAAAAATCATTCAAACCAAATGGTACCATTCACCACGAATGTGCCCAGTCTTCCATCAATAAACAGCCCGATAAATACTAATAATAACCGACAATCTATTATCTATCAATAATACCTATTAATTTAACGTTGTAAATGTAATTATTATCATTATCATTTGATTACGATTTCGTGTTTTACCACACTAATTTTGCCAGTCACATGTAAACGCAATCGAATGACTCCAATTAGTAGAAAGATTCAAATGAGGTTGAGTCAAATGAGTTGAATCATAATCCACTGGAAGTAAGTACGTAATCATTTCTGTTCCTAGACTTAACGTCTGAAAGTTTGTGAGAATTAACTGATAAGAAATTATTTATATAAAATTATGTAAATATTTTCTTTTCAGAAAAGGAATATAGTATTATTCAGATGGCGAAAGTAGACTCTATTTTAAGAATATTCTTACAGGGATTATTAAGTAATTCACTAATAGGGGCTTAATCAAATTTAAGCATAAAGAGCTTAGTGTAATAACACTGCAATTAAACCGTAAAAGAGCTTAGTCACACGCTTAAACTATGCACTACATTTAGTACTCATTATGTTACTATAATCCAGAAATAATTGCTGAATAGCTCTGTGATATATGGCTCTGCATATGACATAAACTATTCCCCTATTTTTAATTCATTTCTTGCGAATATTATTTATAGCGGCGCTGCACTTGAAATTCATATGACTGCACAGTGTGACAAATCATATGAAATATGCATCAGGTGGACAATTTAATTGGCCCCGTAATGCGAATGGCGAGTTGTCATATATCTTGGCTAATGTGCCATATGCCTGCTGTACGGGCCATAACACGGCCATTATCTTGTCTCACGTTTGTTTTATGCCCCCCTCTCTGGCTCCCCCTCAGCCCCCCTCTCACCACCTGTGCAGAATGCGGGCGTCTGTTATTTTCTGGCACCTATAAACATGGAACCACTGAACCACTCAACAGACGGCACAGCATAACAAGCAAATAATTTGCCGCCCCTCTGCCCCGCCACACTCATTACCGCAGTGAGCCTAACAAAATTCCAGTGAACCAACCATTCGTGGGTGGTGGGTGAATGGTATGTGCACACACACTCTCACACACACACACACGCATATTTGAGGTGTATAAAAAGGGCGCATAATTTCTCAGTTTAATTACAAACAACAAGAACTACTACTCAAGTGGTATAGGGGCCTCACCTGGCGACCTCTTGAGTTTTCACCTGTGTGCCATAGGTAACCTATTAATAAATCTCATTAATAAATTAAAACGTTTTTAGCACAGGAAATTCCCTTCATCATCTTTTTCGCTGTTTATCTGACGGCTCCTTGACGTCGCGCGCATTTCTTCTGGCATTATACACTTCCTTTTTCGGGGTATAGCCTGAGGTGGTGTATTGTAGAGGGTAGTACTAGGCGACTGTTTGAAGTATTCTATATATTCTATATAGTACACCAGTCAATAAAGAGGTGAAATTTTAGAGATTTTCCAGAGAGGTGAATTGCAAATGGGTATCAACAACTCCTCCTCTTCAGACTTGAATAAATTCTAAATAATATATTTTATAATATTACTTTCTTACCTTTCAAAGAATATACATCAATCAATATATTTCCCTATATTTTATTCTAAATTTAGCAATATTAATAAACAATTTAGCTCTCTTTCAAAACTAGAATTTTACTACTGTTTCCTCATCTTTTTTGCTGCATTTCTTTCGACTTGCTGTTGCCCATATTAGTCATGGGTTTTAATGGATTTCACATAGTCTAAATGTTTCTCAATCAAAGCACTATACGGCTCCCAGTAGAGCAATTAGCTAGGGTATTAACAGCTGCGACACAAGAGAGTACTAAAGTAGTAGAGTACTCGCGTATTCTGCTTCCCCGTTTTGCTTCTTTTTTTTTGGTCGCTCGTGTTCGATTCTCATCCTTGGCTACATCATCATCGTCATCGTCATCATCATCGCGACGGATTTTATAAATAAATCATAATAAGTACGTATAGAGGAGAAATTGTTTTTATAATTTTAATTTTATACGATTGGCTGCATTTCATTCGCTTTCTCACCCAACACGCGCCAAGAATGCGGGTACCGAAAGTCTAGTCGCCTTTGACTCCCCTCCTCTCTCCCTACTGCCTCTTTCCCCCCGCGGATAATGTACGTGGCAATCACGCAAATTGTTCATTTCTCCTCATTTTCGCATACATTTTGGAATTGTTTTCGTTATACCGTGGGCCTTTTGTCGTCATTTACCTCAAAGTGTAGCGCCTTCTGATAATTCGACTTCATTATTTGTGTATTATCATTGCGAATTGCGAGTTGCGTTTCTTATGCAAATTATTTTTATATACGCGCCTCTCTGATAATTATAATATCCGACTATTTCTGGGTCATTTATGCGTGTTTGTGGTCTGCGAAACACTACATAATATAACATATGACACGTCTGGGTATAGTAGTAGTATTACTATGCATTTATGTGGCAAAGGGTTATGCAGTCGCTCTACTATCATCATGAGTGTCAGTAATCTGTGAAACGTTGAAAATTACCTTTTTAATGAGCCAGAAAACGGAAGAATTATGTCAGCAGGTAGCTATAGTCAGACTTGAAATGAATCAGCTCTAGTTTAAGCTATTGGAGGAAAATTAAATATAGATTTATCTCCATATCAAAGCAGACATAAATAGTGAATAAAATATATGTCTGACTAACTGACTGCATAGGGTAAATCAGAGCAAAACTTGCCTAAGAATAGTCACAGATATACTTAAGAATCTCATTGTGTAGACTTGGCCTTAAGGAAAGACGAAACCTCGGAACATGTACTAGGGTTTTGCCTGGTAGTCAGTAGATTAGAACTAGTCTATTTAGAATTAAACTACTTCCTAGATACGCTATTCCACTTCTACAAGCGATAGAGCTTTCTGATGATTTATAACTCAAATTAGGCAGAGAGCACAAAAGATCTTTAAGGCGAATAATAATAACTGACTTCCTATCAATGATAAACGATAGAAGTCTAAAATGTTGCCATAAGCTAGTTGTTATACTGAAGAGCTGCAGTAAGACTTTCCTGTTGAAAATTCGCACTGCAAGTGTGTCCAAATTGAGGTCAAAGATATGTTTGTGGTACTAGCTATCATTGTACTTAAAGCAGGGAAAAATTGGCTGCTTATATAGTACCAATATCAAGTATATATCTATATTATTACATGTATAATATATTCAACTATATAAATAAATATCAAGCAAGATATCTACAAACGTTTATTAACACTTCCAACTCTATTAATCGATACACCTTAATCGATATACATTCTGCTGAAAATTTCCCAATTTTTTCCAGTAAATAGTTGCGTGACCTTTGTGTAACATTTCCAACACCTGCGTGTGCTTCAAAGAAAACACTCTACCACCCTCCAGGCTCCCCCTGGCCCCGCTACCCCCTTCCCAGAGGTAGTGCCAGCACTTTACCGGATGTTAATGTTATGCGGGGCATATTTTGTGGGTGCTCCGCTGTTTTTAATGCTCGCTGATTTGTTTGGGAAAAAATAAACAATTGCAGGGAAATTTATTTAGTTGGCCAAAGTATACCCCGTCTCCCCTTCTCCACACCCCACCCACCTGCTCTTGCCAGAGTTGCCAGCCAGTCGAGGAATGCCTGTCTAATTGTTGTTGTGTTTTATGAGCAAATAAATATGCAATAAAATTACTCTGTGCCATAATGCGAGCAACTTTATGGCGCATAGTTCATAGTGGAAGCCAGCGCAAGGAATGGGCGGGGTTGTCGGTGCTGCGGGGGCGCAGTGTGGGCACAACGTGGGCTCGAGACAGACAGACAAAAGCTCTTATGATTTGCATATCTTTTGTTGTCCGTCTGCGACCTTGAGGACAACAATCAATCAACAGAGGCAGCAGCAGATGGCAGCTTAAAAGCCGTGCAACATGCGCCCCCTATTGTTGCACGTTGTATCCGTGAGATACTTTTTGCTTTTCGCTAGAGCCACGCACGCTTTTCACCTTGTCAATCAGTTCAGCAAATGTGGGTCAGCTAGCACATTTCCTCCTCCCTTCTATATACGATATATAGTGTATATATATATTTAATATTTTCTATATCGTTCGATTTTTGCGCAATATTGAATGTCAAGAAGCAGGGAAACAATAAAAGAAGAAGTATAGTTACACTGAGAACAATTCTGAGTAATTAAGAGAATACTTGAAGAAAAGCCAACTTTATATTGTATTCAACAAAATTTTGATACATTTTACTAATATTTTTACTCGTCTTACTTTATTACTTTTCTCTGAGTGTATACATTTCATATATGTTTGGCAAGCACATGCGCGTGTACTTAGCCAGTCTGTCCGTTCCGTCCGACTGCCCGTCTGTCTGTCCGTTTGATCCGTCGTCAGTTTGCTCACGTACGCCGAAACGTCGAACATTAAAATTAAAATCATATATAAATATTCTTGGCTGCAGCTGTAATTTAAAACACACACACACACTCACACACTCGCACACAGTCACACACAGTCAAAAGCACAAAATAAACAAATCAAAAATTGACATTTTTTATTTGATTCTATGCCCGTTTTTGCCGTTGATTAGACGACATTAACTTGTGCGTCGACGTCGGCTTCGCAGTCGCCGTCGCCGTCGCTGTCGACGTCACCTTCATGACACGCCTACTTTCTTAAAGCCACTTGTCGTGTGCCTCCAAATCAAGCGAAAACTATTATCAACAGCGCTTCGACTACGCTCTCAATGCCTTCCCACTCCCCTCCCCTCCACCCACACCCAACAGCGAGCCCTTTCAAATAGTTCCGCATGTTTATTTAACTAATAAGAGAGCAGCTGCTAAAGAGAGCACAACAACGAACAACGCGAGAGAGAGCGCTCTTATCAAAACATTTGGCATAACTTTGCAGTGCAAAAAGTTTTCCCAAACAAAAACAAAACCTGCCCGAAAACCAAGAGAGAGCGCGGCTGCTGAGACAACGCCGGACGGGAGAGCGCGTCGGACGCAACGTGTGCAGCATGACAAAATAAAAGCATGCGTATAACAGTTACAGCCCACAGTAGCTGCTGGCTTCTTTGCAGGGGCAGTGGCGTCGGGGAGGGGTACAAAAAATGAATGAGAATGATGTACTAAAAGATATGCAATATTTATTAAAAATATATTAAAATGATACTACGTTTAATCATCACAATTTTAATTCATACCGAAGAAATTATTCACTCAAAATTAAAACAAAAATAAAATCAATAAAAAGGGTAAAAGAAGAAATGAATAATAATATATATATTAAAAGAACTACAATATTTATTAAAAAGAAATTAAAAGTATTCTAGGTTTATGAGTCGATGGCCTAGCACTCCCTTCCTTTAGTTATTATATTCTTTTTGTAAAATAATTAATTACGAAAATAAGTAAATAATATACTACGTTTAATTATTACAATGTAAATTCATACCTAAGAAATTATTCATACAAAATTCGAATGAAAACAAATTCAATTTAAAAATTTCATTTTATATATTTAAAATCGAAATAATATTTATGATTTTATATTCTTATTTTTCATACATTTCTATTCCATAATTTATTTTATTTATAATGATATACCCTTCACTAGCTACGCCACTGTGCTACTGTATAACAGTTTTTATTTGGGCATTTTCGTTTATTTACAATTTGACATTTTGCTAGCGCTCACGCACGCACACACACACACACACACTCACACACATGACTAGCAGCTCACCTTCACACACACAAACACACACACATGCTTACAGCTCGCTGTGCTACTACAACAAAGGTCGTCCTCTCATACACCCGCTAGGCCCACTCGCTTGTGCTCTCCCGCTCTCTGCCTGTTTATCTCTCGCTCATCTCGCGAGTATCTGGCGTTTAGCTCAGAAATTTTCATTTTCAGTTTTAGATTTTTCGTTTTCCCAACAGACACACGTCGTACGCCAAAGCGTTCGGTCTCGTTTTCGCTCGAGTTTTTCCCCCACAAAAGGAAAAAAAATATATAAAAAATAAATAAAAGTAAAAACAAAATAAAATTCTGAGAAACAGACTCCGCGTGTGTGATATACACTCTGCCTGTGTGTAGGAGTGTGTGTGTCCGTGCGGGTGTGTAAAGTGCAGATAGTAATTGTTACTAAATCTAATCAGAGCTGATAGCCGACTTCTTGCTCTGCTTCTGACTGTAAATTATCTGGCAAACAGCTGTAGAAGCGAATCCCATTCAGCATCCGCTGGAGGCTACGCATCACATTTGTCTCCAGTGCAAAATTTGTAATTGAAATCTAAACGGAGATTCTCTGAATGTGAATAAAAACACAGGTAATAAAATGCTAAAGAATCCCATTTAAAAGTCAAGACGATACAGTTAAAAAACGAATGGAATTTCAAGTGAATTCACGTTTCCCTTTTGGCGTTTCCATTCTCGCATCAGTATACAATTTCCAAATTTTATTCAAATTCTAATTTATTTGTTAAACAATTTTCATTTACATTTCCATGAGCTGTTGTTGTTGCTGTCATTCAGCTAATTGAAAATTGTGCCGAAAGATGTTTTTCTCTCAGAGAAAATTTGGCTGCTGTTTGTTTTTCTTCCTGCTTCTTTTCTCTGAGTGTGGTTCTTCTTTTGCTCTCGTTTTCTCTCTTGCTGCCACTTTTTTAATGATGCGGCAAATGTGTTGAAATGTTGCAAAATGTTTGCAATTGCAACAGACGGGAGCGGGCAATAGTTGTTGTTGCTGCTGCTGTTGCCCGTCGCCGGTTGTACTTGAACTCATAAGGCAAACGGAGAACGGAGAACGTAGCGAGTTGGCGTGTATCTCATAGATACAGATACAGATAAAGACATAGCTCAATGCCCCCACAAAGTATTTCAACAAAAATTGGCAGTCGCATTGATAGACAGAGGGGGCAAAGGGAATGCCTTGCATTTTATTTAATATTTTTCTTACAATTCTGATTTTATAAATGAGCCAAGTGCAGTCAACGCATGGCCAGAGCCAACAATGTTACGGAAAATATGTCCAAATGAAAACTGTTCTATTTATTGGAAATTGACATTTGACGTTGGAAATGTTTAACAAATATTTGCCAAGCGTTTGATTCATGATTTATTGCTGGCAAAATTGGTCAAAGATCGATTCACCTCTTCTTTTACTTCACTTATTTTATTGCTTATGAATTTGAGAATTTATTGCTTGGAAAACTAATAAAAGACGAAAGCTAGCCTTTATTTTCAAAACCTATACAACCTGCATCAAATTTAAACACTTTGTAAATACTTTAATGAAGCCGAACTACGGACTGTCTCAATTACTGTAGAGAATATTAATGCACGTGCTCTACAATCAGTTAAATAAATAAAAGTCAATTACATTAGCTTCGAGTCAAAAGGTTGAACTGCATTTAGCATGAAATTTGATCTATCTGTTGAGACTAGAAATTGCAGGGTATTTCTTTTCGCTTTCAGTCACTACTAAACCCAGATTTAATCATTGATTAGTAAATGAAAATTCATTGCAACAGAAAACGCTTTGAGCTGTATACTTATGCATAATTGAAATATAAAATAAATAGTATTGCAACGGCTTTTGCTGCCACGTTATGCGTTTGCTTCTGCCACAGATACACTGCTGTTTACCTGAGCCTAAGCCAATAAATCTACTGTTTTAGCCATTATCTCTCTATATATCATTACTCCTTTGCTCTCTACATCTCTCTACTGTCTCGCTTCGCCTCTTGCTTACTACAGTCGCCTTTGAGTGGCATTCAAAAGCCGCTAGTTTCAATCAGTCAAACGCAATTAAGGCATTAAAGGACGGACTGAAATTATAGACACAAAGACGCAGAGAGAGGGAGAGAATGGGAGACACAGAATGGGAGAATGAGAGAATGAAGTAGTGAGCAAGGTATTGAAAGCGTAGCCAGTCAGTGGCAATTAGTGTCCTTTGTGTTTGTGTGTGTCTGTTTGTCCCTCAGTGCGTATACTTGATGCAGCGCTCGCTTGGCTCATTATGCTGCTTATCCGCTCCCGTCTGCCCACGGCACTCACTCTCTCCCCAGCTGCTGCTGACTGGCAATTTATCCCGCCCGCCCGCGCTGCCCCTTTCACTCAGCCACTTGAGCTGCTCATTAATTATTTAACGCGGCTGCTGCTGTTGCTGCAACATTAAAAAAGTTGCGCATACGCAGCGTAGGCCAACTATAGAACTACAAATTGTGTAATACCCTGTACATAGAGGGTATGCTGATTAATTATACAAGTAAATTCTATTAAAAAGAATACAGCAATTAAATTCAGATACTTTTGCGTCATTTAGATACATTTTTGGCTTACAGATACTTCTGTATCTTACAGATACTTTTGTATCTTTTACATACTTTTGCGTAATTCAGATACTTTTATGACTTACAAACTACAACACCATAGATAGTTTCTCAGCTCTACTGCTCTATATGCCTAGGGTATGTCTCAGTGCGGCAGCGATAAGACTTGTGGCTGGTTGTAACAAGTGTTGTTGTGTTACGCAGTGTTGTTGTGTCATACAGCGATCTATCATTATAATGAAGCGTCAAATCTAATACGGGAATTTTCTAACTGCCTTTCATAGCCATGTGGTGCCTCCAGCTGTGGTCACAGTTAGAGTGGCGGAGAGGGGGAGGGGGAGTGGGAGTAGGCGCTCTTTTGTGGGTGTGCGTATGTGGTATATACATGTTGGCCTGATAACGTTGACAAACTAGATAAAAGTGGCGATAAAAATGAACCACACACACACACACACACGCAAAATGTACACAGAGAAAAACAAGAAAGAAATAAACTGAACTCGAACTCGAACCCCGAACAGCAAACGTTATAAATAAAACAAAAGATGAGAGCAATGTTTGAATATTCTATGGATAGACCCGCAGCAGCAGAGTGACTCAGTCACTCAGTGTGTGTGTGCGAGTGTGTGTGTGTGTGTGAGCGAGGCTGTCTGCTGGGTGGGTGGGGGTAGAGGCTATCATGAATATGAATGAGCTACCGCTACTGTCCAAATATTTTGCGCTTATTGTTGTAGTTGTTGTTGTAGCCTCTAATACCCTGTACAGTCGATAGCACAGCATGAACGCACTCAACTGTCTGCTTGATCCACCTAAATCTCTCTCATGTCTATGCAAATTTATTGTAAATTTTCGCATAGTTTATCGTTTGTAAAGCGAACAATATGAAAGAGCCTTGCACAATTATTCCATATGTTGCGTAACAATCAAACAGCCTTGATATTTAGCTACAGTTAGTTTATTATACAACTCGCAGTTTTGATTGAAGTATAAAGTTTGAAATATGTTATATGGACCAAGGATGTTTATTTTAGCCAAACGGAGACATTTCCATTTTCATTTGAGCTGGGTTTTGCAATTAAGTATACTGTTGCATAAAGTATAGATATATTATATTCCAATTTTTTTAGGTTTTTTTTACAAAATTTACCTTGATTTTTTGATAGACTTATTCCGTAATATCTCTAGATTTTTCTAGATGTCTCTAGACTTTTCCAGACTTCTGTACATTTTTCTAGACTTCTGTACATTTTTCTAGACTTCTGTACATTTTTCTAGATTCTATAGCTTTTTCTAGATATTTTATAACTTTATTCTCATCATTTTTGACAACAACTGAAATAATCTCGGTTTAAACTCTATGATAAAATATATTAGAAAAGAACTGAGTTAATTTCAGCATATTTTCAATACAAAGCTAACCAAGAAGTAAATAAAGTAACTTGAACACTTTTTCAACAAACTAAGCTCTCGACTAAGTAATAATATTTGTAATGAATAATCAAAAATATATAGAAATTTGTAAAATATAAAAAAATGCCCTAAAATATCTTATACAAACACTAGTACAACTGACTAAAGTATCTGCTAGTCTGTCATACTCTGAGAGCGAAGATTGTTGCTTTTAACGCGCGATAAACTTAAGCCAAAGTATCGCTCTGTCCGTCTGTCTGTCGACGCGGTTTTAATTAATAATTATAATTATCATTTTGCATTTTATTTATTGTTGTTGTTGTTATTGTTGTTGTTGCTGCTGTCATTGTTGCCCTGTGTCGCTGTAAGCAAACCTCATTAGTTAAAATAATAATTTATGCTTTAATTTCGTTTTTATTTTCCGCTGATAGCAGTCGACCGCAGAGCGAGTGACAATAACTGACAGCAAAAGCCGCAAAATAAATTGAAATCATGCAGCGGGCAACATGTGGCATGCAACACAGACACAGACATAGACACGGGCCGCATTAAGCATACGCCACGTGGGGCGGCAGGTGCATTTGCCTGCAGCGGCAAATGTGAGCGAGTTAATGATAGCTGGCGTAATTAATGCTGCTCTTTATTTATTTATTCTACTGCTAATGCAATGCAACACCTACCCCCTGCCCCTCCTTCCCCCCTTCGGACAGTCAACCACCCACTAGCCGTAATTAGCCGTAATGAAAAGCTGTCCGAGATTTATGGCCGCCCATTACCAGCGTTTTGTTTATGAGCGGTTTTCACTCTTCTATGTGTGTGTGTGTGTGTGTGTGTGTGTGTGTGTGCTGAGTGTGCCTGGTGGGCGGGTGTCGAATTGGAAACATTTGACTTTTGATCTTTGCCAAAATGTCAAAAATTTGACAGGCGGGCGGAAGCATTACCAGAGTGAATGGAGTGAATGGCGAGGGGAGGGGAAACCTAATGAAATATGAAGCTGTGTGCGAAAACCAAAGTAAGCTGGTTACGTTGGTTTTTCGTTGGTTTTAGTTGATTAAATAGATAATGAACTGAGCATATTTCCAAACTGACAAGTGATTGTAATGAAGTGTCAAAATCAGCATAATGAATGATTTGCTGGGTCGAAGGTAAACAAGAATAGTTGGCGCTAAAGTAGAGGAAAGTAGTTAGAGATGGAGAGAGAGTAGAAGAGGAGAAAGTGACACATGCAACAGCTGATGTAGGCTAGAGATTAACTAGTAGTTTTAAGTAAATTGAGTAGTATTTAGTTGAAGCATTTTAAATTGAAATAAGGAGCAATAGTTTATGGACTTCTTATAGTTACATTAGAAATTTTCAATAACAATAAAAGAAGTTTTCATAGAAAAGATGCAAATTTAGGGCGCTACTGAGAGCTCCATTCTATGTAGAGTATTTTAGATTGAGAAATTATATTCTAATATATATTATCAAGTCAATTTCTTAATATGATTATGAATATTGTTTAAATTGTTGAAGTTTACCCAACAATATTATCAATATAGCGATTGTAGTTCCCAATAAATGTTTACTATCTTACTTCCTACTAAATAGAGCATCATTGGCTTGGCTTTTGTTAACTTTGGCTTTTGTTAAACGGCATGGAAAGGAAAAGTTAAAGTCATAACAATAGTAGCAAAAGTCAGTAAAGACTTTCAATCTTCTTTAGTTTAGTTTGCCATTTAGCAATACTGAGAACTGTTGTAGTTTATTTTCGCTTTAACTCCATTACTTCCATTTAAATTCCGACTCTATTCTACGCTCTACACTTTTCACTTTACCTCGCTCAAATATTGATATCTCAAATATGCAATCGATACGTGTCAATTGAGTGTTTCTATTACAAAATGTACCCCCAAGTACCCCCCTCACAGTGCTCCATCAGCTTCAGTTCGCTCCATTGACGGCGCGAAAAACTATGCTAAGCTTTTCGCACTTGCTGCGGAGGCGGAGGAGGGGGAGGCACTGCCACTTTATAAATAGAAAATGTATTTGCAGTGCGGAAAAATAACTAGATAGATACAACTGAGGGCGTTTGATAGGCGAGGCGGGGCAAACAGTATTCGCGTGCTGAAACCATCAATTGTTTTGTCAATATTTTCACAATTTGCCTACTTACATATCGACAGGCGTTATCTGGCAGCCGACAGAGCCCAAGGGCAGCAGGGGAGGGGTGGGGGTGGGTGAAGTGGGGTCAGTAAACTTCACACAGAAATTAAGTGAATTTTGTGTGGAGGCCGAAATTAAAAATGCAAACTGCCCCCCTTGAAAAGTGTAACAAAAGTTTTCCAATTGAAGGCAGGCGCCTCGAACTGGGCGAGGGGCAGCGAGGGGGAGGCGGCAGTGGGTGCTGCCACTTGACGTTGATGGAGGTACCTCAAAGAAAGGAATAAAAAACGAACTCGGAACTGTTGTTTTTAGGGTGTCATTGAACTTAATGTTGTTGTTGTTGTTGTTGTTTTTCCAGCTTGTTCTCTTATTTTCTTTCTGGACACACGCACACACACACACACACATACTCGACAAGTGTTCCTCCCCTCCTTTGTCATTGACCCAGCAAGCGGTGCTTTATATTTTTATTTATTTGTGTACTTTATGCTACCGATATGATGCGAGAGCGCAGAGAGTCTATAGCCAAGGGGGCAGCGGCGCCAAATTGTTGACTCAACACGCCCTCCCGCCCCTCCTTCCGCCTAGCGGAAAACTCCGTTTGTTGCCTGATGAATTTTTACGAGTGAACAAGAAATTGTTGTCCGTTCTGCAAACACGAACAGAAAGCGAAATTTACATGATTGCGTTGAGATATTCAAGGCATACGGCACACATAACAACAAACACCACAACAAGCCCAATAAACCTTATAGACGAGGGTATAATAGGCACTCGTAATATTTATCGATAACACAGTGTATACTACTCGGCGCTGATTGATGACTAGAGTTTAAATTTGCCAAGGAGAATCGGTTGGTTATATAGGTATCTATCTATCTATCATCCAATTTGATGTCTCTCATTGTATCAATATAGAAAATCTACATTATACTATATGAAATATCAAGCGATCAAGCTTAAACTGGGATTGTAGCAAAGCTTTAGTTGGGTTGAAGGATTGGAAATCTCTGTTATTTCTTAGGCATTATATCATGATATCAAAGGACATAGGTATTCCATCACCTAAACAGTTTCCTGTTATTATATAGATATAGAAAATCTACATCATACTCTATGAAATATCAACCGATCAAGCTGAAAATTGGGCTGTAGCAGAACTTTAGTCGGGTTGAAGGATTGGAAATCTCATTTATATCTCAGGCATTATATCATTCTAACAAAGGACGTAGGTCCATCATCTAAACAGCATCCAGATATTATATAAATATAGAACATCTACATAATACTATATGAAATATCAAGCGATCAAGCTGAAACTGTAATTGTAGCAAAGCTTTAGTTGGGTTGAAGGATTCCAAATCTCTGTTATATCTTAGGCATTATATCATTTAACAAAGGACGTTTGTATTCCATCATCTAAACAGCATCCTGATATTATATAGATATAGAACATCTACACAATACTATATGAAATATCAACGGATCAGATTAAGGTTGAAGGATTGCAAATCTCTGCTAAATCTTAGGCATTACATCATCTTAACAAACTCCTAAACTTAGCTCATAGAATCGACTCTGAGTTCCCTGAACTTCATAAACTTTTCAGCTAGATCTTTCAACTGTTCCCCCCTCTTCCTACTTCCTCTATTTCCCTTCAGAGTTATCTGCATTGGTTGCGCATATGGAAGTACCACTGTACATGATTTTATGCATTCCGAAATCTGTGTTTATACTCTTCAGGGAATTAGCACGACAGCGAAAGAAAAATTGCGAGGAAAGGTAGGAGACTAAAATGTAGACCGCAAATCACTCAACACTTTCGCAATTTTAATAAACCCTAAAAAGCACTTTTTCCCTGAAAGTGAGGGAGGGCGGGCGGAAGAGTGTGTGTTCCCTTGTGGGCGTGGCCCAGAGGCGCTTTTCAGTTGTTGTTGTGCTGTTTAAATATTTGATATTTCGACTGCGCTGGCTTGCTCAAGTTGTGCCTTGGCTTTGGGCTTAAGGTCAAAGGTAATTCGCAGACTCATACAAAGAACTTGTTGTTGTTGTTGTTGTTGCTGTTGTTGTTGTGCTTTTAAATTTTGTAATAGGCCAGAGCCAGGGCACAAAAGAGAAACAAGTGATACAAGTAAATATAATTTGGTTTACGCCTAAAAGCTTCACTAACAATAAATACATAACAAAGGCAACAACAGTGCAGCAGTGTGACAAGCTAAAGCAATTAGTTTAATGTAATTTCAGCAATAGCTCTCACTCTCTTGCTCTCCTCTTGCTCACTGTCTAAGCGAGAGAGACACACGCACAGAGAGAGAGCGAGTGAAAGCAGGCGACAGATGAAGCACAAGTTTTATGTACCACAAATGAAATTATAGTCAGCTATACACACACACACACACACACCCACACACACACAGTGGCAGGCCACAGGCTGTCGCTGCAATTTGCGCGTCGACAAAAATCGTTTCGCTCCTAAAAGCATGCTACACATTTTTTGCTCCGCACTCACACTTCCCCTGCCCCTGCCCCTGCCCCATCATCAGCTGAGACTGAGGCTGTCTCTTATTCAGCCTCACACTCTTGTTGCTTTCTTTCGTTTTTTTCTGTTTGCTACCTGCTACTCATGCTCTTATCTTTCATACACCTGCCTCACTTTTTTAAGCATTTTAACTTTGCGACTGCTGCGACGCCAACTGCGACTGCGACTGCGACAGCGACTGAGACGCCGTCATGCACATTAACCAAATAGCTGGCGCCTTGATTTGATTATCATGTTTTTTTCTTCTGCCTTTCGTTCTCTGCTCGCAAAGATTGGCGTTTGACAAGCAACTTCCTCAGTTCCCAGCAGCAACAGCAAGAGCTGATTTCACACTCAGCCAGGCATCTGTCGAGCGGGGGACAGTTTGATTATCACTACAGCAAAAGGGTATCTATGGCAACAGTGGACACTTGACCTCATCACAAAGAAATCTTTCACTGACCAGAGCGACAATTAGTATATTAATCTTTTACTAGCTTAAAGAGAGACTAAAGGTAAAGCTGGAGTTAAAGGTGATTATTTTAGGGTATAACTGATATATATATTATATCTTAATCAAAGTAGATACTAGAAAGGCAAAAATACAGCTTAAAATAATCGCTATTTTCCTCAGTGAACCTTCTATAGTTCCAAAACAATTTATGTAAATGAGAGAGTGTGTGGATGATAGATAGATACATTAATAAGCTTTCAAAATCTAGTTTAATCAAAGATTCAAACTAGCTGTTATTCAGTGTATATAGAGATAGGACGGAATACTGTTAATAATACACTTTAATGAATGTAGACTCTATAATATTTCTTCTCCTGACTGATCTTGTTGAAGCAAAACTATCATCTCCTTAAGATACTTGAATAGTCAAGTCACTCTTTAGATTAAGAGTTTATCTGAAGGAAGATTTTTCTGTTTCAAACTAAAGTGAATCTCAACAGCTCATGTTTACTATATCAGACTGAAAATAATAGCTTAATTAGCCTTAGCTTTACTGTAGTTTACCTCGCCTAAGAGCAAATTCTCTTCGAGTATAGTATATACAGATACTTTTCAACCAACTGATACGCATTATTTGCCACAATCATATGAGAATGGAGTATATAGTCTTCCTCAAGTGAGTAGCCTGCTATTAACTAGAATAGTTCGCTCTAAACTACATACTAAACCTCCTCTGGCTAGCATCCATACAGCACATAAAACATAAGTAAAACCCCGCAGGTTCATTGTATCTAATGCTGTAGAGTATGTAAACTTTTCACATTCCCGCTTACTGCGGGCAAACACACACACACACAGTTTACAGTCGGGAAAACATATTTTTGACTGGCACTTTGATTTATGGTTGATACAGAGAGAGAGAGAGAGAGAGAGAGAGCGCCATTTTGTTGTGTTTGTGTCGCATGCATGATTCATGTGACTCTCCGGCTCTGTTATTATCGTTGTTGTTGTTGCGATTTCACTCCACTAGCAAGCGGAAAAGTCACTTGAAATCTGTGCGGCAGCCGCTGTGATTTTCCCCTGCCCTTCCCCTTTCCCCTTTCCCCTATCTACCTCAGCTTTTCCCCCAAGCCCATTGGCTTTCCCATTCGAGCTTCCCATTCGAGCTTCCCATTCGAGCTGAGCTTCGGGTACATCTGCAAATTGCCTGCAATAAATTTTTGCCCGTTTGCCATAAAACACTTAAAACGATTTGTGCGAGTAAGAAATATAAGTTGAAAAGGAAAAAGAATAAAGGAAAATGAAGCGCAAAAAGGAAAATCTGATTGCTTGCAATTTTCATACGTTTTCATACCAATTTTGTTTCATTTGGCCTCCGGGTTTCCTTGTTATATAACTAGTAGTGTGCCAAAGCCATAACAATTTTCCAATCATTTCCACACGCATTTAACATGCGGCCGAAACAAAATGCTTAATTACTTCCGCCTGTAGCTCTTCGTGCCCCAAAAAGAAGAACGAAAAACGAAACGAAAAACTTTATTTGAAAATGCTCGAATGGGAAAACTGTTGAGGAAAATGGCAAAGTAAATACACATACAATGAAATGAAAATTAAATTTTATTTACGTAGCAGAAACAAATGACTTCCTTCTTGAGTGAGAATCTAAAGAGAAAGCCAAGAAGAAGACTCACACACACGCACTATGAAAACTTGTGTGTGGTTTTTGAACTGGGGAAAAAGTTTTGCTTACATTTTCAATTTGTTGTTGTATGGCTCTGGTTATGGAAATTGGTTTAGGCATGGCCAGAAAAGTGAAATTATAAACGAATTAGTTGGAAAAGCACGTGTGTGAGAGCACACCCTCGCTCTTCCCTTTGTTGTCTGTCTTTGGCTTGTAAGTGGATTATGATTTGGCAAAAGTGAAAACTTAAAGTGAATGAAGTGCCTCCCCTTTTATCGACAGCTGTCATCGCTGCCCACCGGATGTCTATTTAAAGACCCCAAACAATAGCATTACACCAGGTCAAAAGTTGCGTTCGGCTAATTGAAAAGTCGCAGGCGAAAACCCAGAATTAGCGAAACAATTTTGCATAAAATGAAATGGCGAAAAGTGCACACAATGAAGTTGAGCTCAACGTCTAAAAATAGCCCAACAAAAGCGAAGCCCCAAAGAAAAGCTGAATGGCCAAAGAACTGGCTTGACCTCAGCCAAATGAGTCGCAAAATACATTCATAAATTCTACACAAAAGCCAGAGAGTCTGATACTTTATCGATTTAATATTCCGCTCCCACTCGAGTCGACTGGACTTGGCTTGACTCGACTGGACTCGACTCGACTAGACTCTCCTCAGCAAAACATAGACCTCATTGAACAACTCTAATGCCATTCATAAAATAGCTTTAGTTTCAAAACATCGACAGGCCAGACTATACTGACTGAGTCAAGTGAGTATAAGGACTCTCCGTAACTCAGCAAAACATGGACCTCATTGAACATCTCTAGTTCTATTCATAAAATAGCTTTAGTATCAATACATCTACAGGCTAGACTATGCTGACTGAGTCAAGCGAGTGATGATATAAAAGAGCTATCTGAAAGTTTATTTTCTAAATTTTATGGATGAAAAGATACAAGTGGAATACCTGAAATTGATTCTGATTTGCTGTTTATAGTTTGCTGATTCATAAATATTTTTATTTGCTATTATTTGCATATAAGCTAATCAGACTTTTTTCAATATCAAATTCAAGAATCTAGATCTAGCTATTCAATGATCTAATCCGCTTTATTAGGGCGTAAATTGGAATTGCAGTTCTGTTATTTGGCAGTTTTTGCGTAACTATTGAATAGCATTGCGATGATGAGACTCTATTGTTGATGATAAACCACTCAATTCGCATTGTTTGCACTTGTTTTTCGTTTCAGCTCGGTTCAGTTTGGTTTCGCACACCCTCGGAATTTTAATCAAACTGCAAAGCCACAGAATGCAGCAGCAGCAGCAGCAGCAGCCAAAGGTAAAGCGTGCCACAGAGACAACGGCACTCTAATTTGAGTCCAGAGACCAGGAGTCGGGACACATGGTCAAATGGCGTCATTTGTATGCAAATCAACAGCTGCAAAAACAACCACAACAAACACAACAAAGGGACTGAGCCACAGTTAAAGCGCAACACAAAAAACCAAAACACACAAAGAAAAACAGAAAGGAAAACTACAACTGAGAATAAGTATCGGATCAAGGGACAACAGTAATCAGATCAGAATGATAAGCGCAGGAGGCACTTACATATCGACGGCCAGCGTGGAGGTGCCACAGGCTCTTCAGGATGGCGAGAAGTTTATCAAATGGGATGATGTGAGTACAACATAGAGATAAGATTCAGTAGTAGTAGAATTTAGTTGTTTATGCTCTCTGTAGTTTATTTTTGAAATCAATTCGTCAATCACTGTGTGTTCTTAGCAATAGTCTCCGCGATCCACGATTGATAGGCGGCAGTACTTGTGTAGACGGATGGGTATTTGGTGGTGGCGCACGGGGTATAGCCCCAAGAGACGAGACCCAGCAGTTCCAGGATGCCCTTGGCACTCGTGGCGACTAATGGACCGCCGCTGTCACCATTGCAGGCGCCATCGGTGGTGCCGGCAGTGTAGGTGCAAATGTTACTATCGGCCACCTTGCTGTTGCTTGGCAACGCTGCCTTGCAGTCGGTGTAGCCAATAATGTCCACAGTCAGTCTTTGGAGTACGGTAGCCAAGCTGCCAGAGTTGACGCGGCCCCAGCCGAAGAGGAGGCCATCGGTTTTGGCAGAGAACTGCTGGGTGGGCAGGGCAATGGCGGCCACAGGTGCGCTACCGTCGCGTCTCACCACATTCAGATCGAAGGCTTCATCGAGGAAGATCAGACCGATGTCGTAGGGTCCCACACTTCCGCTATACTTCTCGTGAGCCACATGACGGGAACTGCGTGCCACGCGGGTCTGAGTGTCTGACTTATCACCCAATACATGTCCACCGGCTACAACATTATAAACATCGTAGATCAAGCAGTGGGCAGCGGTGAGTGCCTTGTCTGGGGCAATGAGAGCGCCACCACAGAAGTGACTATTGCTCGTGCTCTGCAATGAGACGATATAGGGTGCCTCGCCGGGCTGAGCCGCCTCGCCGTTGATAACACGACCTTCCGGGAATGCAGGCACGGGGACAATGCTAGCATTGGCCAAGGCCACGGCTAGAGCCAGAAGCACCACGAATTGTTTCATTGTTCTCACTTAAATCACGTCAAACTTGACTGTGCTTCTGGCAGTGCAAACCGTTGGCTTTTATAGCCAGTCGAGTCGGTGGGTTATCAGCTCGCTTATCAGCTAATCGCTCCACTGAAGATTTACGATCCTGTTCGGCTATTGTTTATATTGGCACAGTCTTATCCCCTTCAGCTACTTGGCCATCAGTTGATCAATCTGTCAATACAGCAGTGCACTTTGATTGTCTCGAGTACCTGTGCCAGTTCTCTATCAATGACCGCTATCCCACTGACCCATCCTCATCACAAGTGTCTGGCCTAGTTTACACTCTAGCATTAACTCTAGTATTATTGCCATTTCGCTGAAACATAAATAAACATTCGCACAAGTGGCTCGTAAATCTTCTAAATGCCGACTGCACATTTGCACTTTATCGCCGATCATATATAATTTTCCTAATCTAAATAAATATGGAACTATGATTTTGCTAAATCATTGTGTCTGGGTTTTCCTTAAAAGAAACTTAGAAGAGTTCAAGGCAACGATGTGATGAACGATTAACAGAAGAAGCTAGAGAAATTGCAGAAGAGGGTTTAATATCCTACACCCATAAGTATGGTATACTTCAGGTATAAAAGCTAACTAGTGTTGTATACTTCAGGTATAAATGACCACTATAGTTTAGTACATTAGAACTTTATAGGCAGAGATAACGAAAGCTTAAGCTCATTTTACAAATTGTAAACTAAAAAGCTTTAAGCTTTATTTGTCTAGCTTTTAAACTACACAAAAGTTCATTATGCTGAGGCACATTTATTAGCCATAAATAAATTGAATTACAATGGTCAAATTACAATACCTTAAAGGTCTTTTATTGAATACGAAAGCAAACACTCAGACACTATAATCCCCAGACTATTTATAGGATTTATGTTGAGATTCGATATTTAAGTTTAAAATTTATAGAACTCAGTAAATAAAATATAGTTAATCAGTTCTATCAAAAAAATAGGAAAAGAAAAACTCGGAAAGCTACAGTCTTTCCATTGCAGCAGCTAATGCTAACAATATATACATATCGCAAAGTCAGACGCAACCACGCATACACACTGATGTAAATACATTATGATCGCTGCTCCCCCTTGCCTTGAACGGAAACTTTAATTTCGAATATCTCCGGTGTTTATTATCCGATTAGGTCAGAATTCCCTGAGCACTGATCAAGGTTACCATAAGATCATTTCATGCCAAAGCACAAGCTTGAATCTTTATAATTGTGGCTGTGGTGGTTTTTTGCGGTTTTTGGGGAAGGGGAGAGGTATCAAAAATCAAACACAAACTTGATCTGCTTAGACTAAAGGGGCATCTGACTGGCAAATATGATGTCTCTAGCTTTTACAGTTTACGAGATCTTTGTGTTCATACAGACGGACAGACAGACGGACATGGCTATATCGGCTCAGCTCGTCGTCCTGATCAAGAATATATATACTTGGTGGGGTCTACCACGCCTCCTTCTGCCTGTTACACACAAATGTCATTTGCACAAACCTAATAGACCCCTTTGTACTTTTTTAAAGTACAGCGTCTAATTACAGTTTGAAGGTGATGGTGATAGTGATCAGTGTATCGATTATTATGATATCGATTACAGAATAACAGACTCAAAAGATTCACAAACTGCTGTAGGGTTTAAGCAACAGTATTCATTTACTTATAAGAGTTTTAAATCTTATTTGTTTAATGATAACATGAAACCCAGTTGCCCCATAAACAAAGTAAAATCAGAAGCTTTTAAGGCAAATATCATAAATCGATAGATCAATTGCTTATAATCAGATGTCATAAATAATTCGCATCAAGTTGATAAGGAGCAATTGTGTAGAACACCTCATTCCAATGCTCTTTCTATCTAATGTTAGCAATTGCAATCAACGGCTACTGAAACCGAGAACTTAAACAATAAACATAAACTTCATATTGTATGCAAATATATATTTTAAGTTTTACCCAAAGCCGAGTAGAACTCAAATAATTTTATTAAAATTCAGGATAGAATTAAACAGTTGAGCGACGGTAGAACGCGGCCTGTTGCTCCGCAACCCAACCGACGTAGGCAGACACACGAGTGTACACCGAGGGGTAGCCAGCCGAGCCACAGGGAATGTAGCCCCATGAAACAACACCAACATGCACTGGAGTACCATCGGCATCCACCTGAATCAGAGGACCACCAGAGTCACCATTGCAGGCGGATTTGCCCTGCTGCATCGAGTCCGAGCAGACGTTCGTGCGTTCTAGTTTGGAACCGGCAGGCATCTTTGCTAAGCACTCTTCGTAATCGAGAATATCGGCATCCATGGTCTGCAGGGTGGAAGCAGGACTGAACTGGAAGGCCTTGGGCTGTCCCCAGCCAAACAGATGGCCTTCTCCCGTACGCTTCTGCTCGCTGGCGGGCAAGGCAGCTGGGCTGACAGAGTCGGTCCAAGTGAGGGGCTCGCTCAAATGCAACAGGGCGATGTCATAGGGTCCCACACCGCCGTCGAACTTCTCATGGATGTAACCATAGTCAACTGTGCGCTGCTGAACGTGCTCATCAACCACGGAGCGAATGTGGAGTCCAGCCTGGACACTTGTGCCCTTTGGATCCTTGCTGAAGCAATGGCCAGCACTTATAACCCAATCCTCGGCGATGATGGTACCTCCGCAGGAGTGAGAGTGCTTGCCGGTAGCGGTCGACAGGGAGACAATATAGGGGGCAGAGTGGGGCACCGCATCCTCGCCGTTGATGACGTACCCGGTGGTGAAGCTGGGCACATATTTCACCAGGTTGTCGGTCAGTTTGCCAGCCTGGGCGCTGACAGCCAACACGGCCAAAAGAGTAATCACAAATACTTTCATTTCGAGTCTACGTCTTCGAATGATCCAAATGCAATCATTTGCAGCTCTTATATAGGGTGCCAAGGCAGCTACTGTACCTTATCAGTACATTATCTTTAGGATTTATGAAGAGATTTATTGTAGCTAATTTTAATTTTATAGAGCCCAGTGCGTTTTTCGCTACTTATCAAACTTCTAAATAATCAGTTGCAATCGGTTCGATAAGCAAAGACTATCGGAAGATGCGGTACGTGGCACTGACACACCTTAAAACCGCTCCTAAGATACAAAACCGAAGATGGAAGTTCGCTGCGTTTTAAATCGCGTCAAAACTGAGAAAATTAGAAAATATAACTGGTGTCCCAACTTGTAAATCATCCCAGTAATGTGGGGAGGAATAAATAAAATTAGTGGAAGATCTCGAAAGGTCGGCAAAGATAACCTATTATTAGAAAATATCAAAGCTACTGTCAGTAGAAGGCTTCAAAGATAACTTATTCATAGAAAACTGGGATAATCTCAGCGAGTATTTCAACTCACAGTTCATCCCGCTTGAGATTCAGCCAACTACTACCTTCATTTATGCTGTGAATTGCAGCCCAAACGTACAATAAATACCGCTGATATTCAATAATTAATTGACAGTGCAAGGCAAAGGGGGAAAGCAGCAGCATGTGTACCCTCAGTGTTTGCCTTTGGCATAAAAAAAAGCTTTATTTCCACATCGATAATATGGGACCAAGTTGAGACTATCGAATAGTTTCAGGCACTCTTTTCCATATTATCAAAAGCTTCTACTCAAAGTTTCTAATTGAGAGACGTTATTTCGAAAGCTTCCCTAATCAATTATAATTTTTGAAAAGCTTTTTAGTGCATTTCGATTGGACGCGCGTCAATTGCAGCTTATCAATGGCACACGCCCCTGTAGACAAAGTACAATCAGAAGCTTTCAACGCAAATATCATAAATCGATGTATCAATTGCACTCGCGCTAATCGAGATTAGAATAGATTATAATCGGATCTCATAAATTATTCGCATCAAGTTGATAACTGCAAAATAAAGCCAGTAATTGGTAACTAAAAGGTTGGTAACAAACTTTTAAGACCGTTATAAATATTACAGCAGACTTTATACAAACAATAAACAGTAAATCAACTGATTAATACCATGACATTTCTATGATATTACTAAGTCCGGGTATTTCCAGTAATAGATGCCTTGCAATGTCAATGGCGATTGCAATCAGATTCAGGAAGTTTTCCAGACTGTGAAGATTAGGAAATGAACCTTCTATAGCGAAGAAACAATGAAACTTAATATAATTAGAAAAATGAAAATAATACTTAGTATTAATACTAATAAAAAGTATCTACGTGGTGAGTTCTTGGAACCAACAGAAAGCCCCAAGAGAACAACTACTCACCCTCATTAGGGAGGTAGGTAGAGGTTCTTTTGGACCAATAGGAACCACCTTACTATATATAGTATTATCATACCCTATCGACTTGATTTACATGCAGTATTAATTGATCCTTAATCAACACTTGCATTGAAGAGAAAAGCAGTAAATTGATTGCAAATATCTGTTTATTTTAAATGTTGATTATTTAAGTTAAAACAGAGTGTAGTAGGCGGTCTGAATGCCCTCAATCCAAGCGGTGTACTGGGACACGCAGGTGTAGACCGAGGGGTAGTTGACCAAGCCACAGGGAATGTAGCCCCAGGAGACGATGCCGATCAACTCACTGATTCCCTTGTACTCGACAACGAGGGGGCCACCAGAATCGCCGTTGCAGGCGGATTTGCTCTCTTGCAGCGAGTCGGAACAGATGTTGGTCTCATGAATGGGAGCACCCTCGGGCAGCTTTGCACGGCACTCTTCGAAGTTGATGATGTTGGTCTGCATGGTTCTCAGGGTTGAGGCAGCGGTCAGTTGGTAGGATTTGGGCTGTCCCCAGCCATACAGATGGGTCTCTCCCTCATGGATCTCGCGACGGGAAGGCAATGCAGCCGGCTTGACCCACTCGGTGATTTCGAAGGGTACGCTCACGTGCAACAGGGCAATATCATAGGGTCCCACGCCACCGGTGTATTTCTCATGGACGCGTCCAAAGTCAATTTCACGCTGTTGGGTACGCTCGTTCGTTTCGGTACGCTTATGGAGACCAGCCATGGCGCTCATGCCAACCGGGTTGGAGATGCAATGTGCTGCAGTCAGGATCCATTCCTTGTTGATTATGGTACCACCACAGATGTGATTGTGCTTATCCACCTTGGTTGCCAGCGAAACGATGAAGGGAGCAGAGTGAGGATCGGCCTCTGTGCCGTTGATCACAAAGTTGGCCGAGGGCCAGCTCGCCTTCACAAGGAGGTCGTTCAGTTTGACAGCCTGAGCGCTGACAGCCAACAGGGCCACTAGGGTTACGGCAAGTACTTTCATTCTCGTGGAAGGTGTGAACTCGGAATGATAGACTCGACTGAATCCATCCCGCTTTTATAGCCACAATGTGCTGCGTAATGAGCAGGAAGATTAGCAGATAGATTTATGGTGTGCGATTTGGTAATTTGATTAGAAATTAATTTTCCCAGTATTAAACATTTTGCTAATCCAAAGCGATTGCTCTTTGTCGTCGCACGATAAGCAAAATCCTTGAAATTACATTAACAAAAACGAAATAAAGCGTTCATTATGAAATTAAAGTATTAGCAAGCAGCTTGTAATAAAACTTGAAGCTTGGGAGTATAAACTATGTACATATATTCCGCATTACAACTTTTATGATTCGTGTTCGATATGTAGCTCTTTCCCATTTATCTTTTTCTTCTTTCACTACTTTCTGAACTCATTTAAAGTCGAAGAAACGCACTTATTTTAAGACTTCTATACCAATAATGTTTCTATACCAATAATAATTCCAGTGCATATATAAAGCTTTAGTAATCTTTCACTGAATCATAGGTAAAACCCAAATACTGCGTGAGTGTGTGAATGTGCGGGGTGAGCGTAATTTTCGGAGATGTTGATAAGCTAGGTATAAGAAAGAAAACCCTATGACCGGAGTTGGTTGTTCTTTCATCAAGCCTTGTATCTCAAAGAAAAGCATTTCATTGCATGCAAATATCTGTTTATTTTAAATATTGATTATTTAAACTAAAACAGAGTGTAGTAGGCGGTCTGAATGCCCTCAATCCAGGCAGTGAACTGCGAAACGCAGGTGTAGACCGAGGGGTAGTTGACCAAGCCACAGGGAATGTAGCCCCAGGAGACAATGCCGATCAACTCACTGGTTCCCTTGTACTCGACAACGAGGGGGCCACCAGAATCGCCGTTGCAGGCGGATTTGCTCTCTTGCAGCGAGTCGGAACAGATGTTGGTCTCATGAAGGGGGGCATCCTCGGGCAGCCGATTGCGGCACTCTTCGAAGTTGATGATGTTGGTCTCCATAGTTCGCAAGGTTGGGGCAGCGGTCAGTATGTAGGACTTGCGTTGTCCCCAGCCGTACAGATGGGTCTCTCCCTCATGGACCTCGCGGCGGGATGGCATTGCAGCTGGCTTGACCCACTCGGTGATTTCGAAGGGTTCGCTCACGTGCAACAGGGCAATATCGTATGGTCCCACGCCTCCGGTGTATTTCTCATGGACGCGTCCAAAGTCAATCTCACGCTGTTGGGTACGCTCATTCACGTCGGAACGGGTGTGGAGTCCAGCAATGGCGCTCATGCCAACCGGGTCGCCGATGCAATGAGCGGCAGTCAGGATCCATTCCTTGTTGATGATGGTACCACCACAGAGGTGAGAGTGCTTATCCACCTTGTTTGCCAGCGAAACGATGTAGGGAGCAGAGTGAGGATCGGCCTCAGTGCCGTTGATCACAAAGTTGGCCGAGGGCCAGCTCGCCTTCACAAGGAGGTCGTTCAGTTTGACAGCCTGAGCGCTGATAGCCAACAGGGCCACTAGGGTTACGGCAAATACTTTCATTCTCGTGGAAGGTGTGAACTCAGTATGATGGACTCGACTGAATCCATCACATCTTTTATAGCAACTCAATTGGTCTTCGTAATCAGCATGAAGAGTACCAGATAGATTTATGGTGTGCGATTTGGTATTTGGAATTTTCCCAGTCCCAGCCCAGTAATAAGTCCAGTGCATACATAAAACTTTAGTAATCTTTCAGTGTATCATAGGTAAAACCCGAATACTGTGTGAGTGTGAGTGTGTGTGTATGGCCTGGGTGTGCGTAATTTTCTGAGGCGTTGACTAGCTAGGACCCCCTATGACCGGTGCTGTGTGCTTTGAAAAAGGATGCTAAAAATATGTAAAGTCCATAAAGGGACACGCGTCCTTGGCTTGTATACATGAAGGCGAACAAGCACGAACATCAACGAGTGGACAATGTCCAGGCCAAAGCATCTAACGCCAGATGGCGGCCATTTTGCGGGCGCCTAGGCTGGCCAATTAAAAGCAAATTTTACGCCGCTGCGGGCTTTCGACTTTGTGCAACCGCAAATACCCCTTACAAACATACAAACTGTGTGTGTGTGTGCGCACATTACCAACAGCAGAACAGCGAGAACAGCAATGGTGTCGGGAAATGCCCAACGGTGGGGAAATACCACTTAAAAGTCCAGTTGGCCGTTGATAATAAACTGGCACGAGTTGAATTAGGAAAAACATCCATTAAATTATGTTTGACTGATTGCCATACAACGATTTCATCAACTCTTCACATCACTCCTTATGCAAATGAAATCCTACTTTCAGACTACCCGAAACACTTATCAAATTGGGTCCTTATTACACTTATCAAAGACCGTGGACCTCATTGCACTGAGCGTTATAGCAAGCACCCACTTTATGACCTATTAGAATTATTATCGATTCACCATATCGATAATTCGATGTCGATATTGAACAAATCGATAATTTGATATTCGACATATCGATAATTCGATATATCGACCATTTGTTAATTAGATATACCCATAAATACACATTTCGATCTAATTTTAACACATTCCACATATATCGATATAATTGTTGTTTTTATTACGGTCTCCTATTGTCGGTTGCACCCGACTTTAGCCTTTTCAATAGATTAATCTTTCAATTAGTTAAGATCGTAACCAAAAGTTTTTACTCTCCTACTAGAAGCAGGCAAAAAGGGGTTAAACTTCAGGCTATATTCTCCTGCTATGCTCTCCACCACTCTTCTATTGTGCTCTTTATCTTTCTCACTACTTCTAATCTCACTTTGTTGAGGTGAAAGCTTGTCGCAAAGCTTCAGTAATAGCCTATAAAAGCGAGTAGAGCTATCGCGGCTCCTTCATATTGAAAGTAATACTCAAACAGTTGGTATCAGAATGATAACACTTAAAGTACTTCTGGCTCTATTGCCACTTTTGGCCTTGGCCAATGCCAGAGCCAATGTGCCACACTTGCAACAGCTGTTGTCGGGTCACTACGACGAGCTGGAGAAAGCGGATATTAGCCCAGCGAAGCTAACAACATTTCTGGAGGGAATTCTTAAGGGATTGAGAACTTCAGAGGAGCAGACTGTGGATATAGCTCCCCGTATTATCGATGGCTTCGATGTGCAGGGCGTGAGTAATGCGCCATATCTCGTCTCGATGAGCATGACGCCCACGACGTATAGTCATCAGTGCACTGGAGCCATCATAGGCAAACGTTGGATAGTGACCACGGCACACTGTGTGGATGAATCGCGCAAGTTCAACGGCGACATCCTTGGCTGCGCCATCTATGCGGGTCTCACCCGCCGCAATGATCTGAGTGAGGCCCAGGTGCGTTATGTGGACTTTGCCTCCGTACATCGCTCGTTTGATGGAACACCCGGAAGTTCGAACATTGCCTTGTTGCATGTGTCCGAGTCGTTTGTCTACTCGACGCGTGTGCAGCAGATATCGTTGCCAGATGTGGACGATGACTACAGTGGCAAGACGGGCATCGTCTACGGCTGGGGACTCACAGACGCAGAGGGCGACGAGTACTCCAAGGAGCTGCAGTACGCCTCGGCCCCAGTGCTCAATCATACCAGCTGCGCCGAGCTGATGCCCGCCGATGCACCCCTGAACAAGCAACAGGTATGTGCCCAGGTGAAGGCCTGCTATGGTGATGGCGGCACTTCACTGGTCTACTGGCCCATTTCTGGCCCACCGGAACTGGTGGCACTCGGCTCCTGGAGCTACATGCCCTGTGGCTATGCCAGTCGTCCCACAGTGTACACCCGCATGTCCAGCTTTACGGATTGGGTTTATCAAGTGATCAGCGCCTATTATCAGCTCAACCAGAAATCAATAGCCAACTAATCTAACATCTATATAGCGATCTTTGCGTAATACACACTTGTCGCCAATTAAACGTAAACACCATACCTTGCCTAATCTTATCTTTTCAATGGAACACATATCGGGCATAGGGCCGACTCTGCTGCAGCGCTGGTCACTCACCACTCGATTAGCTGCCATAATTCTAGCGATTTCATTGCCCAATCTGTCATGGTAGAATAGCAAATAATGCGCTCTAAATTGATGCATACTCTGGCGAAAGATACCCTGTAAAATATGAGTAGAAATAGATATGATTCTTCTATAAAATAAAGTGAATTGGCTTTGTTATACTACAGCATACGAAAACCAACTACACTGACGAACAAGTAAAGTACTTCCATTCATCAATCTATGATTTCCGATTCGCTTACGAGTGCAGAGATTCACTTACAAATCACCTGCCCTTTTTTTTGCAGTGTGCACAGTTCAAGGGCAATTTGTGTGTGTGTGTGAGCTGTGCTCATCAATCTTAATTTGAGAGCAGGTAAATGGCATCTTACTCTGACAGATATTGACAGCTGTCTGTCTCAAGCTGTTGCTACTAAGTACTAGCTCAAGTAACGAGTAACGACCACTGAGTACTAGTACCACTCGGCGTATGCTTGATGAGTGCCTGCAAAACTTTAAGCCAACAGCAGGTGCAAGAAGAAGAAGCACGTACACAGAGTGTGCAGCTATAGTTTGAAGAGCTTGAGCAACTTGGCACAGGTGACAGGCATTTAAATACCCTATACAAACAAACTCATAAGGCAGTGGGGTATGCCGTTCCCTCACCCAGCTCTCTTTTGTATACCAAGCTATACCCTATAGCACCTTTTTTATGGCTGGCCTGCAGACTTCTGCGTATAATAAATGTATCGTTGATTCACCTCTGCTTATGGACTTTTTACAGCCCCTCATTAAGTGTGGCAAACAGTGCATGAACCCGGACATATCAAGTCAATAACTGCGTTTAATTCAACTCTTTTTGAAATGCGTTCAACTTATTAGTATTTATTTTTAAACTTCTAGTTATTTACTAGCTGCAGCGCTGACTAAAGTTGGGTCGTAAATTTAGTCACAATATCGCTGAAATATTGATAAAGCAAATTAAGATTCAGCTTTTGATTTCTATTGATAGTAAAGTTGCTATTCATGCCAAACGTTTGACTAACTCTTATAGGATATCTGCTAGTTGAGCAGTATCAATCGTCGCTTGTTATGACATCATTTGCATGTAGTTTGAAGCTGCAGCTGCTGACGCTTACTTCAATAGTTTGTCCCCAGTTGAAGGAGATGGATATAAAAGACAACACACACACTCCTACTCCCACACACACGCACACTTAACACGACAGCAGCTGAGTTATAGTCGTAGCATTTGCATACTCTAAACTTTTGCCCAAAACACACACTTGACAGCTTTTGCAGCTCCTCTTTTGATTGGCAGTCCCCAAAGCATGATTGACAGCTCCTAGATGCGTGCTCAGATAACTGTATCTGTATCTATAGCTGTTGTCGCATCTCCATCTATAGATGTATCTACAGCCATAACAGCGACACATCTGCGTGCCACATATCCCCATTGGCCAGACGCCTTTTAGCACACTAAAAGAAACTACAATAGACAACGCTTGAAGTATAACTAGTGCGAAAACAAATTGGTGTGATATGAATACTAAATAGAGATAAAACTAAGGAAATGGTTATGGTTAAAAGTAATCGTAAAAGTAATCTAATCGATGTCCTTAAGTAGAAGTAGTTGTAGCTGCAGTTTGTATAGATTTTGCTCAGTGTATTGGCCACAGACACACACTCGCACTCGTCGCAATTGATAGGGAGCCCGCAGCACAGTCTGTTACATGAATTGAATTATGCATGTAATCGCTTTCAGACAGCGCAAAATGCTTTTCCAGTCATGAAGTGAAAATTTAGACGATTTTCAGCATTCTCACTATCGATTCGCAGGCCATTTGGCATTGGTCTTTATGGGTCTTTCGACTGTGGTGGTTAGCGCATATTGAAATCAAATTAACAGCTTGTGGGCGGGCGGGTGTGCTTGCAATTAATTTACAGTAATTAGACAAGACAGAACAAGACACACGAGCTCGAGCGCGAGCTCAACTCGGGTCATCGTCCCAATTTGAGATTCCGCTGGGTTAACTATGGGCCCCAATTAGCGTTGCGGCCGAACGAACCCTTTTGCCATTGGCATCCCAAATATCCTGGCTCCACCCCAGAAAATATGCGCTTAATTGAATATTAGTATGGCGCCCCCACAACGTGGATGACCCTCAAACGCCCCCAAAAGATATTTCGAGTGCAAGTAAATGTTTTCAATATCAATTATTAGATGGCGATGGGAACCTTGACTGGGGACTGGGCAACCCCAAAAGTGATATTGTAGCCACTTTGGCACCTTGTGTGCGAGTTCATTAAACCGACATCAGACTCAGGATAATGAACTTCTTCAACGTGGAGACTATTTGCTATTTTCTCCTTTTTTCCAGTGTCAAAATTATACTCATTCCCGCGTTATGCTAATGGTCATATTTATGCGTTCATTTGCAGCTCTAAATTATTGTACTAAAGTTGTGCCAAGGCGGCTAATTAAAGTGGCTTGGAATATGCTTTTAAATAGATGCAAATAAGCAGCTCTTAAGACACTCTAGTAAGGCAATAGATTGGCTGAGTTAGAGGTGGTATTTCAGTAGAGATAATAGAGGGTTTAGTGATGCTGATTCTGATTAGCAAACTGCATAAACTTCTTAAACAATACACAGAGAAAAATCGAGCGAGCACTCTCTGAATTATGACCATATCATTCCCAAAATGATGCTGATATCCAATTCCCTCTGCATGCAAATAAGCAGCTCTTAAGACACTCAAGTAAGGCAGTAGATTGGCTGAGTTAGAGGTGGTATTTCAGTAGAGATAATAGACGGTTTAGTGATGCTGATTCTGATTAGTAAACTGCATAAACTTCTTAAACAATACACAGAGAAAAGTCGAGCGAGCACTCTGAATTATGACCATATCATTCCCAAAATGATGCTGATATACCAATTCCCTCTGCATGCAAATAAGCAGCTCTTAAGACACTCTAGTAAGGCAATAGATTGGCTGAGTTAGAGGTGGTATTTCAGTAAAGATAAAGGAGGTTTTCATGTTGCTGATTCTGATTAGTAAACTGCATAAACTTCTTATACAATACACAGAGAAAAATCGAGCGAGGACTCTGAATTATGACCATATCATTCCCAAAATGATGCTGATATACCAATCCCCTCTGCATGCAAATAAGCAGCTCTTAAGACACTCTAGTAAGGCAGTAGATTGGTTGAGTTAGAGGTGGTATTTCAGTAGAGATAATAGAGGGTTTAGTGATGCTGATTCTGATTAGTAAACTGCATAAACTTCTTAAACAATACACAGAGAAAAGTCGAGCGAGCACTCTCTGAATTATGACCATATCATTCCCAAAATGATGCTGATATACCAATTCCCTCTGCATGCAAATTTTGCTCCAAGAATATGCTCTGCTTCTTAAAAGAATCTAGATATCAATTTGCACTTGCCAACCACTAAGACTTTTCCCATTTTAACGCCATTTAACGTCTTTGCTTTCACAGAGGAAGGAAGCATGGAGATTTTTCAAGAAAATTGAATGTCATCATGGAAGAAGAAATCTCAACAGTCTCTCGACGTCTGCTTTGCATATACCAGAAAGAAGCCAGGCATATACATATAGTATACTATGTAGATGTATTTATATATATGCAAAAAAGGCAGCAGAATATATATTTCATTTTTGACTTGAGATGTTTTATCTGAACGCATCTGTTAGCCATTCGCCAGCTGCGTTCAACATGAGCCAAAATGAGAAAAGAATTTCGCATATTTTGCTTTTCGGGATTTTTATGAATGAATGCTTAAATATTTATGAGCTGAGGCCGAAACGAATCCGGGAGCTTGTACAATTTTACAGGCCCATTTAATTTGACTTAAATAATAAGCAATGTATTCGCTTTTATATGGTAACACGAAATTCCCACAAATAAATTCATTATAGTTGAATGAACCCCTCGCATGCGATCCGAGTGTAAAATAACGAATTTATTGAATTAAACGAATTTAACAACTAAAAAAGAAAAACCTCTAAAAACAACATGTTTATTCAGCTCATCTCTCAACTCCTTCTTCTTTTCCTCTTCTTCCACCCATTGCAGGACTCGGGCAGCGGCACTCCAGTCACCATGCGCGTGGATGCCAAAGGATTCTTTCTCAATTGGGTCGATCAGAATAATGAGCTAGACATTCTAGACATTGCCACCATTCGGGATGTTCGCACAGGACAATATGCCAAAAAGCCAAAGGTAAGTAGTAATGCATCAGATTCCATCAAATTCTCCCCCTCCCCAAGTTAATGCATCTATTCAAGAAGTTCAGCCTCGAGTCGTCGAGTCGTCTTCGCCTCACTTGCAAATACTGCATTGGCATTCTAAAAGCAAATAAATATTCTCCTATATATCTGGTTTTCACACGCAAATGTCAGGGCAAACAAACGGTTTTGGTTGTGCGGTTTACTGTCTGTCTGTGTGTGTGATTGAGTGTGTGAATGTGTACAAATATCAGCAAATACGCCTTGTTGGCTCCTAATGCTCTGAAGCTCTGAGAATAATATTTATTATTATCTTTATACTTTTTTTTGGTGTACTGCAAACTGAAAGAACTTGGGGATAATATTTTCGAAAGCTGAAAAATCGGCAAAATATTTCTATAGTATAATATATACATTTCTAAGGAAACTAATTCCTAAGTCCCTTATCTAAATAATTTAGCTATATATATATAATTATGTTCAATTTTCAGCTCATTTTCAGCTGGTTCTCAGTTATAATGTCTTCACACTTTCAGCTTAAGCAAAAAAGAGTTATAAATCTCTGGTTTTTTATACAAAATGTAGCGCTTTTTGTTAAATTTATAGTCATTCACTCTAGAGAATCTACATTTAGAGCATCACTGATTCGACATGTCGTAGATTATTAGCCCTAATGTGGTTTTGTTTCGGCTCTCTCTTTGTCTGCCCCTGCAGTGTTTCGCTTTTGTTTGTTTGTAAACAAATTCTCTTGTGTTTTTTCCTTCGTTTTGGAAACATTAAATATTCCAGCGGATCGAATGTGAAAATATTTGTACACACATGTATTTTTGTGGGCAACGCTTGGCATACGCTGGCAATGCAAACATTACTCGTCGGGCTATACACAACATTATGAGCTAATAAAAATTGCTTTGACTATGACTGGCGCCGGGGCGCATCGATTGAAATCCAATTACAAATATACAGACGCAGACTGAGAGCAGAGATGGACGACAGACAGACAGACAGACAAATGTTTATTGTCCAGGTACTTGGACTCGGGCATAATCCTTATGCATGGTTTGCTTAGCCAGGTCACGTGCGTTGTCCAGAGAACTTTCGGAAGAGAACTTTGCTCAAAAATAAAACACATGAAGCGTTTCCAAGATTGTGCCCTGCTCCTTCTTTGGGCCTCTTATTGGCATTGTTTTGTTGTCGCCATATCTGCAGCTGTTGTGCCGTTGCCCTGTACTCTAAGCCAATGGCTAAGGGGTATGACTAGTCGCAGCTACTCTGAGTATGCACTATCTATGCATATATGTTAGTTTATGTGAGAACTTGAACTACTATATGCTGTATCTTAGATATGCTGCATCAAGGGGTATCTATCAGTCGCCCCTCTGAGAGGTATCCAGCTCGCTACGTTTGTTGCTGTTGGGTATGGCTTTGCCGGGGCATTTCACACAATTTTCCTTTCATGCTCATTGTGTGTGTACTTAGCGTTCATGTGTGTGCGTGTGTGTGTGTAGGTGGGTGTGTGTGTGTGGCCCAATACATTTATCATTGCAATGACACGGCAACATGCCTCTGATCCTACTGCCTGCCTGCCTCCTCCTCGTCCCTCCACAAACTGAGCGTAAAAAGCATTTTACGTAACGTTAGCTAAAAGGAAGCACCCGAACAGGGACGGTTCAACCAGCCGGCAACTGTATCCTGCCAGCAAATAGGAAACAACAACAGGGCAACAAATAACAACTAAACAACAACAATCATACGACTTTTTGCTCTGACTTACGATGGCCTACAAACAAAAAAGAATAGACCCGCCCCAACGCCCCCTCCTGACCCCTCCTCCTCTCCCGTATCATTTGTTTAAAGTTGGATTTTCTCTTTTTATTTTGAGGCAATTGTTAGCGAGCTGCATAGGTCAATGGGTATCTGCCCGAGTGAAGCGAAGGCATAGGGGAAATCAGCATAGATAAGTCATACACTGCAAAAAAGAAAGTATACAGTGCACGCTCGAAAGAGTGAACTGATAAGTTTGATCAATTTGAAGTTGAATCTCAACAGTATCTAACTCTGTGGTTCACTCTTTAGAGCGTGTACTGCATCATATACTTTTAACGTTAACGCTTAGCCAACTAAATGATTCAATGAACATGGAATGACTGACTAAAGAATGGAGTCAACTTGGTCCAATGATTGAGTGACCGGACAGACCCTGTGGCAAACCGACCCAAAAAACTGTTGCATTCATTAAACTGCTGAAGAGCACAGAGTGGGCGTTGGCCACGCCCTCCCTGTCCATGCGGCTAGATAGCAAATATGCCATGATTAACTCGCCGCCCAACTGCAAAATGTGTGTTGCATATGCTGCGGCGCATAAAGTCTACTTAAAAGACCGTATAAAACTCAACTCAAAGCTGCAGCACCACTTCAAGGGCTCTCATGTGTGTGTGTGTGTGTGGGCTTGTGGCGTGTGTGGGTGTGGGTGTCGTTTTTTGTTTTTGTTTTTTGTGCAAGTTGATTAAAAATGTACTTTGCAGTACAGTTTCCATACCGTTTTTTGCTGTTGCATTGAAACGAGCTGAAATGCGATTTTATTAAAATTCGCTGAAGCGTAGGAAAAGAGGACCCGAAGGCCAACAGTTGGCAGAAAAGGTAGACATGCTCGGACATGTTTTAAGAGGTTTTCATACTTAAATGAATTATGCAATGGCCTCCGAGAAAATGCTGTAATAAAACAGATGCACAAGCGGCAAAAAAAAAAAAGAGACTGTCAAAGCTCCAGGCTCTGCTTTCTGAGTCCTTGTTTGATGTGCGAGCCCTTCCACAGCAATCTATGAGTATTTGTATCCCTAATACCCTCTGCCAAAGGTACTCAATCACAACTCAATTAATCATACACCCTTCCCTCTTACCTGGAACAGGTGAAAATTCCCCACACCCCGTTATGGGTTTACGTGAAGACCTTCGTCTGCAGCATTTTCTATAGACGTGACAGTTTGGATTCTGTTCACCCTTCTGAAAGCTAGACACTAGAAAGTCGTACAGCTCGTCGTAGTTTCTTGGCTCGGGAGACTCGCAGGGTTCCTCCAAGGCCATTTCCATTTCGAAGGCAACTTCGTAGGGCACAGGATCTTGCCTATACTTCAACCATTCGTACATGGTGCATTTGTTTTCGGGCAGACCACACTGCAGCTCACAATACTTGTATTTCTTTCTGATACCGTGCTTGGGTTTCGGTGTAGGTTTCTTCATATCTAAAGCTTCATCCACGGGAAAAGGTGCATCATCATCGATGAAGGGATATTCAGGATCTTCGGGTTCGGGGCAGTGTAGCCAACTGTGTGCGTTTTTGGAATTCAGCTTTCGCTTTACTGTCGGCATTTTGCTGATTTTCCAGTTCAGTACACCGCGATTCAAAACATAAGCTCCTTTTGGCTTTTTAGTCTTCTTCTTACACTTGCACTCCTTTTTCAATACCTTAGACTTCTTTCGCTCTGGTACGAAACCATTCGCCTTGTCCAGGCACTTGGCCATCACCTGATTGAAAACGATTGCCTCGGGCTGTGGCACATCTGGGGATATGCCATAGTATGCCAACTTATCCTTGTGCGGACTGCTCTTCCACAATTCCACAACATCATCGCTGATTTCCAACCCAAAGGGTCTACAGCAGCCATTATCTTCGACTGCATCGGCTAGCCAATTCATGGTCTGGGCATTACTGCACACAGATACAGGTGGCCTGATGCTGGGATAGGTCTCTCGGTTCAAGAATCTGGTTGTCTTGCAGTTCTCCGTCCGCATTACATTGTAGGGTGTTACCTGGCCCCAATCAATCTGCATAAGCGGACAATCCCTTATCTCTGGCTCTCGCATCGTGCTGGATATTGTTTGTCTTTATAACTTTAAGAATTTCCTATTTTCTAGAGGTTTTTCTTAATTGTTAAGTCAAAAATTTTGAAAAATATACATCTGGAAGTGTGAATAGCTTTGAAGGCTGCCAAATATGTAAAGTCAGTGAAATTTGATTTACATTTTTTTAAATTGCGTTGAAACGCTTTCAAGTCACTGTTTTTATCTTAATTGAAATGAAAATGAAAATAATATATATATAAAACAAATCGATTGCCTTTCATTTGATTGTTAAACCCATTCATTTATGAAGCTACTAAACTAAACAAATTACTCTCACACAACCCGACTTCAAAGTTCTCTTCCTGAATCTTATTTCATTAATTTTTAAGCCTCATCAACTGCACACCTTTTGATATGTTTTCTTCCGAGTAACGAACTAAATTCGATATACAACTCAATAAATTTAATTGAGCAAAAGTTTCGACCTCTTTCGGGTTCAAAAACAATTTGTCTAGTCAGTAATGTTTTAAACTTCTATATAAATGTGTAAAATTGACTGAAATTAAAGTGCAGAAAAATTTTAAAAAAATTATAGCAACTTTTTGACCAATTTGGCAAAGTTTTATATTAATTTATATAAGTAAGCATACAGAATGCGAAAACCAGAATCAGAGCACTTTCCCACGCCCTACAGAGTGATGCGAAAACAGAATTGTAAGACATTTCAGTATCGTAAAGGGGAAAGATATCCGAATATACGACCCCCGCGATCACGTTGTTCCAATGCCCAGACTGTTGCCTGGTTCTCAGACAAGATGCGGTCTGAAGGCTGTGAACCAGTTGATCCAAAACTGTTTGAAAAGTTCAATATTATAAATGCGGCAAATACAACCCAGAATGTACCTAGGACACCCGTTAAACACCCCTGCAGAGATAAGAGACGTAGACTGCAGAATCAACTGAACGCCCAGCCACAGATGGCAGCCCAATGGAGCCAGCTGACGCCCTATGAACTCATGCGGATGCACAACTGTAAGCCCTTTAAGTACAACAGAGCGGAGACCTACCCCTCCATACGGCCTCCTCAATCCAAGTGCAATGTGACCCAGACGGCCGAATGGTTGGCGGATGCTCTTGAGGATAACTGCTGTGGTCGACTCTTTAATATGGAGCAAGATGACATACTGGATGTTTGGAAACAGAGTCCTAACAAACACACCTTGAGCTTCTATGGCGTCACCTCCGATGTGCCCAATCCAGAGGCAATGTTCTTCAACCAAGCCATTTCCAAATGTCTGAATAAAGTCAAGGGTCGAAGGCGAAGGCCCCCAAGCAGTCCCCCCGGTCCCCCTAAAATTACGAAGTTTCCTACAGGACCTTGTGGTGGCCTAGTGCTTAATCGTCCTCTGCTCGCAACGAAACTCACCAATATGCCCATTGTGCAGCAAAAACTTGATCCGCATGAGGCCCTCACCTGGCTACACTGTCCACACCCTACTCCTCCGCATTTACCCTTCGTCGAAACGGCAAAAAGTAAAGTCAGTCTGAAGGCTGCCTTAGATATGGAAAAAGCAGTCCCGGCGCCTAAATATGGTTTACGCCCTAAGTACAAGTATTGCGAGCTTCAATGTGGTATACCGGAGAATAAGTGTACGGACTTTGAATGGATGAAGTATAAAGAAGATCCTGCAGCCTACGAAAAAGCGTTTAAGCAGGAGATGGCACAACTGGCTAAAGTTAAGGAACCAGAGCCGAGAACCTATGACGAGCTGTACTCCGAGCTAATTACCTGCTTTGAGCAGGACACCAATCTAGATCCCTTATGTGAGGCCTATAAGAAGTGCTGTACGTCGGGAAGAAAGGACGGAGAGGAGGACGAAACTGTTCGGAAAAATGTTACAGGGGTTAAAATTCCAGAGCCAAAAGTTACCGAAAAACCTTCCAAAAGTGATGTTGAAATCGAGAAAACTGACTCCAAGGTAATCAAAGAAGAAACTGTCAAGGATGAAAAAGAAACAAGCAAAGAAGTAAAAGAGAAACCAAAAGAAAAAGAAAAAGAAAAGGAAAAAGAACAAGATGAAAGCAAACGCGAGTCAAATTTAGAAGAAGATCGGGAAAAAAAACGTAAAAAACAAAAGGATAAACCAAAAAAAGAAGACAAACCAATGTTCGAAATCGACATCGAAAAAGAACCGCCGAAGAAAGGCAAAGGCAAAGGGAAACCCCCGAAGCCCGTAATAGAACCTATAGAAGACAAACCGCCAGAGGAAAAAGAACCCGAGGAAGTGCTACCACCATTCTATATACCTGAGATACCACCGAAACGCAAACGCCCCAAGCGCAAGCCGAAACCGAAACCTGCTCCTCCCCCAGTTATCGAAAAACCGAAAGATTGTCCCTGTGATATTTGTCAGAACTTGAACCGTCGTGAAAAGGAATGGCCATGTATGGAGAAGCTAAAGCGGGAGGACAAACGCCGTCAGCTTCGAGACTACTACAAGCGAATGCTACATCGTCAATACATCAAGTGCCGTGGCCAAGAGTTCCGCGCTCCACAGCACAAATGTGATGCGATCCTTTACGACAACTGTTTCTGCCAGAACCCAAAATTAAGTGAATACTGTGACTGTTTAGGAGCCATGCAGGATCTGAGAAAGCTACTGGGCCCCAAACATTGTATTGTTAACAACGAGCTTATATTTAACTTAGATGATTTGAACCGTCGCATCTCGAGAAAGTTTTGTAGTTGTGTGCATCCAGATTGATATTTATATTACTTCAAATCGTATAATCAAAACTCCAATTAAAAATTACAAATGTTTGCATTTAACTAAATGAGTTCTTACTGAGAGATGAGGCGACTATGAGATAAGACTATGAATTGAGGCAAGCCAGTTTAGATCTCAAAGGGTTTCAAGCTTAGCCTACTCAATGTCGCCTTTCAGCCATGTATTAAATTCTTTCTGGAATTTTTGGCACTTTACAAAATGTTTTGAAACGTAAATGATTCAAATTTTACACAACCTAAAACTTTTACTTATTTTGCTTTTAAAATTTTTATATCGTGACTTAAAAATTTGATTTTAAGTACAAGGACAAACATGCGAGGACATACAGAACGAAAATTACAGGAGGCCAGAGTGCCAACAACCTATCAACAGATGCGCAGGCTGAACTGTAAGATCAACAAATTTCGAGAGGGTGAAATATACCCCAGCATTAGACCTCCAGTATCTGTTTGTGATGCTAGACACACGGCCAGGTGGTTGGATTACGCAATCAAGCAAAACGATTGTAAAGGTTTCGATGAGCGCTGGATGACTGAAAGTAACGACGAAGAGAAGCCAATAAGCTTGGTCGAATCAGATACACAACCCAGAATCGATAAGAAATTTTGTTCAAACTCCAAAGGTTCGCGACGACGGTTGATGATAACAGAGAATAGAAAACCGGTACGCAATTGGAATAAGGTTACAACGTACGACATATTGAGAATGCAGAACTGTAAGACCTTTAATTTCCAAAAATGCGAGACGTATCCCAGCATAAGACCCCCCATATCACCTTGCACGGTGACCCAGACAGCCGAATGGTTAGCAGAAACAGCCGAGGATATTGGATGCACTCGTCACTTTGATATGGAACAGGATGATATTTTAGAGGTCTGGAAACAGAGCCCAGATAAGCAGCAGCTTGCGTATTATGGAGTGGGTGCGGGTCCTAAAGCTGCAGCAGCAATAGAATACAATACGGTCGTTGCAGAGTGTCTAAAGAAGGTCTCCAAAGCCAAGCCAAAACCTCCAGAGCCAGTAAAACCTTTACGGCCCCCGCGCGGGCTTGATAAGGTTACAGATCCTCCTCAAAGATTTATACTCAATCGTCCGCAACTGCACAAGCAAGTTTCTGAAATGCCAATTGTGCGTAGAATATTGAGTGCAGATAATGCTTTCGCTTGGAAACACTGCTCTCATTTACGGATACCTGGCCAACAAAATTTTATTCCTGTTGCTCCCGCAGTCTCTTACAAGACTGCGTTTGGTATGGATAAGAAAGAACCCAAGGAAAAGCACGGTCTTAGGCGAAGGTACAGTTTTTGTGAGCTTCAATGTGGTCTTCCAGATAACGCATGTACAACTTATGAATGGCTGAAATACAAACAAGACCCAAAGAAATATGAAGAGTTGATCTTCAAAGAACTACTCCAATATACGCCTGAACTGGAAGAAATGACTGAACTAGAGAAACTGAAACGTCTGGAAGATCTGCTCAGACTGCAACAGCTGACATCAAAACCCATACAACCGGAACCAAAAAATTACGAGGAGCTTTACAGACGATTAATATGCTTCTTTGGAAAAGATTTCAATCCTGACACACTAGGTGAAGACCATAAGAAATGTTTGGACTCCTTAAAGTATGGGGATGGCGGTGCTGGTGCTGGTGGTGGTGATGACAGTGAATATAACACTAGTACGCTGGAGGAAGAGGGAGATAATATCGAGGAGGAATCTAAGATAGAAGAACCAAAGAAGAAGGAGAGAAAGCTACACTCACGACCGGCAACACCCCCCAAGGAGGAAACAGAGGAAGAACAGGAACAAGAGCAGGCGAAGAGTGAAACCGAGGATTCAGCACCGCCACGACCAGCACTCGTCAAAAGTTCTTCATCATCTTCTCACAGACCTCCTCGCCGACAACGCGACAAGAAGAAGGATAAAATTTCGAAAAAAGATGCGGGATGTCCATGTGAAGTTTGCGAGACCATGGATAATGATGGCGACGGGGGAACTAAACCTGATTCACCTCTAATATCGCAAATGAAGCAAGAAATGAAACGTCGCGAACAAAGAGACTATCTGAGGCACTCGCGTTATCTTGAATATATTAAATGTGCTCCTCCTGAGTATCGTGTTCCTGCTCGTAGATGTGCACCCATTGAGTGTGACACTTGTTTCTGTCAGAACCCCAAGCTGGCCCAATACTGTGAGTGCCTGGATGCCATGCAGAAGCTACAGGACCTATTGGGTCCCAAGCACCGCATTGTGAATAACGAGATATGGTTTAACATTCGAGACCTGAAAAATCGTATCACCCGGAGGCTATGTGAATGTTTCTAGCCTGTAAATATTGTCATTGCATAACATTTCAAATAAATAACAAATACTGATTAATGGAATGAAAACGGTTTCTTTTCAAACTTAGCCTGCTCAGTTTCCCCTTCTGCCAGGTATCAAATTCTATAAGGAATTAATGGCACTATACAAAATGTTTTGAAACGTAAATGATTCAAATTTTACACAACCTAAAACTTTTACTTATTTTGCTTTTAAAATTTTTTAATAGTGTCTGAAAATTAGCTTTTAAGTACAAGGACAGACATGCGAGGACATACAGAACGAAAATTACAGGAGGCCAGAGTGCCTACAACCTATCAACAGATGCGCAGGCTGAACTGTAAGATCAACAAATTTCGAGAGGGTGAAATATACCCCAGCATTAGACCTCCAGTATCTATTTGCGATGCTCGACATACGGCCAAGTGGTTGGATCTTTCGATCAAGCAAAACGATTGTAAAGGTTTCGATGAGCGCTGGATGAATGAGAGTATCGACGAAGAAAAGCCGATTAACTGGCCCCAACCAGACCCAAAAAACAGAACCGAAAAGAAAGTTTGTACAACTTCTAAAGATCCGAGACGACGGTTGACGATAACAGAGAATAGAAAATCGTTTCGCAATTGGAATGAGGTTACAACGTACGAGATGTTGAGAATGCTGAACTGTAAGACCTTTAATTTCCAAAAATGTGAGACGTATCCCAGCATAAGACCCCCCATATCGCCCTGCAGCGTTACACAGACAGCCGAATGGTTAGCAGAAACAGCCGAGGATATTGGATGCACTCGTCACTTTGATATGGAACAGGATGATATTTTAGAGGTCTGGAAACAGAGCCCAGATAAGCAGCAGCTTGCGTATTATGGAGTGGGTGCGGGTCCTAAAGCTGCAGCAGCAATAGAATACAACACGGTGGTTGCAGAGTGTCTGAAGAAGGTCTCCAAAGCCAAGCCAAAACCTCCAGAACCAGTGAAACCATTACGACCTCCGCGCGGACTTGATAAGGTTACAGATCCTCCTAAAAGATTTATACTCAATCGTCCGCAACTGCACAAGCAAGTGTCCGAAATGTATAATGTTCGTAAAGTATTAAGTTCAGCTAATACATTCACCTGGAAGAACTGTCGTCATCTACGGATACCTGGCCAACAAAATTTTGTTTCAGCTGCTCCTGTAGTCCCTTACAAGACTGCGTTTGGTATGGATAAGAAAGAACCCAAAGAAAAGCACGGTCTTAGGAGAAAGTATAGTTACTGCGAACTTCAATGCGGCATTCCAGAGAACGCATGTACAACTTATGAATGGATGAAACACAGAGAGGAACACAGAGAGGACTCTAAGAGGAATGAAGAGTTGATCAAAGAAGAACTGCAAGAATGGGCACCACAATTTGAACCAGAGCCACGAAATTATGAGGAGCTCTACAACCGATTGATATGTCACTTTGAAAAAGATAAACATCCTGATACATTGGGCGAAGACCACAAAAAATGTATTGACTCCTTGAAAAATGGTGATGGTGGTGGTGCTGGAGGTGGCGGTGATGGTGATAGTGATTATAATACTACTACGGAAGAGGATGTGGACATGGACATTTATGAGGAAGAGGAATCTGAGAAACAACCGCCAAAAGAGAAAAAGCCACGTCCTCATCGGCCCACACCCGAGATGAAAGAAAAAGTACCTGAACCTGAAGAACCCCAAGAGGAACCGCAAGAACGCCGCAAAACAACCCCTCCCGCATCCGATGCCGATGAAGGTTCTTCGTCTTCTCACAGACCTCCTCCCCGTCTACCCGAACCCAAGCCAAAGAGAAAGACGAAAAAAGATGAGGGATGTCCCTGTGAAGTTTGCGATATGAATGACGGTGATGGGGGTACGGGCGACGGCACTGGCACCGGCACCGGAACGGGCACCGGCACCTGGTCACGCGGAATCCCACCCGACACTCCTATGATAGCGAAAATGAAGCAAGAAATTAAACGTCGCCAACTCATGGAATATCTCCAGCGTATGTGCCATCGTGAATATATGAAGCGTTCCAAGCGCGAGTATCGTGCTCCTCCTTGTAAATGTCCACCCATTGAGTGTGACACTTGTTTCTGTCAGAACCCCAAGCTGGCCCAATACTGTGAGTGCCTGGATGCCATGCAGAAGCTACAGGACCTATTGGGTCCCAAGCACCGCATTGTCAATAATGAAATATGGTTTAACGTTCAAGATCTGCGAAACCGAATCACTCGGCGTCTTTGCGAATGTTTCTAGCTAGGAACTATTGTTATTGCATAACATGTCAAACAAATAATGAATAAAATGAAAACTGACTTATGATTTATGTCGTTTTACCCATTGACAGTAAACCCTTGCCGACTTTAATCGGTTAATTGTTTCAACATATTCAACTAGTAGGCCTTTAGATACTTAACAGATCCATTCTTTTAAACTTTTTAACCGTAGGCAAAATTTAATGCATTTCGTTTGTTTTTAAATTTTTGTAGCCCAAATTTTAATAATGCTTTGAAAAAGTTATTCGCATCATTTGACATATTAAAAAAAAAAAACAGAAAAAAATATTCAGAGCTAGTATTAGGTCGTAAGCCCAGAAATCTCGAGAAATTATCACAATTCCCGCAAAATGAGTGCATCTAAGAAGAGAAGAACCTCTTTCGGACAGGGTTCGGACAGGGTTCTTCAGCAAACGAGGCAAAAAGCTGGAGGTGCTAGTTTCAATCTAGCATCTTTTTCGGGTAAGCCGCTTAATTGGGAGCGGCAACCCTCTGACCCAAAGAATTTGCGGCGTGGCAAGGACTTTATAGTGGACAAACGGGAGAAATATCGCTCTATTAAGCCAACTGTATTTCTATGTGATGAAAGGCCGCCATACCTGAATCAGGAGCAGCGTCTCTTTGACATGGAACGTGATGATATTGTTGAGGTTTGGAAAAAGGATTCCAAGAAGAGTTCCCTCGGGTATTACGGTGTGGCATCAGCAGGCATACCGAAACCAGAAGTTGTCGAATATAATCTAGTGCTTAATAAATGCCTCCAAAAAGTGGGCATAGGAAAAGCCAAACCGGAAGAAGTAAAGACTGAAAAGCCAGTAGCCATTAAAAGAACCTTGGATACTCATATTCTGAATCGTGAATGTTTGGCGAGGAATCTTGAAAAAATGCCCACTGTGCGAAGAAAACTGAATGCCAATAATGCCTTCACTCACTTGTACTGTCCTCGGCGAAAGGCAAAAGAACAGCCCTTTAAAGACCTTGCACCGCACAAGGTGTCCATGGAAACTGCCATGGGTCTTGAGCAAAGTCCTGTCAAGCAGACTAAAGCAGAATCGAAGCAAAAAGAGTATAAATACTGCGATCCTCAGTTCTTTGTTGATTTACAATGTCCGGACTTTAAATCGCCAGAGCAAAGGTTGACCCCACAAAGTCAGGATCTTTTGCAGGTCTTAAAGGATAAAGTTGAACGGGAGCCAGAAAACTATGATGAGCTCTACCTTCAACTGATAACCTGTTTTGAGAAAAATACAGCTAAAAGCGCCATCGACAAGGCCTTCGACAAGTGCTGCAACACTGGAAAACGCGATGGCGATGACGATGGTGGGAAAGGAGGTGGTGAGGGGGGGAACAAAGAAGATACATGTAGCTCATGTGATTTATATGATGGTGAAACTGAACTAGTTGAAGGTGAAGGTGAAGACGGTGGAGATAGAGATGGTAAAGATGGCAAAGATGGCAAAGGTGATAAGGATGATAAAGGCGGTAAAGGTGGTACAGGTGGTGATAAGGGCAATAAAGGTGGTAAGGATGGTGATGATTCAAAGAAAAAACCACCAATAGATGATCCAAACAAATCCAAGAAAACGGACAAAAAGAGACCAGAGAGTAAATTTCCAGATCCTACTCAACCGCCGGGTACTGAGGATCATACTAAAGACAAAAAACCGGACAAAGACGCTGATGAGTCGCTAGAGACTTCTCCAGCTAAACCCTGCAAAAAAGAGGAGCAAAAAAAAAAAGAAGAGATTCCGGTTAAGGACTGCCCATGCGATATTTGCAAGTTTATGGAGGAAGGGAAACTCGAAGGCAAAGTGGATGATACTCCTGATTATATTAAGAAAATGAGACAAGAGGAGAAGCGTCGCCAATTGAAGCAAAACCTCTTGCACTACTGTCATCGCTCCTATGTGAAGACTGCCCCAGCAGAATACCGTGCCCCACTCCGCAAGTGTCCCCCCATCGATTGCAACACCTGTTTCTGTCAGAATCCCAAGCTAACTGGATACTGCGAGTGCCTGCGAGCTATGCAACATTTGATACGACAAACTGGGGGCAAGCAGCGCATTGTCAGTGACGAAGTATTATTTAAAATCTGCGATCTAAAAGACCGCATCACTCGGAGAATTTGTGAATGCATCTAGCAATATTATTTTACAGCAAAAAAGAGTACAGTTATTTATTGTACGTTAATGAAACACTATGAAAATAAAAGAGACAGTTGTCAATTGTGTCTAAGCCTACTTTCACGAAAAGATTTCCCTCAGTTTCTGACTTTACTAGCCTTTCGTTTCTTCCCAAATCATTTCTGTAAAATATGTTGTGATAATTTATTTATTATTTTTAAATTTTCGGTGCCTATATTTAAAATTTTTAGAGTTTAATATTTAATGCATATTTATGCCCGTTTTTAGATATTTTATAACCTGACTAGGGATAGAAATCACGCGAGTTCAAGGACAGTTAGAGCCCGCAATATTTTTACCTTCATTTCCTAAAAGAAAGCAAAATGCAGCGATCACGAAAGAAAAGTAAATATAGCAGTGGGCCTCCAGTATACCTCAGTGATCCCTGCGACAAACGCTGTGTACCTATGGATCCCCAATTAGTGAAGAAATCGAAACAATTGAACACCGAAAGCAGGTTAAAGGGAAGCGGAGTAATGGTCACGCTCGGAGAACAACGCCAAAAGCGGCTTAATTGGAGTCACATGAAAGCCTCCGATCTTATAGGTAAGCACAACACCAAGGACTTTGTCGTTGATGGACGAAAGAGATATCCCAATATAAAGCCGCCCGTATACTCTTGTCCGCCCGAATCATATGAGAAGCCACGTCTCTTTGACATGGAACGTGATGATATAGTGGAACTTTGGAAAAATGATGCTAAAAAGAGTACGCTTGGCTATTACGGTGTGGCATCAGCAGGCAGACCGAAACCAGAAGCTGTCGAATATAATCAAGTGGTAGCTAAATGTCTCCAAAAGGTAGGCGTAGGAAAGCCAAAAGCAAAGCACATGAAAACAGTGGCACCCCAGAACGCCAGCATGATTGTCGGGGAAGCGACGGAATATCCCCTTGTTCTTAACCGTGAAATATTGTCACAAAAAGTCCAAGATATGCCCACAGTGCAAAAAACATTCGACGCTAATAATACTTTCTCTAATTGGTACTGCTGCCGATCGAAAGTAACGCCACCCTTTCAGGAACATCCGCCAAAGGTGCCTCTGAGAACTCCCTTAAATTTGAAAGATCGCAACACTGCGAAGACCCATCGAGCAAAGAAGAAGTCGTTTAAAGTATCAAGATTAGATTCCGATATTAAAGCCATCAAAGCTGAAGAGCATCCAAAAAGAAATGGCGAAGTGTTGATAGGAAAACGGGAGCCAAGAAACATTGAAGAGCTTTATTCGAACTTGATTTCATGCTTTCAAAGGGAAAAGATTGAAGATCTTGACACTCTCAAAAAGTGCTGCAGTAAGTACATAGATAGTCAAACTGACTTAAACCGTGGCAAGACTGACTTTGGCCCAGATGACTCACTGCATCGTGTGGACTTTTCCTGGGCGCATGGAGACGAGGGTTGGAACGAGTTATTTAAAGGCACGCTTGAGGATGAAGGTGGTGTTGTAGGTGATGAAGGTGGTGATGCTGGTGGTGCTACTGGTGATGCTGGTTTCGATGGACTTGATGGCCCTGTTGGTCCAGGTGGCGACGGTTTTACTGAAATTGATGATGGTAAAGATGCTGGTAAAGGTGCTGATGGTGGTGCTGCAACTGGCGATGACAAGGGTGATGCTAAAGGTGATGGTGATGGTGCTGGAACTGGCGGTGGTGTTGGAAATATTATTTCTACTACCGGCGATGGTAAACGTGGTGCTACTCTCACTGGTGGTGCTCCAGGTGATGGTGATAAGAAGGGGAAAAAGGGGAAAAAAGAAAAATCGGAATTCGCTGAAGAACAGAAAAAAACCGGCAAATTGCCAAAAGGCAATAAGAAGGTAGTAGAGCCAGTGAACGACTTGTACCCGGATCCCCCAAAGGAATTCCCAACACCTAAAAGAGAGTCTGCAAAAAAGGATGACATCAAGCAGAAAGAAATTCCACCTTGTCCCTGTGAGATTTGCAAATTTATGGAACGTCGTAAAGAACATCGTGAAACTGATCCACCATATATTAGAGACATGAAACGCGACCAAAAACGTCGAGAACTCGTCGAATTATTCCAGCATTATCGTCATAAGGAATATGAGAAATGTCGTAAAGCCGAGTATCCAGCTCCTCAACACAAATGCGAACCTATTGCATGTGATAATGGTTTCTGTTCCAATCCGCAAATGTGGAAAAGCTTTGAACTTTTGGATTCACTTGGAACATTGGAAAAACTATTAAAATGCGAATCGGGAGATAAACGGATTCGCTGTAAGCTGAGGAAACTCAAGAATAACATCTGCAGTCGACTCTACGGATACTCAGTTTAGTCTATGCATTCTCTTAACACTCTCCCTGAACTCGAATCAAAACTGTCCTTTCGCTGTGATTCTCTCGATAGTTTTAAATATTTATGTTAAAATCTATTATGTTATTTAATACAGTGTTTGTATCGATTTTCATTGACTTTACATATTCGTTTTAAATTTAGACCCTTTGTTTTCGGTGTAGTCCCTCTGCCCCTTCTTAACGCTGTCTCTCTGGCTACATAATGAGGGCGCTTAAAATTCAAATTTCGAGGCAGAGCCAAAGGATTAGCAGGACCTGGCAGCCACGACACGACAGACAAAGGCTCCGACTCGAGCCAGGGTGCTGCGTGAGAAGCAATTAAGATAATCACCGCAGTCATTTCCGCTTTACGCTTTCCTCGCGAAAAACCCAGACAGACTGAGAGAATGGGGGAGCGAGTCCTGGCACCTGTGTGAGTGTGTGTGCCCCGTCCTTTACATTATTCATTGCGACAAATTTGCCCGAATTAGTTTTTAGTTAAAAGCAAATTATGACGCTCTGACGGCGTTGCAGAGATAAGCCCACACCCGCCCAGCCCAGCTAGACCTGAAGCCAGTGTGAGCGGCGAAAGATATAGCTGGGAATTCGTAATTTTTTTATGGCTTTTTGACTGGCGAACGTGGCTTTAATTACCGTGAAATAGCTGAAACAGTCAGCGGGGAAACGTTTGTTAAATGTTTCGACTAGTGCCAGGCTTCAGCTTCACCTGCCCCTGACCTAAGCTTCCGCCAGAGTCTTTTAGCGTTGATGTCGAACAGACTGAAGTTGAGCCTGTCAGCTACAGTGGCCTCCTGTCAAGCAGCTACGCTCAAGCGCTTTGTATATCAATCAGCAAAATGTTCAAAGTCGATAGTACTTGCTGATAAATATGCATTGCATACTTTCAGGCTGCACTTGTAAATTTTAATTAAAGCTTGAGAGTTTATTGAAAATATAGTTCATAGTTTATTGCTATAAACTTGCTATCTTATGGCAATTTACACTGATAGAAAAAGAGATAAAATTTGGATTTTTGGTCATAAAGTTGCGACCAGTGGAGCACGAGAGAAGGGTAATGTTTTCGGTATATTGATTTTAGTATTTCAAGGATTAGAGTGATGATTTTTGGGCATCAGATAGTATACATTTCGAAGCAATTACGAAATACTTTATTCTATTTTGGGAACCTTTTTCTTTTCTGTGTCGAACTAAGCCATTCCCACCTTTAGAGTCCCATTTTCTACAATTCATTGTAGATATTATTTCTAGCAGTTTAAGATTATCTTTCTATCAATGTACTCTGCTGTCTATTTACTTTCTGTCTCTGGCATTTTATCAGGAATAATATTTGCTTAACATGCTCTAAACATTCAATGCGACTATGTATAGTATATAGCACTAGTACTTGTATTAAAATATTCATGATAAACATTTAGCTCACACGACTACACAGAGTGAGAGAGGGGAGGGTAGATGACATGCGAGTATTTGCCAATGACAGTTGTCCTTTATTCAGCAGTTTGTCAACGTCGGCAACACACACACACTCACACTCACACATACATATACAGTATATACCATGGTTTACTGTAAATATTAAGACATGACTTGCCCCAAAGTTAATGCCAAATTCATGCTGCTGTTTCCGTTGTGACAAGACGTCCAATACTACAACAGCTTTGCCCCAACTACCACTACACTCGTGTGTGCGTGTGTGTGTGTGTAACTGTGTGTGTGCTGCAGTTTAAAGCTTGCTGATAATCCTGCTGCTGTTTTGGCTTTGGCAACGGGGCGTCTACGTATGAATTGAGCCAGACAAACGCTGCAGCTAATACCCCATAGCAACTGCTGCTGCAACTGCCACTCAGCTGTGTCCTCCCCCCTCCCCCTACTGGCAAACTGACTGACTAAACTGACAACAAAGCCAAAACTAATACCAAACGCTTGTCTCGCCAAACTGTCGCTTGTTCTGGTCGAATGCTGGCATTTTGCTCGAGTTTATCGCAGCTTGGATACCCTGTAATTGTTGAATATAACAGAAGAGTAGTACACAGTCGTATACAAACTACTCACAAGCCTCCAGATTACAAATGTTTCAGTATCGATCGAGTGGAAAAACATTCTTACATTATATGCCATGCCCTGCCCTTTGGCCACTCCCTGTGCACAGCACACTCGACTGGCGCCTGGCTACTCGTTAGGTTTAATACTAGAATATTGCGTGATTATCTGGTCATCGAGTTGATTTGCATTTAACCCAGTTCGTTGGGGCTTTTAGATTGGTTCCCTCCTTTTTTATCCAAGTTGTCAGCTCGGTTGATTTGTTGGGTGTGCTTCGCTCTCTCTCCCTATCGCTCCTATCTCTGCACTGCTCGTAAATCCATTTGCTGTTATTTAATTGAAATATGGCGCTCTGGAGTAAGCAGTGTTATCCTTTCGGTGTAGTTATTTTCTTTACGAGCTGCCCAAATGAGTTTTGCAAGCAAAACATATGGCCTCGATATGGCCATAAAACCTCATATCTGTATAATTAATAACACTCTCCCACACACTCTCTATCTGTGTCGATTGCAGGACGCTAAGCTGCGCCAGATTGTGACGCTGGGGCTACAGGATACACTGGAGGAAAAGACCGTCACCATTTGCCATGGCTCGGATTTTGTCAACATGACATTCGTCAACTTCTGCTGCACTCGACGGGAGATTGCTCAGGTAAGGGGGCAAGGGGGCGAAGGAGTAAAGGAGTATTGCCCATGCCAGTCAGCACTTACTTCTCATTACGATCCATTGACAATCGGATGACTATTGAAAAGCGTACAGTGAAGAGGCGGCAAAAAGCTATTCACGCTCCATCAAAATAACAAAAGTGGGTCACACACACCCCGCCACACTACACAGAAGAAGTCATTACTGTTACACTGTGTAACAAAGGAAGTGTGCTTGAAAGACATTACAAATAATGGGACATTCATGAGAAGTTGCAACGACTTTACACCACATTTCGAGTAAACTTTTCTAGCACTCAAATTAAAGAAACGAATTGAGAGAAAGGATGTCCTTTATCCTTATCAGTAAATAGAAGATAAATACTTTATGAGTTAAATTGAATTTTGATTGGAAATAAAGTGTAGCTATAATAAAAGAGTGGACAGACTGATACGATTTCAGCTGCTTTTTTATATCTAATATCTTTTTAGTACAAATAATATTCAATTCAAAGACACACTTTAATTTGACGCCTTAATGGTGTTGTGTAGCACAGTGCTATGGCTATCAGTTTGGGCATTCGGGACACCTTGAGACACACCTGCAGGCCTATGGGGTGTGAGGCGTAGTTGACTATTTTTAAACACTTGCCAAATGCGCGTAAAAATATGAACTGACGCTCCGACATTTTATTGATTCAACATAGGAGCCACGAGTGTGAGTGTGTGTGTGGTGTGTGTGGGAATTAGTGCCACGCCTTTAAGCATGTCTGACTGGACAGAGTCCAAAGGAAAGTCAAGCGAGTCAGACTGCTAGAGGTTCACGTCCTTGTTGGACCAGAGGCAGGGTCAAAATCAATGTTCTATATTTTAACACGGCACCATCGACCGACCCCGGGGCTGTAGTCAGAACCGGATATGGACACGGACACGAATCGATACTGGGTTGGGGCTGGAGGGCAACAACATGGCAAACGTGCGTTGTTATTGTTATTATTTTTGGCACGCGTCGCCAGCTTTTCTATAAACAAAACACAGAACATTTCGTATGCCAAAGCTGAATAAAACAACAAAAAAGAAAATGCAGAGACTTTTACGGAATTTGTGATGTGGGAGCATAGCAAATTGTAGTCCATTCAAAAGAAATAAACAATGCAGTTTAACACAATCTTAGCAAATGGAATTGTGCATAGTTTTTCAGTATTTTCCTACAAATCAAATTGGGTAAAATCTTTGACTTTATGCCTTGGCTATGGCCTCAGCTCATTTTACAATTAAAATACATCAAATATTGTACTTTACTTGGCTCTACACAGCGAGAAAAGCAGTGCTCTTTCAGGTCTCATTTATATACCTCATTTTGATACTGGAAGTCCGACACTCTCTTCAACACTCTCGCTTTTCTCGCAGTGTACTCTATACAGTGCACCCTTAGCTCATTTCCATGGGGATTGAAGCGGCATCTCAAGTGTTTTATTTGCCCAACTTCAGTGCCAACTTAACTCTCAACCTTTTGTGTTTCGCTTGTTTCGTTTTTTCCCCCAGATCTGGTCGGATGGGCTCATCAAACTGGCGTACAGCCTGGCCCAGCTGAATGGCTCGGCGATAATGTTCCTGATGAAGGCGCACACTAAACTCTGTCTGCAGGTGGACAAAAGCGGACGCATACCAGTGAAAAAGTAATTGCCACTGTAATAGTGTAGCAAGAGTCAAGTCGGGTGGTGGATGTGGATGTGGCTTGGCCTTTGTTCACTGTTCAAGCATTTGACAATATTTGTCAAGTGTTGCCTAGAAAATTGAAATTTACGCCAGTTTCTTTTTAACAATTCACTAAACTCTGCTCTCTCCCTCTTATCCCACTTTCCTTCTCTCCACATGGAACGTATTGTCTGACTGTTGTCCACTCCAGCATCACAAAACTTTTCGCACAGAATAAAGAGGATCGCAAACGTGTCGAGAAGGCGCTGGACGTGACCGGCTTGCCGTCGGGCAAGGTCGATAGCATATCGGTATCGAAATTTCAATTCGAGGACTTTTACAATTTGTACAAATGTCTAACCCAACGCTCCGAAGTGGAGACGCTCTTCGACAAGATGTGAGTGACCCTGTGATGCACTATAATATACCCTAACCATACACGGTATTCCCATTCCAGTGTGGGCATTCCCAAGCGCAAATGGATGTCCATCGCTCAGCTGGTGGACTTTCTCAATAAAACACAACGGGATCCGCGCCTCAATGAAATACTCTACCCCTATGCGAATCCGGCACGTGCCAAGGAACTCATACAGCAGTACGAGCCCAACAAGTTCAACGCACAAAAAGGCCAACTCAGTTTGGATGGCTTTCTGAGGTAAGTCCCCACAGCAACTGACAGCTTATCATGCTCGGCCTCATAGCCTGTTAGAGTCACTTGAGCGCCACTAGAGGCAGCCCCAAAGCGTTGCATGTGACGCGCGAAGGCTAAGATGCCAACGCCATCATCATCATCCTCTCCATCATCTTTCTCCTCATCATGCTCTTCATCATGCTCATCAACCCCATCAAACTGCACACTTTATTGCTGCTGCAGCCGCATCAAATGGCTGGCGCTGAGGACACACGTCCTTCACATATCAAATGCAACTTATGCAAAATAAGAAACACTACAAAGAAAGTGCTGCGAGTGGCGCCTCAACAGTTCTGCCTATGCTGCTCTGTTTGGGCAGTTGATTGAGTAGCGAGAATATGAAAATATGAAAATATGAATATGAATATGAATATGAATATGAATATGAATATGAATATGTATCATATACAGTGGAAACTCCCAAAGAGGACAACTAACTTATCCAATCAATCCCTTTATCTATGACATACGTTTGTGTGTACTTTTGCGAACAACTTTACAATATTTTCTGAATAAGAGTTTCTCTTTGAGAGCGTAGTTTTATTATAATAACAAAATAATAATAATAATACAATAAATTCCATTTAATGATAAAATAATTATATTCAACTCTTACAATGATTTTAGCTATCATCTTAAAGAGATCCCCATTATAGTCTCCCCTGAAGTGCTCTCTACTTGTACTCAGTTGTATCTACGTCTCCGTTTGAGAGCATAGTTTTATTATAAAAAGAAAATAATCATAATTATTATTCAATAAATTCCATTTAATGATAAAATATATTCAACTCTCAAAATGATATAAGAAATCCCCATTACAGTCTCCCCTTAAGTGCTCTCTTCTTGCACTCAACTGTATCTACATCTCTGTATCATTACTCTCCCCACCTCTCCACAGGTATCTGATGGGTGATGATAATCCTATAATGGCACCCAATAAGCTAGATCTCTGCGATGATATGGATCAGCCGCTGTCGCACTACTTCATTAATTCCTCGCACAATACCTATCTGACGGGACACCAGCTGACGGGCAAATCCTCGGTGGAAATCTACAGGCAATGCCTGCTCGCCGGCTGCAGGTGAGTGAGTCATAAGTGGAGGGGAAGTGGAGGAAGTGGGCGTGGTCGGCAGGCGAATTTAATGACGCAATTAAATGGTCAGACTGGGAGTGAGTGTGAGTGAATGTGCGGTCAGTTGCGCTCATTTGGATGCTGGCCGTGACCTTGCTGTGGTTTCACTTTGAAATCATGTGTGTGAAGGACACACACACGCACACACACCTGCCGCGTGTCAGGTGTATTCTGAGTGCGCAATTTTTGCCGCTGCGTTGCCTTTTAGCACAACGGAAATTGCATGGCCGCCATTTTTACTGCCGCCATCATCAGCATGGCTGATGCTGATGCTGACGTCTCTGCCGCTGCCACACACACACACACATGAGAGAATTTATTGACGCTAAGACAAGGACATTTGAGGCGTGTTTAAGCGTGTTTGTTATTTGTTGTTTCTTTCTGTCTGTGCGTCAACTGATAAACAATTCTTTATGCTCCGCCATTTTGTGGGCTTTGCGTCAGTTAATTTTACTGCTCTGCAGCACTGATGGATGCGTTTATTTATCTGTAATCGGTATCTCTTATCCGTGACAGATGCGTCGAACTGGACTTTTGGAACGGACGCACCGAGGAGCCGATCATTGTGCACGGCTACACGTTCGTCCCCGAGATATTCGCCAAGGACGTGCTGGAGGCCATTGCGGAGAGTGCATTTAAAACATCCGAATACCCTGTGATATTGAGTTTTGAGAATCACTGCAATCCCCGACAACAGGTAAATGAAGTGATATGACGACTACTGAATGAAGTTCAAATCGCATATACCCTGTAATGCTGTTTTATATACACTGAGAAACGCTCATCCGAGCTTTGCGGACTTGACAGAGCCTCCTGCTCTATAGTAACCAGAGCCTTAACCGGTCACTGGCTCATTGGCTTTCATGCTGCTAGACTTAAGGCCCCTTTCAACGACTTCTGCAGAAGCTGTCGTTCTAAAGCGAAGTAGTTGGGAATTATAAAATCTGCCCATGCGGTACCACATTGGGCTTCTTTTGGCCTAATTGAGCTGAGGTCTATTCCTCAGCTACCGCCTAACCTAACCTAACATACACTGAGAAAACAATGCTAGAGTTTCGAACTTACTCAAGTTAATGTGATTGAATCAATCTCGAAATATTCCTGTATAATATGGTCACACATTCAAGACTCCCCTTATTCTCTGTGTAGGGGAAAAACCACGCATATTAACCCGCCTATAGGCAGTTGCCTTTGCCAGTCAAAAAGTAACTCGTCCTAAACTAATAGTGGCAAAAACCCAGCAGCCACTAGTCACCGCCCCCCACCCATTAGTCAAACAATCCGTCAGTGGGCAAACAAAAACTTACACGTTCACCTACATATGTACCACCCACACCCACACACACACCCACAGCCACTCCCACTGCCATACAAACATTGCCCGCAATAGCAACAACAGTGGCTGCTGTTACTGTTGCTGTTGCTGTTGCTGGTAAATCTCAGAAGCCACTCGAAAGGTAATTGCCTGATGCTTCAGCTCCACGAGATAATAACAAAGGCAAACTTTTTTCAACGGCCCTGTCGATGGCTGAGCGATGGCAGGAGGGGAGGGGAGGGTGAGCGCAGAGTTCTGGCTAAAGTTTAACCATTAAAAGTCGTAATATAAACTAAATTTAACATAGGGTAACAGGTAACAGGCACAGACTGTAACAGACTCGAACTTATGGAACATGCACTGGCAGAAAAAAGAGTTTCTCTTTCACACACTGTACAAAGGGGTCTATTGAGATTGTGTAACAGACAGAAGGAGGCATGGTAGATCCCATAACATATATATAAGAGAGTGGAGTCGTATCAGTCTATTCATATGAATACCTGAGCTGGAGACACGATTCCTTTTCTATATTCTAAATTTTGTCAGTGTATCCGGCTCAGCGAATTACACATTACAAATACATTTCCCTTAATTTCTCTCCAGGCGAAAATTGCCAACTATTGCCGCGAAATCTTTGGCGATATGTTGCTGGATAAGCCGATGGATTCGCATCCCTTGGAAGCCAACACGGACCTACCGCCACCGTCGTTGCTGCGGCGCAAGATCATAATCAAGAACAAGAAGAAGCATCACCATCACCATCACCATCATCATCACAAGAAGCCGTCGGGTGGTGGCGGCGGGGCACAGGGTACGCCGGCTGCTGGCAATAAACTCACCACGGCCAACTCAGGTGAGCATGGAGGTGCCATCATGGCGTATGCGTAATGTTTATAGTGTGTTCTCTTTATATTGTGTTCGTAACGGTGCCAGTTGTTGTTGTTGTTGTTGTTGTTGTTGCATATGTTACACTTCTCGTGTGTGTCCCCCTCTGTCCCCCTCTGCCTCTACCTTATTCATTGCTTAGCACCTGGCAAATGCAAATGAGCCCAACACACGCACTCCGAGTTGTTTGTTACTCATTTCCCTGTGCATTGACACAGGGCACAGACTAACTGTAACGGAAAATGAAAACACAAATGGAAAATAGGAAAATGGGAAAAGGCAAAGGCAAAGCGAATGGAAAATGGGGCAAATTATAATGCAATTTTTAAGCCAAAAGCAAATATATAAAATTGAATGTCAGCTGCTGGGATTGATACACTGTAAAAAACGAGCTAGTCGAATAAATCTTAATTAAATCAGAGCCAGTTGAAGCGCCTTTGGGCTTGTGAATACGAGTGTGCCTCGTCTGTCTGCTCTCGGTGTATTAATCGTTTTAGCCCATCGAATGGCAAAGCTTTTAAACAATTTGCCATGTGCCAAATGCAATATGTGTGCAATAAATAATAAAATAATATAATCGCATTAAGTTCGTGCCAAGCGGAGAGCAGACAGAGCAGATAACTGCGGGCCAGAGGCGCAGCTTGAATTGGCCAACTGCTCAGGGATTCGCCAATGGAGCAGCATACTCGTAGGGCGTGCCATTAAAGAGGAGTGGGAGGGACATTACTGCCACTGGAACTATGAAAAGCTGTGTGCGAGTGTGCGTGTGTGTGTGTGTGTTGCTCCCAGTTGAGACTGGGATGACGACTGAAACTGCAGCCAGTGGCAAAAGTCATTTGCATTTATAAATTGGCTTTTTGCAATTCATGAGCGAAATGTCAACTGCGTGGCAGGAGGAGGGTGGGAGGAGGGTCGCGGGGCGTGGCCCAAAGTGTGCAGTTGTGCATGCAAATGATTCCTGCAGGAACGCCACACAGGATGCGCTGCTGCTGCGGCCCATTAGCCAGGCAAGAGTCGAGACCAACTTAAATACATTTATATGCTAAATAAACTAATAAAACTTTATATGACAACGGGGCAAATAGAGCACGAAATAACGGCAGAAACTCTGTAAAACTCTCTGTCTATCTGGCAACATATGGCCAGGACATGGGCATATAGCATATGATTGTTGTAATTCACTTAATAGGGTAATCTTCAGTCATGGTAAATATGGATGAGCCTTGGGGTAACGTTGTAGTTAAACGATATTTTACTAGCAAACTATACGATATTGAATGGCATATACATAATCGAAACAGCGATAGTTAATGCAGTGTATCAGATTACTTTATTACTTATTACTTTTTCCCCTTTTGAGAGACAGAGTTTCATTATAGCAAAGCTTTGTATTTAGTAACAAATTATAACTCAATATCGATTACTATATATAAGATACAATAAAAGATTCTATATGATGTTTCTGTCGATATGAATATCGATATATTCCATCGTTATACTCTATCCCTAAGCAGATGTTTCAGGAGAAACAGACTCACATCATAAACAGGCTGAGGCAGTGGTATGACAGAAGAAGGGATGGTAGGAAGGGTAACGATGTAGGGTAACGATATTTTACTTATATATATAATCGAAACAGCGATAGTTAATTCAATGTATCTGAACACATTACTTTTGCCCTTTTTTAGGCATCTATTAATGAATGAGTGAAGTTATAATATAGTTTACGTTATGTCATGAGTTATAACTCAATATCGATTACTATTTATATTTACTTCGATATGTTCTATATCCACTGCAATATAAGATTCTATATGATGTTTCTGTCGATATGAATATCGTTATATTCTATCCCATATCCATACCTAAGCAGATGTTTCAGTAGAAGCAGACTCATTGACTTGGGGCATGCCTAATGCTACCCTCAGGCAGTGGCAGTGGCTTAATGCATGTACCCTCTGCTAGTCCATAGTCTGTACCATAAGTTTCGACTTTGTTGCCCAGTGTAATCGTGTCGTATATTTCAATTGAAGTTTTACTTTACTCACTGCTTATTCACTTTTCCTTCTTACTGATTTCCACCCACATTCCACAATTTATTGCATATTTCTCTTTGTGTTGCAGTCGATGTGTCAGCCAAGGCGGCAGCAGCCGCAGCGGCAGCTGCCAATGCGCAACAAGTGGCTGCCGCAGCGCAGGACGAGGCAGCCGGCGGACGGACTGCGACTGGGACAGGGACAGGCGCCGCAAATGGTGACATTGTGAGCGGAACTGGAGGACATGCGCCGCCATTGCAAGTGAGTATGCGTGGGTGGTATGACAAATGTGTGTGTGTGGGTGGGTGGGTGTGTGTCGGTGTGGGCGTGGCCTTTAGCATGCCTGTAATTGCATTTAATGGCAGCACACGCACACATTTCCTTTATTTGCGATGCCTGATAGAGTGAACACACGCTTGATTTGTCCCACTGTTTATCGCTGTGTGTACGCACACACACACACACACACACACATAACCGTACACCCACACACACACAGGCCCCCTGCTAAGGCTGAGTTGTTGTTTTTTGATGTTGATTGTCATCGTTTGCTGTGTTTACGCTCCGAGTTTACATATGTCGTAATGACAGTCTATCTCTCGCTCGCTCCCACTCTCTCTCCCTGTCTCTCTCCTGTTCTCCCTCTCCGACTTCGAGAGCTGTTTGATGACCAGTGACAGTCAACGAACCGTTAACCAGCCAAAAAAAGGGTTCCCTCTGCGAATTGATGACGATAATCATAATGAGACGCAGCCTCCCAAACAGCGAAACAGAGAAAGGAGAGAGGAGCAGGGAGACAGAGAGAAAGGGAGAGCAGCCACTTGTCAAGATTACATTTTGGTGGCCCATTAAAAAGCGTACAAATAATGCACTCAACTGTACTAAGAAAACAGTTAGCTGTACCTTCACGTGTTGCCGTTTTAAAGTCTTCTTCTTCTCTTTCTCAAGCGAAACTCTGGGGGGAAAAAGGGAATGTCTTTAATGGCTCTCTGTTTGAGAATATTTTCCACTTTATTTCGCTGCGAAGTTATGCCGCTTTTAGCCATATGAATTGGTTTTATGATACTTTACAAGTCCCCAACTGACAATTTCTTAGGCGTATGCAGAGAGGAGAGAGAAAAGCTGGGAGAGAGAGAGTCACTTTCCATGGTGAGAGAGCGCCAGTCATATGGCAGAAGCACAGGCTTTAAAATGTCTCTCCTTTAGTTCTATCGAGAGTTTAAAGTCTGCTTAGACAGAGCTTAACTAGAGCTACTACTACTAACTAATAAACTGTATTTTAATTTAATGAATTAGTTTTAATCGCTTTCCATAAGACTAGGTCTATATAAGACACTCTGTTTAGGCAGAACATAGAGTGTGCTCTTCTGTCGATAGCACTCGACTATAGCTTTACCGTTTCTGTTTACTGTGCTTAGGATTTCTAGCACGCTGTTATACTAATTAATAGCTTAAACTATACTCTAGAGCGCCTAACCTCTCTACATACATACATATAGCTTACATACATACTACATACATACATCCCTGCATACATTCCATATTCCTCTCTAATAGATTTCCTCTCGGTTAGTTAAGTTAATTGCATCAAATTCGCATAAATGAAGCCCAACGACAACTCGTGTATGATTAAAGAACTTTATTTATTTATTCAATTTAGCGAGTATAAAAAACACACACACACACACACACACTCGCACACACACACAGAGAATGGTCTGGCATCGTCAGCTATTATGAAAATGATGCACATATCCTTGCCCTGGTCAGCGTTAAGGGTCGCTTTAATGGCTCTCTGTGGGCTGTAAGCTCTATGCCTGCTGGACGAGTATTATGCATATTAATTTAATTGCACAGTTTGCTATTAGGTCGCAGCATTATTCATGATATTCAGCCCAGGTGGGGGTGGTCAAGGGGGGCGTGGCAGTGGGCGCATGTTGCATAACAAACAATTGGGCAAAGCCATCGAGTTGTGGTCGACAAAATCAGAGCTAATGGCAACGGATGTGGTGTTTCCACAGTGGATAGACCCACACACTCACACACACACACACCCAGTCACACACTCATACTGTTTTCGGGGATTATTGGCCACATTAGGCGCATTAGGGGCTGTCACAATTAGAGTTTAAAGAGCAAAATCGATTGAATGCATCTATTGAATCCACTGCGAATCGAATGCAGAAAGTGCCTAGAGTGAATGGGAAGTGGAGAGAGCAAAATACACTGGAAAAAAGTAGAGTGATTTTAAGTTTGTTTCCATATTTATGAATAATACAATAAAGCAGCTTTAATCAAGTTCAATAACTATAGAAATGTATTAAATTCAACTCATTATCTGTGTGAATCGTCAAGAGAGAAAGGTTGAATACACTGTAAAAAAAGAGTAGCGATAGTCATAGTTGAGAGGAGATATATTGATACCTTATCTTAAACTTAATATTAGTTAATGTATTGGCTTTCGTTTAGCAAAGTCTATAAGTAATTCATTCTATCATTCATTCGCATTTCACCTCAGCAAAGTGAAAGGTTTTTCTTTGAGTGTATGGACTATTGTGCATCTCTCTGTTAGTTCTCTCTCACAGTTGTTATTGTTAAGCATACAATGAGCAACTGGCACGCCATTGTGCAGTGTCCTGCAGTTCCTTCCCCCCCACCCACTTGGAAACATAATCCCCGTCATTTTCTTGCCATTATGCGCTGCTTGCATTATCGATACCGAGAAGCTATTGACTTGACTCTGTCCGATCTGTGGCAGCGATAACAAAGCAATGTTATAATGGCTTTCGCCCGGGCAGTTGACCTCAGTCAGAGGGAGGCAATCGACATACCCTATACTTATGTATACTTTCCCCACTTTGCAGCAAATACGCCAGAGCTCCAAGGACAGCACTGGCTCCTCGGACTCGGACAGCTCGAGCGATGATGAATCCCTGCCTAATATTACACCCAGTCTGCCAGTCGGCACTGAGCCGGTGAAGGAGACGAAGGAGACGGAGGCAGGCGCCGAGATCTCTGCGCTGGTCAACTACGTCCAGCCCATACACTTTAGCTCCTTTGAGAATGCAGAGAGTGAGTGAATGAATGAACCCCTCCGCAGTAGTTTCCCTTTAGCAAACCCTTCTCTCTGCCTTTACAGAGAAGAATCGCTGCTACGAGATGTCCTCGTTCGATGAGAAGCAGGCCACCACGCTGCTCAAGGAGCGACCCATTGAGTTCGTCAACTACAACAAGCATCAGCTGTCGCGGGTTTACCCAGCGGGCACTCGCTTCGACAGCTCCAACTTTATGCCACAGCTCTTCTGGAACGCTGGCTGCCAGCTGGTGGCACTGAACTTCCAGACCCTCGACCTGGCCATGCAACTGAATCTGGGCATCTTTGAGTATAACGCACGCTCTGGCTATCTGCTGAAGCCGGAGTTTATGCGTCGCTCGGACCGACGACTCGATCCCTTTGCGGAGAGCACTGTGGATGGCATCATAGCGGGCACCGTCTCGATCACCGTGCTCTCTGCCCAGTTCCTCACTGACAAGCGCTGCAACACCTTTGTCGAGGTGGAGATGTATGGTCTCCCCGCGGACACCGTGCGCAAGAAGTTCCGCACCAGAACTGTGCGTGACAATGGCATGAATCCGGTCTACGACGAGGATCCCTTCGTCTTCAAGAAGGTGGTGCTGCCCGAGCTGGCCAGCATACGTGTGGCAGCCTATGAGGAGAGTGGCAAGCTGATCGGACACCGTGTCCTGCCCGTGATTGGCCTCTGCCCAGGCTATCGTCATGTGAATCTGCGCTCTGAGGTGGGCCAGCCCATAGCCCTCGCCTCGCTCTTCCTCTGCGTCGTGGTCAAGGACTATGTGCCCGACGACCTGTCCAACTTTGCCGAGGCACTGGCCAATCCCATCAAGTACCAGAGCGAGCTGGAGAAGCGCGACATACAGCTGTCGGTGCTGACCGACGACACGGATGCAGTGGCCAATGCGGACGAGGATCTCTCCAAGTCATGTAAGCTGTGCTTCAAGTGCGGTACACTCGAAGAAATTCGGAGAAATTTATAGACGGCTTAAACTGATTTAGAATACTTTGAGAATATTCGAGCTTCATTTTTCTCCGTGTAGTTTTGTTTCTATTATTTATTGCTCCTTAAATTCCTTTCAATTTCTTTGAGTGTATGTAGCTGTAGACCGTAGCATTTTAATATAATTTCTTTTTTTTCTACTTTTCTTTTGTATGTATCAAATGTAACTTTTGGTTAAAAACTTTTGGATTTTGGATTTGGTTAAAACGCACACGCACCTCCACCAACCCCAACCACAACCACCCAACCACCCCACCACACCATCCACACCACCACAAAAAACGGTTGACGGACACACAAACAACAACAATGCACCACTCCCCCACTCCTCCCTGCCCCTAAACTTTATTGCTCGCTCTCTCGTGAATCTCTCTCTGATCCTCCAGTCGTTTTCGTTCAAGTAGGTGGCCAGAAGAAGGAGCTGCGCCCGGTGGAGTCACTAGCCACCTCGCCCAAGCGTGCCAGCATCTCCACTGTGGCCGCATTCAGCGTGGAGCTGCCCTCGGATCGTCTCGATAGCGGACGCCATGAAGACAGTGTGCCCATAGTGGTCGCGGGGGGTATACAGCACCAGCACTCGCTGGATCAGTCGGTCAACAGTCGCGTGGAGCCGTCGCAGTTCGATGTGGATCTGGTCTTGGCGGAGCCGTTGGAGAAGATACTCGAGCACAAGTCGGTGCGAGAGAAGCGGCAGGAGTTGGAGAAGAAATTGGAGGCGTTACGCAAGAAGCACGACAAGGATAAGCGCAAGATCGCGGCGCAGGAGCTCAGTCTAAAGGAGGGCGGAAAGAAGCCCAAGTTTCCCTTAGCCAACATGCTGTTGAGACGCCTGAGCCTGAGGAGTCTGTAAGTAACCGACGCGAGTTCCTGGCTTCCAAGTATCATGCGACGCCGTTGAAATTAGTAATTGTTTCTCCTCGTTTAGTGAATCGGACATGGACGTGCCACCCTGCACCCTCGACCTGAGCGACAGCAGTGAGGAGAGCACTGACGCGATGCCCTCCTGCAGTCAGGACACACCGGAGTCCTCGCATGAGTCCAGGCTACGCGCCGCCTGCCGGGAGTTCACCAAAGAGTATCGCGAGGTGCAGAAGAAGTATCATGAGGCCATATACGCAGCCGCTGGGAAGGTGCTGACGGACTCGCAAACTAGTCAAATGGAGCGGCTGAAGCTCTCGCTGGACAAGGTGACCGGCGAAGTGATGCACCAGCTGCAGACTGCGCGACGCAGTGAGGTCAAGAACCTGGCCATAGTGCACAGAGATCGCGATGAGCTGATCAGGTAAGGGAATGCCCCAATGGGACGACAATGAGGAAGCTCACTTCTCTCCCCTCTGTTCTCAGAATGAAACGTGAGGTGGCCGCCTCGGTGGTGGAGCGGGGCGTGGCGGAGCGTGTGCGTCTCACAAACAACTTTGATATCCGCGCGAAAGAGCTAAAGAAGCAGCATGATGCAGTGAGCACTAGTCTGGACGAGCATCGTGCCAAGGTGACTACTACTACTACTTCTACTACTACCTACTATTCCTACTTCTACTATTCCTACTACTACTACTACTTCTACTACTACTTCTACTACTACTACTACTACCTACTACTACTACTACTACTACTACTACTACTACTACTACTACTTCTACTACTACCTACTATTCCTACTACTACTACTACTTCTACTACTACCTACTATTCCTACTACTACTACCTACTACTACTGCTACTACTACTACCTACTACTACTGCTACTACTACAACCTACTACTACTATAACCAACTACTACTACTACTAATACTACTACTACTCCCACTTCTACTCTCACTTCTACTCCCCCTTCTACTCCCACTTCTACTCCCATTCTTTTTACTACCTACTACAACTTAGACTAACCCTCTATCTACTCTTCATCTACAGGCACGTCAGGCTCTGGACAAGGAAGCGCAATCCACCAGCTGTGCTTCGAACAATGGCTTACTGGTGCTCTTCAATGGACCCCATCATCATGGCTGTGCTGGAGCCAGCGCCAGTACCAACCCCAACGCCAGCACTAGCAATAATCTCACCCTAACACTGGATGCTAGTGCTGCGAGTGGTGCTGCTGATGCCACGGCCATATCCCCAGCCAAATCCCACAACAGCATTGCAGGCGGCGACAAGAAGACGTAAGGACCAGGGAGAGGAGTAGGAGTCACCGGATTGGATCGCTTTTCAGTATTCGCGAGGTCTTCGGTAGGGTTAGGCGAGCGTTAGTCACTCGATTAGTTTCTCTATGAAACTAACTAAAACACAAAACAAATTGTTTTCTAACTGAACAAACTAGATGTACTGTAGCACATTCTCTCGCATGTATAACTTTGTATGTGTCCGTGTATATGTGTAAATGTAGTGTAATTGTAACAGTCGGTGTATTTATTATGTGAACAGTGGTTCTACTCTATACTATAGTTACGATAATTTCCATCGCTATATACTATGCCGATTACTATACGGTTTCTTCCTATACGCAAAACTTCGCTGAGAGCTCTGAGTGTCTAACCTTAAAACTTAAACATAAACTACGAGTATATAATTTATTTACGACTAAGGCATTCAGTAGAGGGTGCAGACACAGAGGAGACAGACGCCCTGTGCCATCGCTCTGCTTCTACTGTCTAACTGTGGTTGTGTGTATTACTTTTTATATTGACTTTTATATTAGTTAATTTATACATAAATATATCGACTAACTGTACATCATTTCTGTCACGAATCTCGCGCAAAACACTTAGTCAAATTATTTTTAGTAGACTTTCCACTCGCTTCTCTATTTATGCTTCTTTTAGTCTCTACTTCATTTAGTTTAGTTCAAGCTTTTAATAAATGAATTTATGATTTCAAATTGAATCAACACATTTGCTACTCTTTCTTTACCCACACACACACACACACACACACGCACGCACACATGCAGATGACGACGCACAACCTACAACACCAAATACCAAATGGCGCCGCACAGTTTGAGTAGCACTGACTGCCAAACTGTGCGCGCGCTTCTAGCGACAATCAAAAACAAAGGAATTTTGTTGAAACCACAATTTAATTTGTCTAAACCCAAGCTGCCTTGCAACGATCGTTATCGTTATCGTTATCGAAATCCAAAATTTCAGCAAAACTTACCAAAGAGAATACCTATACTACATACATGTAATGAGAGAAAAATCAAAATCAAAACAAAAACAAAAAGTTGAAAGAGAAAAACATTTCACTGGACGGCAGAACCACCTTAGATGTTGTAATTTCCTATACTAAAAGAAAACGTAAAGCTTGCCCCAACACTGGAGAACCAATTCGCAGAACTTTCCAGCCGTAAACCTCCAGTTAAACCCCTCCAGTTCAACCCCCTCCCCCGCTCCATCCCCTCCCCAATTGATGTTGTAATTTGTATGTGTTGTAGCATTGCTCTTGTTGTTGTTGTTTGTGCCCAGAAAGCAATAATTTCCCATAAATTTCCCCATAGGTGAATACAATATATAAGTATGTGTGTGTAATTTCCATAGGGCAGTTCAGCTGCAGCCAACTTAATGTCTATTGGTGTTTAGCTAAATTGGATTCCAATATGTGTGTATGTTAAGCATAATCAAACTCAATTGGCTCACAATTCAAAGCAAATAACAGAGCGTCCCCCTCGGGTCACAGTTTTGCAGTCACTGTGGTCTCGCATGGGACTCTGTGTTTTATGAAATAGTTTTGGTGTTGTATGTGTACATATGTTCGATAAGCATAAACTAAACCAAAAACAAAAACTGTATCTGTGTGTCGTTGTTGTTGTTGTTGTCGTTCTTATGGTTGTTGTTAGCATTAATGTTGTAGTTGCAGTCGCTTACCAAGTATTTATTACCTCATTTGCAACACCCAGCATGCACTCTGCCCCCCCCGGCTTTAATTGTCGACATTTACTAAGTTAGGAAAAGCATAATACTAAATACTACCTACTACATACGAAATGGTAACTAAAAAGCAAAAACGGTGTCCAACACCAAAAAGACAACCTAAAAGAGATTCTATGTTATTTCGCAATTCTAACGGAAAGGAGAGCAACAAACGAATTTGTTGCTGCATAAGTATTATACTACTATACCTAAAATGAATACAAATTTAGCTAAATGAATGTTTTAGACCAGACCTAGAAACTACTACGATTAAAAGAAATATTTACTCATTGTACGTACGTTTGCACTTTACAAAAACAAAGTGAAAACTAAACGACCCTTGGTTCAACTCAAGTACAGGGTCTCAAAAGAACTCATCCCATTGTTAACAAGTTTTTGCAACGTGTCTTGATGTCAAGCAGAATTTAATACTAAACCCTAATACTAAGTACATATTGCATTCGAAAAAGTTCAACAAAGTAGCATTTAAATAATAACAACATTAACATACCCTGTGTCCAGCAGCACAGCTCTCGAACAACAACACTTGTGAACACAAGAAAAAAAACAAAAACGAAAAAAAAAGATGGCGGCTCTCGCAGGAAAAAAAATATAAAACAAATAAAAGCACTAGAATTATATTAAATTACGTGTGACGAACGTGTGGGCTATGCTGGCAATATAAACTCCCTCAACACATTCATTTTGCTGCATAAACACAATTTGAATTAAATTTAAATTTGAATTTATAACGAACACCGAGAGGACTTAAGCAGCGTTACCACACTCGATCTCACAATAACAACAACACTTATTGGCATCACAACAAAAAAAATTAAGAGAAAACAACATGGCGGCGCGCTGATGAGAAATTGCAAAAAGTTGAATAAAAGCATTAGCACTGCACGAAACGAAGTGCGACGAGCGTCACAACTATGCTAACAATGTAAACTTTCTTTTAACACATAACACATAACACTTAACTTGCAAAAACACCATTTATATTGTTAAATCGGAATTAATCACACACAGTAGCGTAGGTGGCGACGTTCGGCCGTATCGAAAGCGAGGACTAATGCAGCGTTGCCACACCTGTTGATCGTGAAGCTCGCTGTGTGTGAGTTGGCAACGCGGACACAGGGCGCCAAAAGCGTAATTTCAAAATATCAAATAAATATTTACATTGAAGTTCATGCAGTTAGTTCAAGTAACAACATAAATAAATTTATAAACTGAAAACTAAATTAATCCACATTGTTGTTGTGATCTGCAGAAATACCTAAATAATAAACGTTAACAAAAGTGAAAATAAACCTTAAATCGCTTGTTTTATTACACGTAATATATTTTGATTTTGAGACAGTACTCGTATATAAAACTTACATTAATATTGTACAATGCTGGCCACATAAATAATTTCTCGTCGATATGTAAAAAAGGTCTTGCCGACTTTGGCAATTTGTTCTCCCCACAGTTAATCACAAGATGACACAAACACAATTTACACCCCGCTCAACAGATAGACTAAGACTTTACACTAAGCCTAAGACAACACAGCACAGGTCACAACATCTGGACAAACGCCAGGCTCAGCAGCGAGCCCGCAGCCATACCCACGCTCAAGGAGGCCGCCATTATGGAGGCAGCCAGCTGCTTCTCGTGCTGCTTTACGCTTCTGCAAGGAAAGAGAGTTATCAGAGGGGGAACGGAGAGTAAGTAAGCCAGAATCCACACAAACCTGGGCGCCATGATGAGCAGTATGTTGGTCAGGTAACCATTGGATAGAGCAAACAGAACAATCATGGCCATGAACGTATAGTCATGCTGCACCAGCGTGGGTAGGAAGTGATGCTCGCTGCTGTTGGAGCACAGAAAGAGAGGCACCAGCACCACACGCACCACTGTCAGCAGCAGCGCTGTGTGCTGATTCCGCGGCAGCTCCAGCCAGCCGGCAAAGAGGCGGCCAAAGTAATCCCCGCAATTGAAGAACAAGTAGTTCACCACGGGCAGATAGTAAACATCTGCAATTACAGAGTATTAAAGTGGGTTCAATACATCAAGTTCTTGGCTCTCACCTGTCCATGGCGTATGGCTATTGGAGTACTCCGACTGCATCAGTATAGTAATGGACGGATACACCGACAGGGTAGTGGCATAGAGCAAGGCCATACACACTACCTGCACATAGATCTTGCCCATAACCTGGCCAAGTATAGGTTCGAGTGGCACACCCGTATCCGCGTCCTCCTCTCGGCTATGCGAGGGCTGTGCGCTGATCACCTTGTACTTGTCACCTCCCTCGAGATAGTATTTGAAGTATGGCTGACGATCCATCACCACATAGAGCACAATGCAGGCAAAGATCAGCAGCAGGCCCATGATGAAGAACACAAATGCCGTGGCCGAGGGACCAGCATCGAAGGCCAGCACCAGTATAAAGGCCAGTGCGGTCAGTATGCCGCCCAAGGCCTGTCCACTGACCACAGCTGTCATATACTCCGATGGGAAGAGACCAGCGACGCCGTACAAGGCGCCCGACATGGTGGCAGCGCTAACTGAAAGCAAACAGCAGAGATTAGGAAAGGAATCAACGGAAATCCTCTGCCCACTCACTGTTCAGTATGACCACAATGATCAGCGTGATGAGAAAGAACTGCTCCTGCCATTGATCCGTATTGACCTCCACGAAACCCGAGGTGACACCGAAGAGCAGCAGTATGGTGACCAGGGTGCCCAGCATCTTGGTGCGCAGCGCAATGTGGTGTCCATAGACGGCATTGAGCAGCAGGAATGTGGTGCCAGATATGGTGGCAGTCAGCGTCAAATCGCAGGTGAAGCTCTTCTGCAGCGGCGTCAGTTCCGCCGTATCCGTCTCCGGCAGCGTGACATTACGGAATTTGTATTTCCAGTACTGCGGGTGAGAGAAGAGAAAGAGAGAATTAGAATAGAGAATGAAAAGGGGGCATTGTTGACTCAACGTAGGAAACAAAGAAAAACTAAAGATAACGTGCAATAAAAAGCAATGCCAAAGCAGAGAGCGTGAGATAAGCAACAACGCCTTAGACGGCAGCAAAACAACTGCACTTTGAGTCCAAGCCATAGAAGGGGAAGGAAATCAATGGACACCCCGCTGCCCCACTGCCCCTCTGTCTCTTGGCTCTGGCTTATTTATGCGGGTTTCATTCAATAGTATTCCACTTACATCTTCGGCTGTCACAAAGAAATTCCACGGCGTCATTGTGCCAATGCCAAGCAGATAGAACACGCAGTAGGTTAGAGTGCTGCCCGTATTGGGAGCACTGCTCATTAGCACCACTTCATCCTGTTCCCGTTCCAGCATATCGACATCGCTGTCCGCGGAGAAGGCAGGCAAAAACTGTCCCCCTGCCGCCTCGTTGTCCCGCCCCAGCATCTGCTCATCGTCGTCATCCTGATCCTGTTGTTGGTTTATCAACAGTTGTCTGTCGTTGTTTTCCATGTTGTTCAGTGTCACCCCCACTCCACAGCAACAGCTGTTTTTGTTTTCAGTTCTGCGTGTTTTTCGCGTTACTTCATCAGCTTCGGCTCATGGCACAACAATTTTACAGTAATATTGAGTTACACTTTGTTTTTGTTCACGAATTACGCTGACTCGCGCCTTTTTTGTTGTCGTCGTAGCTTTCCCCGTGCTGCTTTGTTGTTGCGCTGCCCAACGCATAAACAATAATAAGAATTAACGCTGCTGGCTGAAAATAGAGCAATTGCAAATGCTGACGCTCATTGTTTCTGGGTATTTCACACCAGCGGTGACTGGTCACACTGCTTGGCGCTGTAATTAAAATAATTATTCATTCTCATCACTAAGCGGTCAATACAAGCATTATGCACCTTGATTATAAATATTTAATAAATATATAATGCAACAAAAAAAAGCGCTCTTTCGTTTTTCTGCCGGTAAAACTCTTTAAAAATGCGCTACAGTCGAGCTATGGCGTTGCCAAAACAACAGTTGAGCAGCAGTTGCGCAACAGTTGGCCACTTGCATACACCCACGACTGCCACACTTGGCTTTTTTACGCCAAAATTTGCGCTATTTTATGCTTGACGCAAATTTGCGTCTCCAATAAGAATGACAGTGTTGCCAACTTGTTTGCAGAATGTTTGGCGCGCAATTTGAATAATTATAAATTGCTTTATTAGCATTTTCTGTTGTATTAACTGTTGCATTTGGCAGCTTAATTGTGTTTTATGGCAATGGGAAACGAGCAAATTATGTGGCTGAGATGCAACTACAAAGTGTAATTTAATTGCCAGGGTAACAACGGCAGCAACTGTTGCTGCTTACTGCCGCTGCTGCTGCTGCTGCTGCAAATGCCTGATGATGAATGAATGCAATTTGTATTTAATCAATAAGCACGCCCCGCAGTGTTTTAAATCAGCGCACAGCGCCGCTTTACGGCTTAGCGCCAGGTACACACATATAGGAGAGGTGTATAGCGAGTCTCCTTCTGCCAAGTTGGGCAATTTTAATTGGATTTGCATTCACACACACACGCACACACACGCGGAGAGCGAACTCTTCTGCTGGAGTTTTGTGGCCAACGCCTTTGGCCTGCACATAAATTTATTTTTAATTTACGTATGTGTGCGTAAGTTCTCTGCCCTGCGGTTGTTTGATTTGCGAATTAAACTGCATAAAAAGAGGCAGAAAGGAGAAGAGAAGAAGGAGAGGAGAAGGAAGGAAAAAAAGCAAAGAGCTCGTTAGCCAGAGAGGAACGATTGTCAAACGGACGCAAGACACAGCCAAATTAGATTAGTTTATAATGGGGCCAACAACAGCCAAAGAAACTCGTTCACACACACACACACACACACACACACACACAGAGAGGGTGATAAAGAGGAAGAGAGCACAAGCAGAGGCGTGTCGCCTCATCAATTCCGTTAAGGAAAAAAAAAGACTTGTAGTCTGTCGACTAATGCACAAACTCTGGCCCCAAATCAATCCACAGATGAGTCTGCCTCTTTGTCAGCAAACCCGCTGCCCCCTGCCCCCACCCCTTGGGGCACTCACTCTCTGGCTTGGCCACACACTCTGCGCTCTTGTGGCAATTTAAAAATCACATTAAATTAGTCAGCAAGAAATCACCGCAACGAAACCATCAACAAATCATCTCAAATTAAATTCATTCAAGACTACAGACTGTGTGTGTATAGGTGTGTGTGTGTGAGTGTGCGTGTGTGTGTGTGTGTATACACTGAGCAATTAATAAAAATGTAAATTCAATTAAATTTATATGACAGCCAGCTGTCAGAAGAGCTCAAATTAAAAATTACTAACAAGACCTGTTGCTCAGTCTTTCCACTTACCCCCCTTCCTCTGCCCCTCCCCCTCCCCCTGCTCCCGTCGAGAACCATCCACGCTTAATTAAAAATCCAACAACTGCCCATAGGGAAAGCGAGAGCACTTTGTCTCTTCTCTCAGCTCTCAACTCCCAGCTCGCAGCTCCCAGTTGCAATTCTCATTTGCGAGACTTCAATTTGAGTGACGTACGCTGACCACACACCGAAGCCACATCCTCTGCCGCCGTCACAGTGGGAGCAGCGGCAGCATTTGCCAGGTAGCCAAGTGCCAGTCACTGACGCCCCAAAAACTCCAGACTCCCTTCCGTCCACAGTCAATAGTCTGCACGCCGCATAACTCTTGCCTACACTGGCAGAAAAACGTTGGTCTTTAAGGTAGGGACACTAACGATATTGACTAGCGGAAAAACATATCAACCCACATGGAATTCGCAACGATTTATCGCCTAAAAATATCAGAAATATAGATATATCGATTTTATGATACATCGTAAACTCTTTTATCGAATATTTTATAAAAATAAATTCAAATATCGTTATTTTTACATTCCTAGTCCCTATCGATAGTCTTACAGCTCTTCTACAGCTGTCAGTTGCGTCCGACTGTAGCTAAAAACTATGCTAAGTTTAGCTGTTAAGTTATTATAATAAATCTATATAAATTTGACGACTTTGAAAACAAAAATTTAGCAGGAAAAGTAACATAAAGTACGGTAAGATATAGGAAAATAAAAAAGAATTTCTTTCTGTGTACAAAGAGGCAAGAATTACGTTTTAAAATTAAGTTTCAACGTACTATACTCAATTTAAAAATTCTTGAAAATATCTAGACTAATATGTAGCGCTTTTCTCTCAGTGTATTTGCTGCAGTTTTTCGCTAATAGCGGAAGCGTTGCGGGGTTTGGCGGCAGCAGCCACGCACCGCCTAATAATTAATAAATTAAAAATGAAAAATGAAAAAGACAAGGAGAAGAACGAAGGAGAAGGAGAAGGAACAGCAGAGGAAGAGTAGAAACAGCAGTGTAAACAGAAACAGAGAGAAAACAAAGTAACACGCACATGACATGCTCTGGCTTTGTGTGTGTGTGGTGTGTGTTGTGTGTGTTGTGTTTTTGGGTGTAGAAGGAGCAAATTAGCCCGCAGGATAATCAAATGCTGATTTATGGCAATTTCAAACCCCGAGACGCGAGAGATCTCTCCACTTCCGGCGCCAGCTGTGTGAGGTCCTCGCTAACCCTCATCTGCTGCTGATACCCCTCCTCCTGCTCCTCCTCCTCCTCTATCTACTCCTACTGCAGCACATTAAGCGTGTTGTCTGTGAAAATTAGTAGCTAATTTGCGCTGTCATCATTATTGTGTGTTGTGCAAACATTTGTTTGACTGCTCAGAGAGCAGCCCGTCGAGTTAGCCTGCTTATAAACGGGGCCATGACAGCGCACTGTTCATTGATCAAACACTGAACAACAACAGCAACAGCAACAACTCTAACTTCAATTATGAATACAACTTGTACCACTGTGCCACTGTGGTAGGTTGTCTGCCCATTCAAAGGGAAAGACCTGGCGCACAGCTTGTGGTTGATGCCAACTTTACAACACTCAACTCTCAGCACTCACCACTCAACTAATGAGCTATTATATATCTAACGAGCAGACTATTTAAACAGCAAATTAGGATAATATTATATTAGTTGGGCAATTCAGACATTTCTAGCTATGTTTGGCTACTTTTGAATGGCCTGATTAGCTATAAATATTGTCTACACTGAGCTTAGTAGTTTCATATGAAAGCAGAGGGAAATTTAATTACAGCATTGAGATTAATATTGTGTTGGAAAATCCACAATCTTTAAATAAAGATATCTGTATAGATATGATATAACATTGCCTTTTCATTAACTTGGTCTAATAAGACACAAAATATTGAAAAATATAACAAAATACATAGCAAAACAATTTGTAGAAATAAAAGAGAATGACTTGCTTCAGTTCCCACTCTTTTGAATTGAGAATATATAGCTAGATTACTTCAGAAGGACTTTAACTTAAAATTTGGCTATAATACGCATTGAATAATGATTTATATTGGGTTGAATTTTCAGCTTTTTAACTTAATTAGTCAATACTTGAAAACTGTTGAAGTATGTAGAAAGACTTTAGTTGATTACAACATAAATAAAATAAAAAGAAATTATCAATGATTGAAAACTCTTTAAGTATGTAGAAAGACTTTAAAGATTACATCATAAATGAATTAGAAAGAAAGACTAGATTAAGTCTAAGTTTAAAACTATAAACGAATACAAAAATTTGAAGTGTTTTACTATATACTATTAATATCAAGAGTGTCATGCCATTATAAAGTATCATACTAGTAAACCATCGATAATATGGATAGTGACTTGATAGTGTACCAACTTTGTTGTAATAGTTGTAAGCCTAGCTAATTTCAGACATTTTTTGACTATTTTAAAGCAACTTTTTTGAACTTTTTTAAGGCATATGTTCTAAAAGACTTTAAATGTATCTCTAGCAATACTGTTTGCTTATTAGAAATTAAAGTTTCTTCTTTTTTATTCAAAGCATATCGGAAATGTTTTATTGAAGCATAGCACTACTATTCAGCCACACCATTCAAAAGCAGCTTGAATTTCCCCACTAAAACATATACCCAAATTAATAGCATAATAGCAGAGAATGCAAATTGAAATGTGTACACGTATTCATTAATTAAATGTTATGGCAAGTACAAGACACGCGCAGAGGCAGAGGCAGAGGCCATGTCACTGGCTCAACTCAACTGTGATGCCATATTTAAGAAGCTAACGATCTGCTGAACAGTCAATTAATATATTAATAATGCATATTCATGATAATCAATGTCCGATGTCCGACACAAGTTGAACCTCTCTGCCCACGCAGCAAATAAAAGAAATCTTCGATAGAAGCGAAACGAAACGAATCGAATCGAAAATGTTTTTCCCATTTAATAAGGCAGCGTGTGGTATGAGTCAAGGGGGAGGGGGCGTGTGTGCTCAGGGGGCGTGTCAGCGTTTTTAAGGCACTAATTAAAATTATGCAGATACGCGCTTAAATATGTGGGTAACATATCAAAATGGACAAGGCTTATGATTACGAGGCACAAAGCGAAAACGAAAGACTTAGGCAACGAACTGAACAACTTTATTGCAAAAACAAAAACAACAAACAAAACAATACGAAACGAAACGAAACTTTTGCCATAAATTAATTCATAATTCGCATAGGTTTTTTATTGTTAATCAAATTAATTAACTAGTAGCCCCCAAAATAGCCGCTAATGATTAATGGGCCCTCAGGGCTATAGCTTCGATTCAGCTCGCAGAATTGACAGGTCTCTGGCTTAATTATGCATTTGAAAGTACACCAAATGAATGACTATACGTGTATACTATATATATAGCTAATATCTCAGGCGATTTCATTTCCGTTTCGCAGCGAGTTCAATGACAGACAGAACGCTCTAATCAAATGTCTGCTGACCCTTGGGAGCATCCACTTTTCGGTAATGCGCAAAATGAATGAATCTTAATCATATTAGGCTCAATTTTCTGTAGCCCTCGCGTACGTGCGCAGTTTTCTTACTTCTATATCTCGGTCTGTCTGTCTGTATATAATCTGGGCCTAAATTATTTTTGCATCTTTCGAAATCAGAAATCATTTTGCTGCCACAAACCACAGTCGAAAATTGCAATCAACAAAAGTGAGCGAAAGACTGAAGTCTGCAGGACGAGGCGTTGATTTAAGGCATTAATTTGGCAAACTGAAAAGCAATTTATCGATATGTATAATTGAGTTTACTACGGGCAGTAGTGGCATCTTTCTTTAGAGTGAAAAGTGATGGCTTCTTGCTGAAGCTTTAAAGTCAAATTAAGTGTGGATCATAGAGTGAGCTGTCCTTGAAATATAACGACGTACATATGACCAAGTTGCCAGTCTAAAGACACCTATACAGAGATTAAAGTTCTTAAAGAAAGTATTCTTCGTACTATTTTAAGGTTTATTCTTATATTAAAAGACTGAAGAGAAGACAGTTCAATAGAGAAACAATAATACTTCTGTATTCAATTTATCTTATTTTGATCCATCTTTTATACATATATTATTTTGAGCTCTATTTTCAGACTTACTCCTGATATTTCTATATTCTAATTTAATATATTTCATTTACATATTTTGATAAGTGTAATTTTAGCTACATATAATCAATATTCATTGAATATTTCTGCATTACTCACTTTCAAATGTTAGAGATTCTTATTCAACAACTCTTTAGATTATTTCAAGAACAGTTCTTGGTTTGAATTGAAAGACTCCTCATCTTACTTCCCAGAACTTTAGACTTTAATCTCTGCTATTTACAGGGTATATTATCTATGTGATAAATAGACAATTGCATTCTGCAGTCGCCTGTTGACAGAGATTAAAGCTGCAATAGTTTGTTATATCAATTCAACTGCCAGCAACTGCAGCAGCAACAACAAGTGTTAGGTTGCACATGCCACAGGCAATGAAATCAAATTAAGTAACAAAATAAATTACAAAAAAAAGAGAACACAAATATATATAACAGCACGAGGTGTTGCCTTGCCACGCCTCCCCCCCAATAGACTGACGCCCACTGAGCATGCAACACGCTAATCAAATTTAGCGAAAAATGCAACACACAAAACTGTGACAACTACAGCAGAGAGGGGGGAGGGGTAAAAGTTATTCAATTACTCAGTTTGTATGTGTCTCATATGCATTCAAATTAAATTATGTAGCTGCAACAACAACAACAACAACAACAACAACTGCAACAATTTGGTCATGACAATTACAGCTATAAAGCCGCCAAACACGAATCGCGTGCAAAAACAATTTAAAAAACAATCAAAAATTATTTCTGCCCTGGCTGAAAAGCTGTAAAGCCCGAAGACCAAGACCAGTGCATGTATATGTCTCTCTCTCTCTCTCTCTCTCTCTTTGTCACTCTCTGTCTTTGTCTCACTCCCACACCTACACACAGCTACAAGCTTGGGGTGCTGTACTTGAATGAGCTGCCACTTTACACTTGCCCCCAAATGGTAAAAGTTTAAGTAAACATTGCTCGAGTGCTGCGCTCAACCGGCTTATGCCCTAAGCCCTGCAGCAAATACCCTACCAAAGAGGGCGTATTAGTTTATATAGTAATTAAAGTAAAATTATTACGATTTCAATATAGTACAGATCAACATATTACATATAAATTTCAATTCTTTTGTATACCCTTTAACCAAAAAATGTATAAAAATAGTAGCTATATGCCAGTCTATATAACAGAGGCTTTGCAGTCCGCATAAAGTATATATTCCTAATCAGAACAAGGAGCTGATTGTAGTATAGTTTAACTTATTGCAATATCTTCAGCATAAAGTATCAGGTATAACATATTTCAATTTGAACATCACACTCTGTGCTCAAGTAAACTCACTAGTGTATTCTCATTAGGAATATTTAATGAATATTTTTGCAAATTTATTATTTCAAATTTTTAAGTAAAATATTTAATAGAAGGAAAATAAAGTTTACTACTAGACTTTTTGGCATTTATTGCCTATTTATATTCATTCTTATCTTTATCATTTGTTTCTCGATATCAAACTCTCTTTTAGTCAACATCACACAGCTTCTGCCGTTGGCTCTCCCTAACTCCGATAACCTCTCTCTTTATGTCTGTCATACTCTCGCAGTTTCTGTACTTTTTTCCCTCTTTTTATGCCTCCCTTTTCGCCTCTCTATTCTCCACTCTTCCTCATTTTATGTAGCGAATGCTGCAGTCGCATATGCCCTTAAACCTTCTAGCTTCATTTGCACGTTTCATTTTGATTTCATGTAAATTGCCTGTCGACGACACAACGCCAACACTAACACCAACACACTACACTTCACACACACACACGCACACACACTCGCACACACAGTCGCACACACACTCGCTCACACTCACCAACTGAGACGTGCAACTCTTTAGCTGTGTTTGCCTCGCTCTGATTGGCTGGCAGCTGAGCGCAAAGAGGGCGGCGCTTCAGTTCGAGAGAGCGCTACACTGCGGCAACACTAAGCCGGGGCAGGTGAGCCAACTGAGGCAGGTGTCGCCACTGCAATTTGCAACATGAAAAAAGAAAAAACTTGACACGACGCGAATGGAAATTAAATAAAACGAAATTTTAGTGCTTCAAAATTGCTGATTAGATTTAACAAGAGAGAAGAGGTAGGGAGCAAAAGCCGACGGCAGTAATGCTACACTAGAAGAAAAAGCTAGAAAAAATATGGAATTGAAACTGAAAAGTTTTGACTTAAAATAGTAATCTAAATTTATATAAAAATATATAAAATTATAAATAAATAAAAATATGTTAATCAAAATAGATCGATATAAAAAATATTTGTCCTGACTGACTGTCTGCCTGACTGACTGACTGTTCAACACTACACAGCCCAAATGGTAGGACATATCGATCTAATTTTCCCGCGTGGTGATACCTGAAGGGCGCTAGGTCTACTCTATATTCCATTACATTATAATATGTAAATTTATGATAGAAATTAAAAAAATTAAATATTCAAAAATACATATCTAAAATAATAAAAATAAATATATAAATAAATGAAACTTCATACAAAAATCTTGAAACTTTAATTGAATTCAAATTAAAAAGAAATTTATTGCAATTACTTATCATTTCTCTCACTGCATGCTCACCAATTAGAAATTATAGTTGCATTGTCAGTTGCAGTTGTGGCAACAGAGCATTACATCCGTATTTGGTGCAAAAGTCTTAATAATATTAATTTAAAATATGCATTTGGTAAATTAACTCTTGGCATGGCCACAGACCATATCGATGGCATGCCTAGACGATACCTCGCCATGCTAACCATACCAAGTAGCAGCCACTGACACCTTTAGGCAGGCCCCAGCTTCAGCATTGTGGCAATGCCTATCTATGGCTCTTGCAGTTGCAGTTTCAGTTGCATCTGTGGCTGTGGCTCTGGCTCTGGCTGTGCCTGGAATTGGTTGACAGTTGGGCATGCCAATCACGCGTCAATTGCTTCTACAGACAGACTGCGAACCCCTCAGCTCTGTCAACGTTGATGAGTTGATTTTGCTGCTGACAAACGGTGTACTGATCCTTATGCAGGAGTCATCAAATACAGCTGCTACAGTCGAAAGCAACTGACTTTGTAGTGCTGCCTTTAAGGTGTATTGCTGTCCTAACTTATATACCCTATATACTTGCCTCTTAGGCGTAGCTAAGTACTGCAGTAGTCAGCAAATACTACTACTAAATATACGCTACAGTCGGATGCAACCGACGCTCCATACTGCTCTCTTTAAGCTACATTTGAGTCTTAACTAATATACCCTATCTACTTGCCTATTGGGTAGAGTACTCGTATCTAAGGACTCTCCTCGAAATCAACTACAGCAACTGCTATTCCCTTGCCCCCATTCCCAAACTGTCCAGCGTGTGACTAATGCGAGTCACGGGGGCAAATACCGCTTATCTCTAGAGAGAACCCCGGGCACTCCTCCCCCCTCTCCTCAACTTGAACTGCTCAGTCTATAGCTTGTGGCAGACCGTATTGGGTATTCGTTATGCCGCTTTTGGGCTCTTCTCTATGTCTCATTAGTTTTACGATGATCGGTTGTGGTTGTGGTTGTTGTTGTCGTATGGTTGGTATGGGTGTAGTACGTATTAGGTGATATCGTAAATTCAAAGCTGTGATAAAACCATTAACAATTTATTAGCGTGTTCTTACCAGTGTCAGCCCATTTGTAGCGAGTTACTGAGCCATGGGATCACGTGAGTCATGTTTTTGACTATGAGTCAGATCTCACTCACTCCCGCCAATCCTGATTCTATCGATTCTCTTGCGGAGTGGGGGCTGTCGGCTATCAGCCTCCAATTCAATTAAGCGAACAATCAATTATGATTTGTCACGGGAGTTCCAAAAAAACAAAAAACAAACCACAAATCGTAGCGATAGGAGACAGGAGAACATACTACATACCTCCCACCACCCTTAGAAGTGAAACCTATTCTTATCAAACTGTTGCGGGCCTCTCGTTTCATGTTTGACATTTCTTAATTATTGATTCTATGTTTTCGCTACCTTTTGAAGATTGAAACACATGTTCCCAAAGGCCTCGGCGACGAAACGGAAATGAAATTAATTGGAAAAGTGCGTAAGTTTAACAACAACAACAACCGCAGATTTGGTAATAGTACTACCAAAAGTTGTAACCAACTACCTCTTGCTGTAGTGGCGACTGAGACGTCACAATTTTGGAGATATTTTGATCTTGAGATGATAAAAATCAACTGAGGGTCTCTAAGTATTAAAGGAAATTGAAGGAAAAGGTATTCATAGGAACTCATAGGTGTTCATTCATTTTTACTGCATATCTTCCATAATTCTAAATCGAATTTAATGAAATTTTCAGCATGAACTGATGGTGAAGCTATGCATTACTCTGCCTAAGGCTTTAATTTTAGCTTTGAATTTGAAGCAAGTATTACACAAAGTATATTGTATTATATTCTGCATAACTTCCATAATTCCAAATCGAATTTAATGAAATTTTCAGCATGAACTGATGTTGAATCTATGTATTACTCTGCCTAAGGCTTTAATTTTAGCTTTAAATTTAAAGCAAGTACCACACATAGTATATTGTAATATTTCCTGCATAACTTCCATGATTATTCATCGAATTTGATGCAATTTTCAGCTTTAACTATGGGGAATTTCTGTATAACCAAAGGCCATAATTGTAGCTTAAAAATTGAATCATAAACTATACACTTACCGAAATGATATTTCCACTTTCCAGAAATATGTTTCTCCATGTCAGAGTAGGCCTAGTCTCTGCACTCATTGCTTTGCTTGATGTCTACCGTTTGCTGCTTTCATTTGAGGTTTTAGAGCTGAGACGAACTAGAAGTTTAAAAATTATTAAGCACATAATTAAGTATACACATTTCAATTCACATTCACATTGATAAGTTGTTTGAGAATACCTCAAGATGTTCCGTTCCTATGTGCGTGAAGCGGTGCGTTGTAGTCGGAGCTATGCGCGTGTCTACTCCAAGGATGTGTGCTTTGGCGTCGAGGCAAGAGCGCGGGTGATGAGGGGCGTGGATGTGCTGACAGATGCCGTGGCCGTAACCATGGGACCCAAGGGACGTAGCGTGATACTGGAGCGACCCTGGACTTCGCCAAAGATTACCAAGGATGGGTATTCGGTGGCGCGTGCGATTATGCTCAAGGATCAGCATATGCAGCTGGGTGCACGACTGGTGCAGGATGTGGCAGACAATACGAATCAGGCGGCAGGCGATGGCACCACCACGGCCACGGTGCTCGCACGATCCATAGCCAAGCAGGGCTTTGAGCAGATCACACGTGGTGCCAATCCCGTGGAGATACGTCGTGGCGTAATGCTGGCTGTGGATGAGGTGAAGCAGGTGCTGAAGGAGATGTCGCAGCCGGTGGAGACGCGAGAGGCCATCGAGCAGGTGGCCACCATATCGGCGAATGGGGATGCAGAGATCGGGAAGCTGATAGCCGATGCCACCGACTGTGTGGGACGCACGGGCACAATTACGGTCAAGGTGGGCAAGAAGCTGAAGGATGAGCTGGAGATACTCAAGGGGATGCAGTTCGACAATGGCTACATCTCACCCTTCTTCGTGAACTGCTCGCAGGGCGCCAAGGTAGAGTTCAGCAATGCCTTTGTCTTGATCACACTGAAGAAAATCAAATCCCTCAAGCAGATACTAAACGCCCTCGAGATCTCCCACCGGCAGCGTCGTCCCCTCCTGCTCATTGCAGATGACATCGATGGAGAGGCACTCAATGCTCTAGTGCTCAATCGACTCAAGCTGGGACTGCAGGTGTGTGCCGTGAAGGCGCCAGCTTTCGGAGAGTACCGCAAGCATCTGTTGGGAGACATTGCCGTGGCCACTGGCGCCACCATCTATGGGGATGACATCAACTATGCCAAGATCGAGCAGGCGCAGATGAAGAACTTTGGCGAGGTGGGCGAGGTGACCGTCACCAAGGATCACACCATGCTGCTGCAGGGCAAGGGCACAGCGGAGGCGCTGGAGAAGCGCATCAAGGAGCTGCAGGATGAACTGGATGATCCCAACACCAAGCCGGAGCAAAAGAATCGTCTGCGCCAGCGCATCTCCACACTGACCAATGGCGTCGCTGTGGTCCACATTGGCGGCACCAGCGAGGTGGAGGTGGGCGAGAAGAAGGATCGTGTGAATGATGCTCTGAATGCCACCAAGGCGGCCATCGAGGAGGGCATTGTGCCCGGCGGTGGCACCGCCCTACTCCGCTGTATACCCCATCTCCAGGAGCTCGAAGCGGTCAACCCGGATCTGCAGATGGGCGTGGATATAGTCATCAAAGCACTACGCATGCCCTGCCTCACCATAGCGCGTAATGCGGGAGTGGATGCGGCCATGGTGGTGGCGCATGTCCTAAGTGGCACCGAGGATTATGGCTATGATGCCATGCGGGATGAGTATGGACAACTGCTCGAACTAGGGATCATAGACCCGACTAAGGTGGTGCGCACAGCCATACAGGATGCGGCTGGGGTGGCATCACTGCTCAGCACCACTGAGGTGGTCATCACGGAGCAGCGGGGCAAGGATGCCTTGGCTGCGCTGGCAGCGGGTGGCGGCATGGGCGGAAATAGCAGTAGTGGTCTAGCCGATGCTCTGGGCGACCTGGGCATGGGCAACATGAGTGAAATGGAGGCGCTGGCCACGCTCGCTGAAATGGGCGGCATGGAGGGCATGGACGGCATGGATGGGGGTCCCCCCTCCGAGTCGGAGCAGAACATAGCCGAGATGAACGAGGCGGTCAGAGCCATTCCCGGCATGGAGAACGTTGAGGTACACGACATTGACAGCAGCAAAATGTGAATTTCTCCTCCCACTCCCCTTTTTATTTTGTGTTTGTGTGTGTGTCTCTGTGTGCCAAATTCCTCTTGGTTTGTATAAATAAATAAAAATTGTTTGCAGTGCGCCAATATAAACAGAGAGATCTCCTCCAGCCAAAGGGACAGCGTACAAGCGCTGACCCACTGAACCACGCTTGTAATGCTATCAATAATTAAGTGCCGCTGCCACCTCCATGCGACATGGCAACATCAGGCAGGGGGAGTGGGGAGAGGCAACCAGGCTGATGCAGACAGAAGCTGGCAGACATGGACTGCTTAATAAGCGCCGGCTGCTGCATAAATTTCCACCCAAAAACATGAGGAATTCACTGGTATTTCAGGCAATTAACGCACCTTCTATGCTCTGTAATTGGTAAGCCGGAAATGTGATTAGAAGTCGTCAAAACTTTCAGAGAAAAGACTGTGGAATAGATCAAGAGATTCAGTTTGATTAAAGAGAGTTCATATTTCAGGTATTTCAAATCTACAGAGCATATCCTAGTCCTAAATGGGGCTGAGGGAAAGCAGCCGTGTTTCTACTGGCTGAATATCTATGATGGGGCAGTAAGGTCATATTTCTAAGAAGTGACCTTAGCACTTCACTGTATAACTACTCTAACCGAATTCGCGCAAGTCAAGCAGCCCTCTAATACACATTTTAGACACTGTGGAGTAGATTAAGAGATTGAGTTTGATTAAAGAGAGTTCATATTTCAGATACTTAGAATCAACAGAGCGTATCCTAGACCCAAATTGGGCAGAGGGAAAGCAGCAGCTGTGATGGCGCAATAAGGTCATATTTCCAAAAAATGACCTTACCTCTTCACTGTATAACTACTCTGTTCGAATTCACACAAGTCAAGCAGCCCTCTAATACACGTTTCAGCTGCTAATCACACCTGATTTGCTTAGTCACAAACATAACTCAAATGTAAGCATGCCCCAATCATAGAGTATGTGGAGAAACGGAGTCTGTTGTCGACTTTCAATGCGCACGCAATGCAAAAATCTTGTTAAAAGTTGGCGAACGTTTGGGGGCAAGAAGCCAGTGGCCAGTGGTCAGTGGCCAGTGGCCAATGGTGCCTGGACATATAAGAGAGTTGGGGCAACTGGCAACATGTGCAAATGCGCATGCGTAATTATTGAAACAAGTTAATTACTGCGGAGGTGCCTCGACTACAACCCGAACCTCCAACTGCCATACCAAATCGACAACAACAGTCCAAGTCCAATTCCAATTCCAATTGGAGGCGCAGAACATTGCGCGGGCGATGGATGGACACACTTAATATATGCATGGGGCAGGGCGAGAGAGATGTGGCTTTGGCACATTCCAATGCTGTGGCAGTGGCATCCTTTTAAGGCAAGTCCTGTCGAGGCTCTGCAGCTGCAACTGCAGCGTGATCAAAGTGTGAAATGACTTGTTGCTGTCCGTCCCGTCTGTCTGTCTGTCCGTTGCTCGCATACAAATTGCTTGATGCCTTACGATCCCAATCAAAGATCACACTCTGCCCCCTCCCCCTCGCTGTATCTATTGCCTTAATTAAGTTGTAGCCGTACTTCCCATAAGGTACTGTCAACCTCTCTATATAAAGCCAGCATTCGCATGCCTCTAATGAAATTATAGCTAAAACAAAGCCCAATTAAAAAATATCTAAAAAAATAGAGGAAAATATGTTGTGATTGAATTGACTTTAATAGCCTCTAGTGGAGGTTTTCAAGTGGTTTTATCAAGTGGAAAACTCGCACACTAAACACATCAATCATATTCAATTATCTACACAGATTCAATTCGTGTGTTTTGGCTTTTACGCTACAAATAAATAAATAAACGCTAAATGATCTCATTGCCCTGACAATTTAAGACCCACGCGGTATTATTTGAAAGACCCCAACAGATAGATAAAAACTCGTTTGATAAGAATCAAACAACGAACTACAAACACTGCAGGCACAGTGGGACAAAGGCATAATATAGGAAATAATCTGGACAGATCTAATGATACTATATGAATTCTTAATCTGTGTATAGTAAACTACTTACAAATCAAATTTAAAGTCTTTAGCTCTGATAGTTCCAGGGATCTATAAATTCTTAAGACCGCAGTACTAATTCACTTTGAATACTAATACTTTTCATTAACTTTGCACAAATGAGACTAAATAATATTTTATTATTTATTTTTATTGCTTTATTCATATTATTGTATTATTTATATTTTTATTATTCATGTGTCCATTGCTTATCTCTACCACTGTGCCACAGTGGCACAACTGATAGCGAAGGCTCTAAAACTCTGGCACTGACTGTGGCACGCGCTGTGCGTATCACAATCAGGGTCGCTTGGAGTCTTTCTTCGGATTCAGTCCAATTAGCTAAATAGTATAGAACCCAATGGGACACCCCATTGTCAGATGATTGGTCTGCCACTAATTATAAAGTCTATCGATTAATAATCGACTACAAAAGTATATGAAGAGTGTACGCCCTCTCCACGGTAGTTCCACATTATTTGCATTCTTAATTTGTGCCCAATTAAATATTCATCTTTTGTGCCAGACTCACTCTCTTTCTCTCAGTCTCAGTCTCAGTCTGAGTCTACGAGAGTATCTCACGCTGTGTCGCTTTTATGGCACTTGATTTATTCGAATATCTCTGATTAATTGAAGCCGACTCGAGTCTAATTTTATATGTGGTTTTGGGAGAAAGTCCCCTTGGCTAAAAATAGAGGGAAACGGAGAGGGGAGACAGTGAGATCACATTAGGGCTCGTTAAAACCTTCTAGGCTCTCCGCTGGGCCGCCCGTCCTACATTTTGTTACGGTTTATTTTTACGCTTGAGCCGCATAATTTAATAACCTTACCGCTAAACTGAGCCCCGATCGAGCCCAAGACCCTGAAGTTTGAAGCTTGTGGCATGTGCATAAGTCGTACCCGAAAAAGACAAATGGGTTTATTATATGATGTCTGAAATTTATGCGCGCTATTAAATTGTTTATTAAACGAGCCAAATGGCGAAAATAAATCGCTTTTCACTTTGAAAATTAATTCAGCGCGCCTCACTCGATGTCTCTCTGGCTCTGGCTCTGGCTCTCTCCGTCTTTCTCTGGCGACTTCTCTTCCGCTCCTCTCTCTTCAGCCGAAAGGAGCTGCTGATGAACTCATTTGTCAACGTCGACTCGCGCACCTTGATGAGCCCTCGACCCATCTATTTAATTACCAATACGTTTTCCTACCAAGTAGCTTCCATATTTACAAGTAATTGCATTGCCTTTGCTCCTCCCATTCATCTGCCTGCCTCTCCCCCCGACCTCCTTTTCGCAAATGTTGCAAGTGCAGTGAAGACCCCAAAAGAAAAACCCCATTCTACTCAAGACTTTACTACTATCGGAGCTGAATATTATTTGATAATTAAATATATAACTTAAAATATAATTCAAGACAATTGATAAGGGGGTTAAACAGTCGGATGCACCCGACAAAAATCGAGCTATATAACTACAGCTCACTAAATCGTAGTACTGTTCCTCTTGGGGTCTGCGATATGTCTCCTACTGCTTAATACGACAAGCAATTCTAAGCGTATCATATGGAACAGTCGAACGTACTCGACATGAAAACAACTATGTAGACTTTTTATTGGGTTTCTACTGTATGCCTGACTGTTGAAGCTGTGTCTGGGCTCAAATGCAAACGGAAGCCGCGCTTTGTGCAAAATTCAATTTGCGAAACTCTTCGGGGAAACTGCAACAAAAGCAACAACAGCAACTCATAAATGGACAGACAGATGGACAGTTGGACAGACTGCGGTATCTGTGAGGAGTTTCGAGTATAAAATTTACATTTATTAGCTCGTTATCAATCTTAATGCGTTTGGTAAGTCATCTTTAGGTACTTATGGCTCGAGGCAAGAGCTGCAGTCAACTATAAAAATTTGCAACTAATTACAAAAAGTAATTAATAGTGAGCTCAGCTACTTAATGCTACGCCATGGCGCCATATAGCCGATCCATCCCATCACACATCACATTGCCCCCGGAGTTTTTGGCCTCGCTGTCGCTCACTATAAAGTATAAGTTATAAGCGTTTCGCAATGGCGGCGTGAAATCAATAAATTAAATATACAATCTTGACAATGTGACGAAGTTTTTATACTCTAAGACAACACCATTAAGAAGCCAATAACTGGATAGCAAGGAGTCCATTAATAGGGCAATAATAGTGAATAAAAATGCAGAAATTTTAATGTAGAAACTTCTATTAGGGGTAATTAATAGGATAGAGTACTTGGATGCTAATAAAACTGGGGAAAATATAATTGAAAGTAGGGAAATAGAAATAAAAGTATGTATGCGTTTCTTCCGATATTATATAACGTAAGGAGGAGATCTATAGACTTATATATAGACTCTATGAAATTGTGACATTTGTAACAATGAAATTATCACATCCTTAGCTACTCTATAATAGTAAGAGAAATACCAGCCATCAGCTAATAGATAGAGTCGTAAATTTAACTAGCGGTGACTTCAGTAGTTGCCCAGGCTCAAGAGGATATGGTGTATGGGTTACGACTGAAGGACGGAAGCAGCAAGTCATGTGTTCAAGGGGTAATACAGGAGAGGACAGACAGTCAGACGGATATAGCCAACATCATTTACAAGTCAATAAAATCAATTTGGGGTGCTGTGAGAGCAAAACAAATTGCCGACAGCCAAATAGGGATATTACTTAGGATAACACATGCCGCAGACCAATTATAATTCTAACGATAGCCGAAAGGCTCCCTGCGCAGGCCGACCTCTAATTAATCAATTATAAAACAAACGAATGCGATGATAGGGAAAGAAATGAGCAGAGAAAGAGAAGAAGTCGCGCCAAAGGGATAAACGTAGATTGTGTGAGAGACACACACGGAGACCGACACACCTGGAATACCTGGACTCGACCAGCTGCCTCTGCTATGGTCAGCTCTGAGACTGAGCGATAACTGTAGACTGTGTATCTAAGAAGAAAGCTATGAAAGTAAGTTTTAAATTGACTAAAAACTTAGACACAATTTAAATGAAACTCAATCTAGAATTCACAAAAAACTTGAAGTAAAATTGATGAAAAATTCTTAACAAAAAATTAAAGTCAAAAATAAAACTAGGCCTTAAAATCCTGGCACCTAAAGTACTATATTTAAGCAGTTATAATTTGCTTAACTTCTAAATTTATATAAATAATATTCATAAGGCTTACAAATAATAATAATAACCTAAACTTCTCCCCATTCAAACTTCCTAGTGTATAAGTAGAATGACCTCCATAGCATTATACTTATATCTGGTATTTTAATCTATTGCATTTGGTCACTGTACAAATTATATTTAATTTACAAAACAATGTCGATAGCAGAGATAAATTTTAATAATTTTAATTGACGCACATTAAACTGAAATTACCTAAAAAATACATTAATTTGCAGAAAAAAACAAAAAGGCGCAAAATGAAAGCCAAACTAAAACAAACCGAATACAGAAACAACTGAAAAAATGAAAACTGAAAAACGAAACTCTGAAATGGCAATTAAGTAAGAATTTCCCCCCTCATGCCTCGAGACCCGGTACACGCACTAATTACCGAAGCATTTTTCATTTTTACATTACGAATAATTGTCATGAATAGATATACTATGTGTGTGTGTGTGCGAGAGTGTGTGGTGTATATTTTTATGTTTTCTACAATTAGATTTACGAACAAATGAAATTACCGCGCTTTCGTTTTAATTGTTGGCTGCTTATTGGGTAGCTCAGGTGTTCAGTTAGTTTGGCTGCACTGAGCGAAAAGAACGTTATTATGGAATTAAATTATAATAAATATGTAAAATAACACCCTATAGAGTTGCTTAAAGAGATCATACCACAAATATAGAAAATATTTTAAAAAATGAATGAGAATTCATAGTATTAAAAACATTTCTATAATTAAATCAACTCTCCATAGTAATAGTTACAACACCTTTTCCATACACCACAGACCACTTCCCCTTATAAAGTGCCGACTCATTTCTCGCAGTGCACGCAAAGTCAACTGTAATCGACAACTGTGGTACGCCTACACCCCCTCCCCTCTCTCTGTGGACTGCTTATCGCTAGCTGGGAATCTGACGATTATGGGTTGCATAAACCAGTTAATAACGCGCTTCCGCTTAAGTCAATTTCATTGTTGTTGTTGGCCAGGAAAATTGAGTGAAAATGCAGTTGTCGCTGGAAAATGTCACCGCAGTTGTTTAGTCGTAATGAAAGCAAGACAAATCGTCATATCAAATTACCAAAATCGAGCGAGGGCATTACTACCTAGTACTTCTTGCACAGCCAGGGTGATTATGTCACACGCCTGCCCCATTTTGTGGCAAACGCAACCATTTGTAATTGAATTACCTCGGATTGGTAGTACCACTACCACACTACTATATATAGTGTATAGTTTTGAGGTTTTCTCTCCTTCCTTTTTGCCCAAATGACGGGTGCATGGGCGGCGCTTATCGCTGTCATTTGATCGCACGACTCCAGTAACCCTAACTAATCGCACGTAATTAAATATAATTTGGTATCGTTTACAGTTGCGTTTGAAACAACAACCAGGAGTCGGAGGAGTCGGAGAAGTGGGAGGAGAGGGTCGCAAGTAGGGGTTATGAGAGCTACTTAGCCAATGTAGGCCACAGTCGAAAGGTTATGCCAACGCATCGTTCGCTCGCATAATTGACTAAGCAGCTCTAGTACTCTCTACTTTTGCTCGCAAAGCAAAAGACATACTTGAGTATATGGTGTGAAAAGTCTAAGAATAGTTACTAAAACCTCGCTCTAATCTTCTTATAAGATAGACTAGACACACTTGAAAATAAATTATGATTACTTAGAACTTTCCGTGCGTAGAATACTAAAAATAGCCAACTCATTTCAGAGCTTCAAAAAATATTTATAAAATTGGGAAACTTTGAACTGATAAAGTATACATAAAGTATAGAATGTATAGCTATTAGTTTCTATTGAGTGACGTCATTTTGTTAACTAAATAAATTCTCACAGCTTTCCTTTCAATAAGTTTAATTTCAATCAGTTTCAATCAGTCTGATTTGTTAGCCAATATTGTCATTTAATTAACTTCACACCTTTAGTAAACATCTAAATTGGCGTTATACTATAAAAATATTAACTTTGAAACTCGCTTAATCAAAAGATGTGTAAGCTGATTAGAATATAACGAATGTTCATATCAGTTTAGCAACCACTGAGCACGTCACAGTGAGAAGTATTAAGTTTATTTATAAAATGTAATCTCTAATAGATAATACAGTAAGTAGAACAATTGTGTAGCCTAATCAGATTAAAGAGGAAGTAAAAAAACAAAATGAGCCGTAATTAAAAGTGTGATAAGTAAATTAAAATTGTTATGATGGAAATTTACCATGTTGCTTATACAGGAACCCTTATAAGCAAGTAGGAAATATCAGTTGATATATAATAAGCATTTCTGAAAACATATTAAAAGGAATAGTATTTAAAATTTCATATAGTAAGGTCAGTCAGTCAGGATAAAAATTTGTATATATCTTGATATTATTTTCAGATTTTTTTAAATTTTTATATATACTATTTTAGTAGGCATTCCTTCGAACAGATTTATAGCTAAAAATCCTTGTAAATTACTCAACTACATAACACATAAAATTGAACTAAAATCTTCTAGATTATAGCCAAATTAATGACAGTTGGAAAAGCTGCTTTCTGGTGTCCATTTATTATCTTCAAGTGTATAAAACAATTTCATTATAAATAGCCTTATTACAAATAGGAAAATGAAAGGACGGGCGATAAGGCACACACTACAGACCACATACTACACACACACATATACACTGAGTAGACGCAGTTGCATTTGCTGTAATTTGTTTGCTATTGGCCTGGCTTAGACTGAGTCTCGGACTCTGCCAAAGACGTCTGACGGTGCGTCTCTCAATTCAACTGGCACTTAATGCTGCTGGCTGCAGGGAATGGGGAGAGAGAGTAGAGTCAAGGAAAAACGCGCAGCAGAAATAAAATTATTTAATTGCGCAATTAAGTGCACATTTGTAACGTTTTGCGCGACATCTGTCCCGATGCCTGGAGGAGCGGAGAGGAGAGTCGCGCTACCCAGACAGCGAGAGAGAGGAGACCGGAAATTCAATTGTTGAGATAATAATTACATTAGGACGTGCGCGCATGCGCGACTCTCTTGCGCAGCCATATGGACACAGCGCTGACCAGGGAATAGAGCCAATGCCAGAGACGGACCCAGAGCCGTACCAGGGGCGCACACCTTGCGCGACGAGCTGATTGACACGGCCACATGGGGACGTGCAAAAGCCGATAGCGTCCCCAGACGCAAGAGCCGAGCAGCCAGGCTGTGCATTGAACTCGTACCCAAACCCAAAGCCAAATACAAATATATGTATGCGGAACAGTCGTAGGCAGTCGACAGACAGCTATAGATACTGCACTAGTTAAGGGAAACTATCGAGGCACTATCGTTATAATCAATGTGTTTTTGGCAGCGATAAAGAACGATAGTTTTTCGATGTATCGGTAGCGTGATCTAAAAGCTAAAGTCTATGTTCAAATGCTGATCGGTTTGATGTTCTAGGTAGGTTATGCTTATATTTAAAAGTATATTTGACAAAGCTCTTTCTGCGATTAATATATACACAGTTCTTTAGACATTTAAGCGATAGTTGAGTTTAAAGTCAAAAATCAATAACCAAAAGATACCTTCAGTATTTTTGCCTTTAAATCTAAAGTAACTCTCCAAAATGAGATCGGTTTGTTATTATGGAAAGCCTATAGCTAGGGCTCAGGACAATGCCTAGAGCATTTTCCACATTGATGAACATTTCAAAATGTATTCAGCCTAAAACCCATAAAATCTTCTCAAAATGTTAAGAATTTTCGATCGAAATTAGTGGATGTATAATAGAATTGATCTTGATAATATGAGAACTAAAGTCATAACATATGTTTAATTTAACAAAACAGATTGACATATCGAAACTAGAGAGATTAATATTGCCAAATATCGATAAATATCGAGCTGGGCAAACATTGATCATCACTATAACTGGCAGCCCTTATGCAAACCCAATAGACCCTATGTTACTACTTCAAAAATGCCAAACTCAAAAACTTAAAACTGAAACTAAAACTGAACCTGAACCCGCGACTTTTGTTTGCATTTCAACTGTAAATGAAGCGTGAAATTGGCTAAAGTACAGCGACTGCAGCGGCTGCGGCAGCGTCGCATTGTTTACTTCTTGTTAAGGTGCCACTGCCCCTACCATGCCAGAGCAAATGACGATTAAATTGATGTGAATACGAGTACACTCACACTCATACTCATAGCCATACCCATACCCATACTCATACTCGTATAATGTCCATATAATGGCAACACCAAACTATTTGTATGCAATTGCCATTAACACTTTATTTATTGCCCCACAATACCCCAAGAGCGAAGAAAGAGGCAGTGGTAATTGGTAGAGAAGAGTCAGAAGAATTCTACTGAAGCTGTGCTCGATGCTTTGTTGGGTGCAGCATAATGAAGTAGTTATCATGGCATGAATGCAAAGTGAAAGAGCAGCAGCATAATTAGGCCTATGTGATGGTTCGCCAAGAGCTGAAAGTACAAATCTAATTGAATGTAGTATTACTATATACTAATTAACAGTTGAACTAGTGCAAAGCGTATCGAATTGTTGACTAATACAGTTAGGGATTGAATCTAATAGATGCATTTTTAGCTGCTGTCTAATTGCCTTGAATTCGAGCTGTATAGGAATCTAATTGCTAAAGAAGAGAGAGTTACAGGGTGGGAGAGAGGCAAAGGTGTAATAGATAGTCATTTATTAATAGCAGTTTAATCACTACAGAAGAAAGGGAGGACAGTGACTAAAAGTAGTTCTACTTTAGCCACAATTATCTGCCAAGTTGTTAGTATAGTATATCAATTATGTTGAGTAACTTTTTCAGCTTGATAAATAGCATAAAACTTATATTCTGTGTTTAAAATAATTTAAGAAAAAACAATACAATTTTGATAGGATTTTTGAATACATTTTTCCCTTATTATAAGCTCTTTAAAGGAGCTTTTCAAGCTCAAGTTGAGGCATGATAAATAATATAAAAAGGTAATGAAAAGAGGTAAGGTAATAGGAAGTATTTAAAGTCAGCAAATTCAGGCATTGAAAGGCATTTTTATACTCATTTAAATACAGCTAATTAAAGATATTACCCGGCATTGCCTGTATCCTTTCACAAACTTTATATTGAGTTTAAAATATTCACAAAAATATTTCATACAATTTTACAAAAAATTTTCCCTTAAGAACTGTTTCTTTTTTAGCTCTAGCTCTTCCCCCACTATGTGTAAATACAAATGATTTCGCATTGATTTAAGTACATGACTATCAACTGCACACGCTCTGCTACTAAATACCCCTCCCTACTACACTACTCCCTGCCCCCTGCTGCAGCGCATATCAAGCAATTAAGACCCTTGACAGTTGGACACGCAGTTGGGGATAGAGAATAAAACCAACAAATGCAGACACGCGGGGCATTTTACTATACACTGTGAATTATGTAATTTATGAGGCGCAACAACAAACGGCAAACGCATCTATGCCAAACAAATGCGAAAGCTAACAAAGGAACTGTGGGGGGAACAGGGGGAACTAAATTTCCATTTTGCTAATCAAATTTATTGCACTTTGTGCGAGGCTTATTCAATTACCTCAGCCACTTCACACACACACACACACACTCAGACACACACACACTCACAGAGTAAAGAGAGAGCTTGCCAAAGTCAGCCGCCATTATTGAGAGTCAGCCAATGAGAGCGACGTAGCATGTGCTAGCTCGCTCGCGAGTGAGAGGCGGAGCCAAGTTCACCTGCTGAGGGCAAGCAACACCTGCACACAGCGATCGTTCCGTTTCGCTTCGATCGTTGATCGCTCTCTCAGTCGCACAGCAGCAGCGGCAGCAACAACAACAACAACCGGTTGGAGCCCACCTGAGTTTTCACCTGGTCTCGCTGTCAGCGGCCCGCTCTTTGCGTAGTTCGCTTGCGGCACTGACGGAGCCCGGTCGTCGCGCTCGAGACATTAGCAGCGTGTTAGCTCTATATAAAGTTGCGTTTCAGCTAATAAATATTATAATTACTGTGTGTGTGTGCGTGTCTAGTGGGTTACAGTGGCTCAAAAGGTAGCAAACACTTCCTGCATATGAAATTTAAATCAATTACACCCCAATATATACATATCGTGTGTGCGTGTCCAAAGACCGTCGGCAAGTGCTACCGCAGTTGTGTCCAGAATAACTACAGTTCCTTAATAGAAACTCATACTAAACATTACAGCGAAGTCAGCTAAATACCGCTGTATAGTTACTATCACTAAAGTAGAAGAAGGTAAGTGCCAAAAGACCAAAGATAAAACTTACTAAGCACCTTTTTGCGCAAGTAAAATAAAGAGACTAAAACTACAAATATACTAAAAATATGTTTCCAAATTGTGAGCCAAATCTTTAAATAAATAAATACTTAAAAGAAAATATTTAAATATCGAAAATAGGTCGCCCTAAAAACAAAACTGTTTCTGCCTGAAATTAGTATTTGGAATCTTGTTGAATTACTCTAAAAATAAGTATGGAGTTCGCAAAATAAGTAATCAATCACCTAAAAATGGCTTAAAATATGATTCTACCAGTTTCGGAATGTATTTATTTTGACAATCGATGTATAAAAATTCAGTGCAAAAGTTACTTAAAGTACTGGGTTTTGAAATATAGTTGTCATAGAACTGCTACCATCAATCATCCTGATTTATAAACTTTCATTTATATATTTCTCTAATTTTTCGTGCTTTATTCTCTCTTAGACCTTGCATTCGGAAATATGTATGTATGTTCCCGCTTATTATTTTTTTATATTATTATTATTTATAATGCGAAATTATGTTTTTAGCATCTAGCAATTTAGATGCCGTTCCAACAGTGGTCTTTCGCTGAAAAAGTTCAACTTGAAAACGATCTTTTTGTAGATGAAACCACCCATTAAAACAAACTTAAAATCATACAGAAGATTTCTTAAACTGTTTGTGAGAAGCTGGCATAAATGTTCCCAGAAGTTCGAAATAGTCACAGCACTTCACATATGTTATATGAATGTTTTGAGCATCAAGTGTCCACCCTTATTTGCCACTTTGAATATCTTATGAATATCTTATATCTCTTTCAAAAAGTCTACTTATACCTCATCTGACCCCATTTCTTTCCTCCATCTCCACCCTATCAAACTACCAGTCTATTTACCCAAAATATTCAAAGATCTACCAAGCACATCAACTAGTTTTCCATCTGTTATGGTATGCTAACCAATCATAGAGATATGATCTCGCTTTGCACCGTGTTCTTGTGTCTTACAAATGACCTACTTTAGCGTCACAATCAACGATGATAATATTACATTTCACAAGTCAAGTAATCGACGAGTATTACCGCAAGAGCCCTCCCCCAACCCCCTCCCCAGGTGAAATCAATTTTAAAGCAAACGAAAATTAAATATCATTAAATTTGATTAATACACTTGGACATATCATATCAAAGTTGTAGGCAAGAAATGAATTTGATTAACTAACGCGTATTTATAGGGTATGCCACATGCTGATAGCTCGATAAGTTATTATCGCTGATTGGCTTTAATTAAACACCATTAAAGAGTACAAATGGAATAAAAATATTGTCAGCTGCCGACTCGATGGCCAAGGCAAATCACGTTTTGTCATTGTGCTAATCAAAACAATGAAAATTTCCAACAAATACAAAATAAATGAAATTAACTGTCCCACAGATAATCTTGTCAAAAGTAAACGAATTGTCGGACAGACTATGAGATATGCTACGGTCAATCGAAGTACAACAGTAGCAGATAAGCTCTGACAGGTGGGGTGGAAACCTCCAAGTTGATAATCGATAAGTTTTCATTGGGTTCCCATTGATTTAATTAATAATAATACTCATGTGACTTGTCAAAGTCAATTTCGAAAGAAACCTCATGACGCAAATAGACAAAACTATCTGCAGGGTAACATCTGCTAGAGAGATCTACGTCTCCGATTAGACTTTCGATGGGGGGAAAATTAAAATATGTATACGCAGGGTGATGTTCAATTTCGATTGGTATTTCTGCAGTTCAATTCAATTAGGCCGACACACAATTAAAACTTGTCTGCTGATAAGGTCTGCGAGTTCGTATCTCATAGATACAGTACTCGCTGATTTGATACGTTGCGCAGCTCTACACTGTGACATTGCCCAATTAGACTTGTCATTTGTCAGTCGGAACAAGAGGCGTTTACCAAATAGTAGTAGATTCGCCTCTACACCCACGCTCATTCACTCTCTCTTGCTCTCAGTCTGATAAGAGCTGGCGCCTGGCATATGCTTCATTAATTCCTTGGGCCCCCACAAATGGTACACGTCCCCAAATTGCTCTGCGTCTGCGTCTGCGTCGCTTCTCTTATCAAAGACCCCAACAAGACAATGACAAAGGCCACAGACACGGATACAGTCTACAGTCTCCAGTCTTCAGTCTCCAGTCTCTGTCTCGTTTGGCTGAAAGCCAGCGCCAGGCGTCGCACAACAGTTGTTCAACAACCCCCTTCCCCCTTCTCTCTGCCAACATCATCATCATCCTCATCTCCTTGGTTCAACGTTTTTAACATGCATTTTATGAGTAATTGGCCCCGCATCAGGCACATCAACAGCTTCGCAGCGAACTACGCGCTCTGCCTCAACCTGACTCAGACAACAACAACAACAACAACTGAGACAGCGACTACCTTTGGCTACCGTCAGCAACTCTTCTTCCATTAGGGTGGCCGAGCAACCCAGAGAAAATAACTGCAAAAAAATTGAAGAAAGAGCTTGCCACAGTCTACAGTTTTTACAGTCACTTAATGCTCTAGTTAATGTTTTAGCAAAGTAATACTATAGTAATCTTTTAAGAGTTAGAAGTATAGAATTTAAGCAAATATAACTGGTAAAGAAAAGGCGAATTTTGAAAAGATTTAAGTTCATTTAAATCTAAAAAGATAGAAGCAATATCTTTTATTAAAGCATGCTCTTTCTTACTTCAAGTTTACTTCTGCTTGACTCCAGTTTTCTTATACGGTCTTCAACTGTTTTTTACTTATTTTAAGAGTGACTCAACAAGATTACATATGTTAAATTTAAGCATATAAAGTATTGATTTCTTGGCTTTCTTTTCTAAGTGTAGGGTTTTGCCTTTCTTGTGAGTATTTCAAGGAAGAGAATACAAGTTTTTTACTTTATTTAATGCCAAATAAATGCTGTCGACAAGTAGTTGTTTGTATAAGTAAACCCAAAGTAAATATTTCATGAATTTCCATAGAGTAGAAAAGAGAAATATCTAAGCCTTCAGCAGAAATAAATTATATAATAATGTAAAAAGATTTAAAGAGATTTTTCCCAGGAGTATTTCCAGGTAAATGAAGTATATCAATATAAGAAAAGCTTGAAGAATAGTTATAGATTTGACTACACATTTTTCACAATATTATTTTCATAATATTATATTATATGTATGTAAATACTCTATTTTGAATATTTATTTGAATTTTTACGCAGAGCATACCACAGTCGTGGTTGTCTATAGCTGCTGGTCAATAAATTGAATTAAGATTGCGCCAACAACAAATGAGGCTGTGGCTAAGGTTTCGACACAGGATATGAATAAACTAATAATAATTGTGCGTGGAGAGGGGAGAATTAGGCTGTCTATACATATGTAAAAACATCTGTATAAATGTGCGTGTGTGTGTGTGTGCATTAGAGCCCATAATGTACGCTAAGAAGTGGCCACTGCAGCGGCGCCTGCTGCAGCCCAAGAAGAATGCCAGCTTATCGCACCTGGCGCGTCTTCAGTCGGCGCCAACAGCAGCCGCAGCCGCAGTCGCAGCTCAGGTGCAGCCTCCGTCTTAGCCATAGTGCTATCAATTTTATGTTTTGTTGTTGTAGTTTCGGTGTGTGTTTCGGGTGACTCACGAAATTGTCCCTAAGAATATTCATAATTGAGCTTATCAAGCATAAAGATGTGGCTTAGGCTTGGGCTATAGCTGAGACTCTACTCTCTAATCAATCAATTTCATTGGAGTGGACCACACAATTGGAGCAGCGACTGCCTTATCATTTATGAGCGTCGAACGCCACCCAAAAAGTTTGCCATTATCAACTGGCAGAGGGAGTGTGGGGAGAGGGGGGAACTTACTACAATGCTGATCATCAAAGTGTGACTAAAGTGGTTTAGCCTAATGTAAACCCATAAATAAACCGAGCCAACAGATACACGATACGCAAAGGAGGCAAGTGGTCCAGTGGTCCAGTGGTCCACGACGCATTAACAAAATGCCAGAAATGAGCTTCTGTTTTCTGTTCTCTGTTCTCTACCTGACGGCGACTCCCTGAAACTGCCCCTTTGCCACCGTCTTGCCCCCCTGCCGCCGCACCTTAATGAAATATGCTAGTCGCCGTTCCAGTTTCGAGTCTGAGTCTTAGTCTGAGTCTCAAGTCTCTACAGTCTTCAGTCTGTACATCTCAGGAAACACAAAAGTGCAGCCATAAAAACAACACCCAGCAGAGGAGGCAGGAGTGGGGATAGGGACATGGTAGGGAGCAGAGAGTTGGGAACAGGGCAAAAACATTGATGTTTATCGACATGACAGAAGTGTGCGGAGTGTAAGCTCTGTAACGCTCTGTTTCTCAAATAATTTGTATGAAGAAATAATCAAGAGAGGAGGGATGAAGAAACGAAAACGAAATCGGAAATTAAAACTCAAATATTTTGTGATTAAATTCATTATATATTATGAGCAAAGACTACAAGTAGAAATCATACTTGAGTAAGCTTTATTTTATACTCATTTATGGAATTTATACATATAGGAATTTATACCTAGAGATACAGTAACTAAAGGTCTTTAATTTCAAATTCCAAACTCAATCTCCCCATAAAAGGTATTCCACCTTACATTGTATGCCTCAACTAGTTATTAATTTCTTAATTTCAGAGAACTGTATGCAGAAAAGCCTTAAGGAAACCCACACAGAGGGAAGGCAGAAGGCGAGTTGCGAGTCGCAATTCTTGGGTCTTAAATAATTTCCAGACACTAATGGAGCTTATCTCTAAACGAAACAAGCAACCGCAAACAAGTCTGGTCTGCTGACGGGGGTCTGAGAATTGAAACCGAACTGACAGACTGACTGACAGACAGACCGACTGACTGACAGACAGACTCTACAGACTGTAGACTGGCGCTTGCACTGATTAGCATGTGGACCCTAAGCAATAAGTCGCCCCCAAAAGCTCTTTCTCACTGTGTATACTATGTCAAACAGTTAGACACGACAAGTGATCATTGGTTAGAGTACTACCAACTCCCCCTCCTTGTTTGGGAGGCAAACATTGCGTTTTGCCAATTGACCATAGAGGGAAATCGCACTAACTGCAATTGGGCAGGACAAGCACTAGTAAAAACCAGTGCTAACTTGATTAGTCCATCACAAAATACACACAAAAAAACTAAGTGTGAGAAGTCAGAAATAAGACCGAAGAATTACCTTGTAATATGATAGCTTGTTGGGGTATGATATTGTTGATAAATTATTGTGTTAAGTAAGCTTGAGAAAGGCGTTATAGATATACCAGATATAAACCAATGAAAATCCCAAATTTATTCTAATATATCTCTAATATTTAAACTTGTAATAGGACAACTTATAGGGAATAAAAATCATTGAAGAACTGCTTTACTTTTTGAAGTTGTAAGTAAGTTTCAAGATGATTGATTTCTGATTATAGATACACTTGAACTGAAAATATTCTTCTGATTTAACCATTTATTACTACTAATTTAGACCTTCTTTTCCTTAGTGTATCGACTAAATGAAGCCATGAAAGCCAAATTGCAATCATGTCCAGCTACAGCTGAAGTTCCGAGCTCCAACTTGGCTCTAGTGAGTACGTGTCGACGTCAGGAGTTGACAGTTTGACTGAAAAGTTTTTTAATTACCGATGTGCCTAAGAAAAACGTCAATCAGGGCTGCAAAACGAAGACACAACAGCTACTGTATTAAGCAGCTTCCCTCCCTACCTCAACTCTCTCTCTATCTGTACTCTCTGGCAATAATAAAGTCGTAACTCGAATACAATTATCAAAGGCGGCCCAACAACAAAGCCAAATGGCAAAAATTCCCCACATAACTCAGACTCGGACTCGTACTGAGTGCCGTCTCAGGGGTTCACCGTCACGAGTATCTACTGTACTGTGGCACTGTATCTACACAAGACAAACCGCAGTTTCACAGTTCGCATGCTATGAATTAATCAACGCGATTTTTACAATCTTGATGTAAAGAGATTAACCAGCACAGGAGTAGGACGTGGTAGGGGATGGGGTTTCTCATAATTGCAATTCGTACAACTAATTTAATAATTTGCGGTCCAAAGTGAGTTACACAAATTAAGTTTGTCAGCTGTCAATGCGAGGAATTTGTTAACAACATTGAAAACTGACAGTACGAATCATAATAAAAGTTATTAATGATGACTTGATGAGTTCCAGCTTGAGTAATGAGTTATGAACTCAGTTATTACAGAAAAACGTGCTCATAACTCTTGATGGGGAAACAAACCGAAAGTTGAGTGCACTTACGGGCTGTAGAAAGTGAGGATATCAATTGGTTAATATGGTGTGAAGACGATTAGTGATACTGCAGAACTATTTTAATATTTGTTGAACTTCTCTAAGCATTTTTATTATATTTTCGGTATGCCAAAGGTCTGAAAGTAGATGGAACTTGAGTAATTGCCTCATAGAATATTCTGTATTAAACTATCGAATTAAAATGAAGATAATATTAAATTATTATATGATCTCAAAATATAACTACTTGTTCATATTTTTCACAATTTTGAGTGCCAAATGAGGCACCTAAGGGCTAAAAGATAACATCTCAAAAGTTAAGTCGCTATATCTTACAGTTTAGCACTACATCAGTCAGTGAATCAGAGTAAAGAGTAAATTTATCGGTGTACAGAGTCTAATTTATATGGAGCTTATTTATATTAAATATATATTAAATTAGTGAGGTTAATAGAGTTTCCCAATAGATTATTCATTCATTTTTATACTCAAAATTATATACCTTTCATCGGCAGTCTTACATGCAGTTTGTGAACGGGAAATGCCAGCTGATACTAGCTAAGCAATTCAAATTTGATGTATCCAATAAATAACTCAGTACAACTCAATTTTAAATGGAATAAAAATGTTCAGTAAATAAGACATTAACAGCCAATAACCTTCAGCATTCAGTATGTTTTCTAATTAAAAGCCATTTCCTGCTAATCAAATTGCAAGTGTTAATTATGATGGATGAATAATAAACAGTATTTAAAATACATAAAACGACTAACACTTGTATCTAACTCTTATATCTGGCACAAGCTTAGTGACGTAGTCGTAATACCCGTATTTCTGCCCCACTGTGCCACTAATGATCATTATCTGCGGTTGATGATAAGGTACTTGATGATGTTGTTGGCCCGGCTGACTGCATTGGTTTGGCGCAAGAATGCAACTAAATCAATCAGAACCACACTAATTTGCCATTTAACAAGGTATTTGGACAATTTTGATATATGTATTCAGTCAGAGCCAAATCGAGCCGAGGCGAAATGTCAACGGTAGCCCGAAGAACAGACAACTTAAGGCACAGGCCATCAATCAACTGGGCAGAAGAACCGGAATGATTGAGACCAAAAAAAAGGAAGAGAAGGGAAGAAAAAACGCATAAAAATTGTAAGGTTTACATTTTTGGCTAACGCATTTAATTGTCATTGAAGCGAACATTGTATATTAATTAGCAAAACATGAAATTAACAGAAATTACTTTAAATTGATGCACTGCCCGAGTGAGTGACTGAGTGAAAGACTGACTGACTGACTGCCACCTGATATTGTTGTATATTCATTTTTCGCTCTTTGCCTGATCTGATCGCAAAGTTGCCTCCGTTTTGCGGTTATTGTGGCCGCGTTTGCAACCCGTTGATGATGATGAAAATGAAGTTGCCGCCCAATTTAATTAAAATTCCAAACGATCTGCACATGAGCAACAGCAACTGCAACAGCAACAACACTAGCCTCAAAGTCAAGAACCAGCTAAAATAAACGCCAGCTCAGCAACGGCTGGAAACGTGTTGATGAAAGATCAGCTGAGTTTCACAGTCGCAGCTTGTCAGTCTACCTGTCCGTCTGTCTGTCTCTCTAGTTAGTCACTATCCCTGTCTTGCGGTCGCCCCTCCACCTGCATCGATTTGCATTGAGACCTGCCACAGCGTCGCGGTCATAAGGCACGCGGCTAGACCACAATTCTCTGGGTGCCAAACACAGACACTAGACTACAGACACTTTGAGTTGTGACTAAGTCCGTTTTAGTTACTTCTTTTTATATATTTTAAACTGTCTTTTAATTAAAATTTAAATGAATTTCAATTGTAATAAAAAGTAATTTAATCAGCCTAACTTTTTGCAATTCCAATGAAAGTGAAACCCATAAGAGAAGCTCACCCCAGTTCACTTCGTGTGTTGCACAGTGTAACCCGGCTGATGTGCAACCACAGCAATAACCTCAGAGTGAAGCCTTGTCTATTGTAAATTACATAGAAATTGGCGTAATAAAGTGAACGATAATTGCATGTTTAGCTTTGATTGAATTACGAGCCTCTAATGCGAGACTAATCGAATTCCCCGTTCTCTCTATTATTTGCAGCATCATTTGCACCGGGTTGCTGCTGCCTCTTGGATTATGGGCATATCGGAGGAGGTCAAACTGGAGGAATTACCGCAAGAAGCCAAGCTAGCACACCCACATCCAGGTGCTGTAGCGGAGCGTGGTGGTGTCCCCTCCGCGGCATCGGCCACAGCCACCGTGGCATCGGCTCTAGTGCCAAGCGGCGCCAGCGGCGGCACCAATAGTCCCATTTCGGATCCGAACAGTGACTGTGAGGCGGACGAGTATGCGCCGAAGCGCAAACAGAGACGCTATAGAACCACCTTCACCAGCTTTCAGCTGGAGGAACTGGAGAAGGCATTCTCGCGCACCCATTACCCGGACGTGTTTACGAGGTGAGATTCGGATTGAGGGAATGACAATAGATAAAATCGAATTAACAAAAATTTACATAACATCACAAACTGTCTTTCGTTTCTTTTATTCTCTTTGATTTTTACAACTTTTTTATGGGCTCAATATGGAAAATCTATAAACATTGATAATGCGACCCCCTGGGTGTCACATCTAGAGCAACATTTTCGGCTTCAAATCAAAACTAAAAGTTCACTGGGTGTGTGCGTGTGTTTTTTCCCAAAAAAAGAATCCAATTAACATGTAAAGATCATAAAAATATCTGCAACAATAATAATTGCCATATATTAGAGCCAGTGACTGCAAGCAATTGCTAATTGCATTTGCACGGACAAAAAGAAACTGTGAAAAAAAGTATGCATATACTTAATGATATTGTCAATAGCACAACAACAATTAGAGCAAGTTTCTAGTCGTAGGCGAAACTGTATATCGAGTATATTTAAATGTTCAACAATCAATTAAGCAAAATAAATCGCTGACAGCGTTATATATTGCTTGCTAAAGTACTGTGACTCAGTGAGAAAAGCAGAGAACGGTCTTGATACCGTTAAATCTCAATGTAATTTTACAGAAAATTAATAAAAGTAAATAACAATATACTTGAAAAACATTTAAATTCATATTAAATTTTAACTAAAATCATATGTTGTATATTACAGATACTTTTGTATCTTATAGATACTTTTGTATCTTTCAGATACATTTGTATCTTAAAGATACTTTTGTATCTTATAGATACTTTTGTATCTTACAGACGGAAAAGCAAACTATAGGTTCTCCTGCTGCCAGTTGATATCCAAGCTTTTTATATTCAGATCAATAACTTGCCAAGCTTTACAACTTTTTACTACACTCTGATTAACTAACCGATAATTCATTTGTGCCTCCTTTAAACTCTATTACATTTGCTTCTGTTTTCTTTTTGTTCTCGTTGCAGAGAAGAGCTGGCGATGAAAATTGGATTAACCGAGGCGCGGATACAGGTAAAAGAAAAGCAAAACAGCGATAATAGTAATCCCAACACCCTAGTCTAAAATGATCCAAGTACTCGTCGTACTCATAGTCGTACTTGTGGTTCGGTTTCGATTCGCGTGCTTTAAGTGAAGTTTAACAATGTTGAAAATTGAAAAATAATGGAGCATGTCGTGGCTAATGAATTGGCTACCAGATGAGCCTCAAGAAAATCCCAAATGAAAAACTCGAAAAACCTAAAGAAACGCTGCTAATCAATTTTATGTGCCAGTCATTACAAGCTGATCCGGTTCGGTTTTCAGAAGAGAGAATATAACAAGGAGAGGGACGAGGAGGGGGTCTCAGGCTGGGTATTGGTCTGGTTTTTAATTACCGCGCCATGCTAAACAACATTATTTGTTTACATAAATTTCTAGCGGTAATTGCAAAAGACCCCCAAAGGGACTTGACTTCACACTGAGAGAAAATCTGATTAAAAGAACTAAATGAATACCCCTAAATAACTATTAACCATCCTTTCCCATTCTATGTATATTTCTACACTTGTTAGAATTTTACTACATTTTTCTCTCAGTGTATCACTGAGACAGAGTCATGCTCTGACTGCAATCAGGCGCTCAGCGAACGCTTTCCGACACGAATGCAGAATTGTTATGTTAAAAACTAATTAAAGGGGCGTTTTCAATATGCCACGCCCCTTAATTGAAGGCAGCTCCTCCCTTCCCCTGGAGGGTATATACGGACACACAGTAGCCTGCGTTAAACACATAACTCAGCCTCCACTCTCTGCTCTTCCTTCTGTCTTCTGCAGGTCTGGTTCCAGAATCGACGCGCCAAGTGGCGCAAACAGGAAAAGGTTGGACCTCAATCGCATCCATATAATCCATATTTACCCAGCGGCGCCGCCAGCATGCAGCAAGTGGTGGGTGCCGCCCTGCCGCCAAATCCCTTCACCCACTTGGGCTTCCAACTGCGCAAACCCTTCGATACGCCAGCGAATCTGGCCGCCTTTCGCTATCCTCACCTGTCGGCGGCGCCCATGATACCAACCGGCTACTTCCAACAGTTTCAACGGTGAGCTAGCTACTAATCCTGGCCAGAAATATACATATTGAAATACTCTATTACTCTCTTTACAGTGCTCCTCCTCATATGCTGCCGCCGGGCATGGCTTCCATGTATTCCCCCTCCAGCTCGTTTCAATCGCTGCTGGCTAATATGACCGCCGTGCCACATCCACGTGCTCCACCCTTGCCGCCGGCCATGGCTGCCAAGCCGCCTATGCTGGTGGGCTCACCCGATCTGCATTCGCCCAACAATCATCAGCAGCTGCTCGCCTCGCCACCAAATTCACCTGGCGTACAAGCGCCGCCACCGCCAGCTCAGCTCTCGCCCCAGCAGCTGGTGGGCATCTCGCTGACCCATCAGGCTCCGCCACCCAGTTCGCCCACCCAAACCGCACCCGTTGCGCTGACCTTGGCCCACGCTCATGCCCATGCTCATGCGCATGCTCACTCGCCGCAGCGTCAACTGGCGCCGCCCAGTGCACGAGCTGCCACGCCACCAGAGGATCGACGCACTTCCTCCATTGCGGCGCTGCGTCTGAAAGCGCGAGAGCATGAACTGAAGCTGGAGCTGTTGCGGCAGAATGGACACAGCGGCGATGTGGTCAGCTAGCGCAGTTATAATTCATTGGTTTACCATAGCTCTAGCTGTAAGCTCCTCCTATGTCCACTCCAACTCCTCCTCCTCCTCCCTTCCCTAAGTTATTCGAAACGGACTTTGCATTTTATGTATGTAACTGATCACGGAATTTCCATTAATAAAACCAAACCACAGACGTCAAACTGTTTGTGATATACACAGAAACAATGGGCGAAATGCCACGGTTATTTGTCTTTCATTCAAGCTGAATTATGCACTGAGAGAAAAGTGGAAATAATACTAGTAAAATGTATAAAAAATAAGGTAACGAATCTAAACTGAAAGCAAGTCTGTGGCTGCCTAAAGTGATTAAGTATTCCTACTTCAAATCTTTCTTTGAAACAAAAGTTAAATTAATAATAAAATATTTTAAAAATACTAAATAAACATTTCTCATAAGAGAAAACTTGTCAAAATTGTTAAAAATAATAGCAGATATTACTGCAATAGTAATAATAATTTTTAAATATTTTTTAATATATTTTCAACAGAGCCAAAATTATTTTTCGACTTAGTGTCCTGCTTTGACAGCTTTCAAATCAAATTTTCCATTTTAATATATGCAAATGTGCAAGCTTATGGCCATTTCTCCAAGTGTAAGACCCACAAATTACCCATAAGCCTGGGCTTACCAATGGCGCGGCCCTAATATGCGTAACAACACCTACTTAGAGGAAGCGCTAACAGCCCCCCAAAAAGATAAACTGATTCACAACGCAGTTCGAGACTACGGATTGCCATTAATCAGCAGCTGCCACATAAATCAGAGTTGCCACTAAACAACAACGAATGAATACCACGGGAGGGTGCTACAAATATAAATTTATGAATAAATTAGAAACAAATTAAGTATGTTAATGAGAAGTTGGCCAAAACGAAGGTTCCAATGAATCGAATGTCGAACAACATAACGAAAACGCCGACGCCGACGCCGAGACAACACTGTGATTTCTCTCGTTGTGACTACGGAATCATTGTCTTTGATTCCCTATAGAGTATAGAGTATAAGGAGTATCATTTGGAGATGGTTTATATATTGAGAGAAATTGTATTATTGTAAAGGGCATGTATCGGTAAAAGGCCATAAGACAAACTAACTATTTGAACTGAGTAGATATATTGGAGACTTCTTGAAGTAGTTTTAGTGAAGATATCTCTGAATTCAGCTCGAGTCAAAGGGCTGAGTTAGTACTCGGTTATTAGTATTATGTACTAATTTGTATAATTAAAGTAATACCACTTATTTAATATCTATCTAAACTGCCAACCCTTCATATCCGACAGAGCATTCAATATTCTCTATATTTCCAATCAGCTCTTTCCTTTTGTTTTTCTAGATATTTGTGTGTTGAATTATGCGTGGTAATTAATAAAATGGAATATTTATGATAACATTTATAAAACACGAAGCTGCTTAATTCGATTACCAGATCTTCTATATAAGCTTAGCTTTGTCTTCAGCCACCTCTCTCATCTCGTTCACACTCTCTGCCTCTGTCTCCTTTTTCCCTCTCTGATTCTCCTGAGGCGTATTGCATGGTAATTGCTTTGATGATGAGGTGGAACTGTGATAATCATGTTTGACCAAGGCCTGCGGCTTCAAAGCTTCTTCCCTCCACAGTATTTTTTTTCCACCTTGATTTCATTTTGTTTTCTTCTGTTCTTTTTTTTCACATGCGACTACGTTTCATGCATTTTCAATGAGTTCGTCAAATGCAAAGCTACCAATTAATTTGCATAATAATCGAGTTAAGCAGGGGGGCGGGGGCTGAGAGGGACTACGATTGAAAGATGTGCGACAATATCGGGCAACAACCATATTAATAATCATTAATTAAGCTCCACTAATTAACGCTGACATTAAAAGACGGCATTTTAATTACGATACATATTCCCCTGCTTTCGATTAGATTTCGCTCATATTGCTGTTGTTGTTGTTGTTGTTGTTGCTGTTCTAGTAAAGTCTATTCCCCTCTATCAACATCTCTATTTGTGGCTGCACAAATAATCACTCGATTAAAACGTTCTCTAATTCAATTTAACTGCAAATGCACAACTTAATTGTTGCTATTGCTGTGCAGGGAAAAAACGTGCCTAAGTATTGGCAATGTTTTGAAATACCCTAACCGTAGTCAAAAAGGGTGTGTTCGTTATGCAAAAAGCAGTAAATTTAAACTTAATCGGGCAGATTATAATGTGCACTATCTGGTTAAAGTAAATTCTATATGTCTTAAAGAAAATTTAAGCATAATCCTTCCACAAATTGTTGTCTTCTATGGAAAACCCCCTTTCTGGCATCAAATAAAAAAGATGCCTGCAATTTTTTGGCTCTTAAATCTAAAGTATGTGTTCAATATCAGCTCGGTTTGATATTCTGAATAGCTAATGAATATATCTAAAAGTTTGTTTGACAAAGTTATCCTCTACGATGAATATATAAAAAGTTGAGAGTACCCCTCAGCCTCAGCCGATAAAAGCCATATTCAGCAAATCATCAAAATATAGTACCTTCAGCATTTTTGCTCTAAAATCTAAAGTAGTTAACCAAACAGAGATCGGATGACTATTCTAGATAGCTAATAGTTAGAGCTAAAGATACTTTCAAGACTTTTCTAAATGAAGGAAGCAGAATTGCCTTCAGATTCACCCTAACAATATGTAGAGAGAGACCTTGTTTCAGTGGCTCAGTTCAACACATTGAGTGGCAGCACACTCGACTGACGTACTCTTGGCTCTTTATTTTTGCACACTTTTTTGTTGAGAGAGCAAATGTAAGCCAGCGTCATTTGTTGCCTGGCATCTGTAATTGCATGTGAGTATGTACAAGTGTGTGTGTGTGAGTGTGAGTGTGTGTGTGTATCTCCATCTGTATGTGTGTGTTTCGTGTGTCGGCGCAATTAACTTTGCGTTTAATTTGCAATTATCCAAACGACTCAAACTAATTAGCGCCACTTTGATTAAACTTTACAAAAATTGAACAATTTACTCGCTACAACAACGACAACAATGCAAATACCTGCAGAATTTAATTAGCTTTTTTTAATAATAATAATAATACATAATAATTTTGCCTGCTGCATAACTTGTTTGGTTTATGAATGAAGATGAAGATGAACATGGATAGACTTGTGCGTGCGTCTGGCTTATCTAACATATTAGGAAAATTTAAATTTGAGCTGTTAATGGGCATGATTATACTAGTTAGTCGATTGTGAGAAACTCTGTATAGAAATTGATGCGGGGGAAATTATAAATTCATTCACAGCAAAACAAAAGACTTGGGCAACGAACTTGCCTTGTTTTGAGTTCACTTTTTGGTGAAATGTGTCAATTTATGAGACTTTAACAACTGTTTAAGTAAACCTGCTTAGATTAGCTAGTACATGTGTATGTTAATTGTATAATAGACGCTTAGCCTGAGCAGGTTTGCGAGTCGCATGCAATTGAAGGCAACTCATATTGTCTGACCTATGACGTGCTGGAGTTTAGCCTATAATCATGTTATCAATAGCAATTTAGTGTCATTTTGTTTATTGTTAATAACATTAATGAATGCCAGTTTGACTACCGTTTGACATATGCACTCACTCAACAAGTGACGTATCTCTCAAGCGAGAAATAACTAGCATGCTAGACGTCAAGTTCAAAACTCAAAATTTGACTTTTCTAGTTAATGATGCAGAAATATGCATTGAATAATGATTTATATGCTGTTAAAATTTCAATTCTCCAACTTGTCTAATCACTGCATGAGTGGAGTACTAGTAGCAAGGCCTCAGTGCAAGCCCAGTACAAGTGCCAAACTTTAAACGCCTTTTACTCGAAATGTCATTTGTTGACTTGTGCCAGCAAAATAACTTTTCTTTTGGCTTTTTCTTCATTTGCTTGCATATTTCACGCTGTAATTATGCTGTGTGCTTCTTGCTTTTGCCCACTGTGCGTCTGCATAAATTAAATTAACGCCAGAATTGGAGAATTCCTGAATTGAAACCTGCAGCTGCAGCCTCAATGCCTCTGAGCTGCCGATGCGTCCAAGTCGAATACTGAGCTCAGCTCTCGTTGTTGTTGTTGCTGTTGGATTCGTAATTAACTTGTTGCCATAATTGCTCACTTTTGCATTTCTATGTTGCAGTTGTTGTTGCTGCTGCTGCTGCTGCTACTGTTGCTGTTGCATGTGACACGCTGTCCAATGTAAGCGCTGTGGCAGGCGGCCATTGGCGAGTGCTACAAATTTCTGTATAACTCATTACACACCTCGCTACACACGCTGTAAACTTTATAATCCACACACACACCACACACAACCAAATACACAGAGTGAGAAGAAGAGAGGAAGCGAATGAGAGAGAGAGACCCTTATAAGCGAGAGAGCAACGGTAACGATGTGACTTTTATTATGCACATAAGACAGCTCAACGCCGCTGCACTATGGCCAGGGGTAATCCAGACTAGCCGCGGACGGGGCGGGGTAACATTTTTGTTGTTTTTGGCGCCGCAGCAATTAGTTATCAAAGACGTCGCGCATTGACAAAAGCAAAAGTCAAAGCACTCACCACGAAAACCACCCAAAAAAGAAGAAAAAGAAACCAAAACCAAACTGAAAACGAAATGGGAACTGAGAAAGGTACTATATATATATATGTTAAGAGATTATATAGCACATGCATATATAATAAAGTTATAAATACGGCAATGAGTCATGCCTCATGAGGAATTACGCTGACACAAAAATGAGTTGGAATAAACAGAGCGAAAAAGTTATTAAAGCACACATGAAAGGAGTAAAGAATGAAGAAAGTTCTTCTTCAACTTATTTATAACAACATCAAAATAATCTTAGGTAAACTAACTATTCTACTGCCTAATCAATCCTACTTTCAGCTAGTTAATACCCAACTATTTCCCTCAGTGTACACACCCAATTTATGTGTTGTAAGTCGAGACTATCGAAAGGCAAATGGTTGCCCAGAGCAGGATGCTGGATGCTGGATGCCTCCAACAACAGCCACGCCCCAAAGCATGCAAGCGTGTGCCAAGAACAGCGCCACCTAGGGGCAGAGAGGGGCTGTGGCAGGCAGCATGAAGTGGCAGCAAGATATTAAAATGTAGCTCAGCTAAACATTGATCCTTATCGACATGTCAGTGCGCAACAGAAGTGATGACGCTGCAGCAGCAGCAAAGTCTCCAGCTCCAACTCTCCCCTGTGCCTACACTTCCACTTCCCACTCTCCATCTCTCCTTGTGCCTGCTGCAATTGGTAGCCAGAACAGCAGCGGCAACAACTTAACACGAGACACCAAGCAACACGCAAGGCATAGGGAGCCAAAAAGAAGTCAGCGTAGATCAATGCATGTGTGTCTTTGAGGTTAGGTTTAGATTCAATATAACTGTGTGTGTGTTGATGTATGTATGTAGTATGTACAAGTATGTATACATAGATGAAATTTCCAACAAATTATTCAATATTTTCTTAACTATACCAAATAAAAGGTTAAAATAGCTCAAGAGCAAATAAGGTAATACTTTATATATACCATACTTTATTTCTCAATTTGTCAACCTTACAGTTGAACTATACTTAAGCCCTCTCTTATCAGACATACTAGCAATCTGTTGAAACTTATCTGAAACTTTCAGCTGTTTAGCTCATTCGATTTGGCCTCAGCATACATAAATACCTCAGTCTGTCATGTACCTGGTACCTTAATTTGAACTATAGCTATTTCAGCTTGAAATTCGTGTAAAACCACCAACATAATTAATACATTTAGCTATCGCAACAATTAAATAACATTTTAGTATTATCACAGATGTTAAGTCTTGGCATTTTGTTGAAATATTCCCGCTAGATTGGCATACAAATATGTGTTTAGATTATGTGCTAGTAGCTGATAAGATCGCTTCGACTGTAGGCTATTGTTTATCTACAGTATAAATATGAAATCGAATCTCATCGCATCGCATCGCAACGAATGCTTGAATAAATTGAATCGAATATGCACTAATTAAATAAGCATAAAAAGTCTAGAGTGGCATTATCTACGCCTCCTTAGCTTATCTATCTACATATGTTGCCTCTGAGCTGGGCTATATTTGGCTTGTTTGGGATCATTTTGGATCGATCGACATTTGCATACGCCGTTGCTAATGAGCTAATATTTCGGTGTGTAGGTGTTTAGCGTGTAAGATTAGATTAGTCTAATCAGACAGCGAGATCTGAAGAGCTCCCCCAGCGCAGATCAAACATAGTTTTCCGTCCAAATGCCAAGGCGTCGTCTCTCATCGGCTTAGACAAGGAGTTGGGGCGTAATATGTGCGCATAGAGAGCAGTTACCGCAGTTACTAATTGCCGATAATTAACTCGAGGCTCGACAACATACGAAATGCAATTTATAATTTCTGCCTCGACAACAAATTAAAATTGCCAATGGCAGCATTTGTGGCATGCCACAACGTATGAAACGCCGCAAAATCTGACAAGACAAGCAACAACATGCTCTCACACAATATGTTAGCTTGAAAAGCGATGAATTGGCAGCACTAGCAGATGCTCTACAACTGTATTACGAGATGTGTGTATCATATTTGATGTAGAGTAGCTATACAACAAATTTTTGGTCTATAGATTGAACGATCTCTGAGATATTTGATATTTGAAATAACATTAAAAGTCTCTTCAGATTAGATTGAGATTCTATCACTCTTCATACTCAAAATCTAAGATCTACAAATTCAAATTATGTGCAGCTTTATCAAGATCACATATGAGATCTTGAGTACCTACTTTTTCAGTTTTAAAAGCTCAGCACTTCGAATAATGCACAAGATCAAGAGGTAGAAGTGAATGCTTAATTATAATGCCCAATTCAAGTCTAGAATATCAAAGATTCCCTCCATTCGTAGCAGTACTCTATACCCTTCTCAGCACTTTATATATTTACAGGGTATAAATATGTGACATAAAATAGGTCGCAGCCAACAGCTGCCTGAGAGAGCGGCAAGGAGTGAAAGGAGAACTCTGGGAGATTGGAGACATTTTTAGGCGTGCCCAAAAAGGAGCAGCGACAGGAGCAGGAAGAACTGTAGAAGAAACAGGTCAACTAATTTGCCATTTAGGCTGGCATTTGTGGCATTTTGTGACAGGCGAAAAGAAAAAAAGAAACAAAGCAGAGGCAAGAGCAAAAGTTCCAACTTAATGGCTTAATGTTTCGGGCCAAGTCAATACTTGAGCTGATAATTAACAATTTCAGGTGGCAAGAGCCGAGCCGAGTTGAACCGAGCCGATGATTCGATACTTAAGTACAAAAGATTTCTGTAAATAATGCCACAACTTTTCTACTCTTACCCTTTGTCGTTATTGCAATCACAGTGATTGCAATTACATTACAGGAATACAGGAAAAATCTTATTAAGTTTTGTTTGTTTTCATCATTATTTTCACGGCTGGATCGGCATGAATTGCGCTGATCCATTCAGCAGTTCGGTTCGGCTGATCCGCTTGCCCATTTTAGGGGCCATTAAGAGTGAAAATCTTTGTGTAAATCGAATTATTTGTAATTTATGGTGTGGCAGTTGTTGAATAAATGGATGTTATTACCAGGCCAACTGGCAACGAGCCACGGCCATAGCCATAGCCTAAACCAATAACCATTAAGCGTGCTAAAATCAATCGAAGACTCCCCCCCCCCCCCAACCCACTCCCCCAAGAACCTCTTGAATGCTCTGGCTTGTGGTTGCAATTTGCAGACGATTTGCGGTTCATGCACTCGCTCTATGTGTGTGTGTGTGTGTGGTGTGTGTGTGTGAGACAACATGGCGGTTGAGCAGCAGCAGCAGCAGGAGGATGTTGATGATCCATCCATCCACATCCACAAGAATGAACCAGAGCCAAACTGGTTCAAACAGATTATCGATTTTCAATTACGGAACGCGAGTGTGCGGCTAAGTAGTTTGGTTTTTGTTTGGTCTAGCAATTTTCGTAACTGCAGCTGTACACCGTACGGACTTGGGTACGGACAACACTAACTATATGTGTGTACAGTATATCAAATTATATGCTCAAGCACTGAGCAACACGTTAGAGATTGAGCAGAGGAAATAAGTGGATCAAAAGTACTTAAAGACATTCGTTTGTTTAAGAAATTCTGATAGTTATCAATATGTGGGAATACTATCGGATATATATCGGTACAGTATATCAAATTATTTGCTCAAGCACTGAGCAACACATTAGAGATCGAGCAGAGGAAACAAGTGGATCAAAAGTACTTAAAGACATTCGTTTGTTTAAGAAATTCTGATAGTTATCAATATGTGGGAATACTATCGGATATATATCGGTACAGTATATCAAATTATTTGCTCAACTACTGAGCAACACATTAGAGATCAAGCAGAGGAAACAAGTGGATCAAAAGTACTAAAAGTCTTTCATTTGTTTAAGAAACTCAGTTAGTTATAGTGATAGATATACCTATAGATCAAACAGAATAGAGTCGGAATAATATCGGATATATATCGGATAAATATTGAATCAAAAAGGAAAGTTTTGCCAGCGATAGCAGCTGTATCCCAACTCTAACCAGAACAAATCAAGTTTAAGGTTTGAAGCTGCTCCCCAAATACAATCAACTGGCTCACTTTATAACATAAACCAAAGTCTAGCTGTCTAAATTGTAATTAAACTAATGCTTTATTGTGTTCTAAAGTCCAGAAACGTGTTGTCCAGTGTCTGTCTGGCTAGAGCGATAAGAGAGGCAACAGCAGCGGCAGCTAACGTCAAGAAAATTAAACAAATTAAGTGCGACACTCGGCAGCATGTTCCCAACAAACGGCCACAACACACACACGCACACACACCACACACACACACTCATATACGTATCACATACAGCGGGTATCTTATCTATCAAATCGTTTAACATTTATAACCCGTTTGTCCATTCGGCTCTAACTATGAATGAAAGCGGTTTTTTTTTCCTCTACGTTTTTGATGCGACGTAATCAGCTAGCTAATCCCAGCGAGAAACAGACGGACAGTCGGACGGACAGACAGACTGACTGACAGTGGGACATGCGATGAAAGCGGAGGCAGCTGCTTGACTGCTTTTTGGGTCTATGCTAATCGCTTGACTTATAATTAATTAATTAACTAGTCAGGCGGACAGTTAGACGAACAGACGTAGTCAGCTGTTGGCTATTGCCATTGCTGCATGCGGCATGTGGCATGCGGCATGTATGCATAGTACACAGTTCGTTGCCCAAGTCTTTTGTTTTCGACCGTCAAGCCAGCAGCAGAAATTTAATCAAAATCACAAAATGTGCATAAATGCAAGATGAAAATTGCGCTTTTAATGACAAAAATTTGCGTAATGGATTTTCATGTTTTCGTAATTGAATTTATTTTAATTTAAACCTAAATTGCAGCAGACACACCAGGCCACAGCTCCAGCCTCAACTTGGAGCTGGGAGCTGTGTGTATATAATTTTATGCGCTCACGCCGTTCGCTACGCTAATTGATTATAATTCTGTCAGTCGCCACCGTCAGTCATGTCTTGGGGATCTGCAGTACCCGTACCCAAAGCTCACTCCATCCATCCATCCATCCATCCATCCTCATTCACTCACTCACTGACTAAGCGCTCCTGCTCCATATTTCGCGCATTATTTTCGCGCTCGTTAGGCCACAGAGGGGACGCGTCCGAGGTAGGCTTCATCAGCCCATGATGCATCACTAGCCCAGTGGCAGGTGTGTTTTTGGTATCGATCTCGCGCTGCCTCTTGATAAATACTTGTACTTCATTTTCACTCAAAGGTGTCTGCCGTATTGTTGATGCATTTCATAATACACATGCATTAAATGAGCCCATGACTTCCGTTGCACGTTGCTCTGTTGCACGTTGCCCGTTGGCGTTGCTGTTGCCACAATTTACTTTTTATGAATGTCAATCGATTTTTAATTAATTGCAAGCAATTGCAGCGATCATAAACGGTTTCTTTCCCCTTCTTTTTCAATTTTGAGCGTAATTATACGGATATGAAATTGTGTGTATAGTTTGCGGCGTCCGATATGCATATCAAATTGCTGTCAAATCCATATCCTTCTACACGTTACTGATAAATTGAAAAACCATATATGAAAGAGCTAGTTTCAAAGATACTACTTGGCATACCCAACTCTCTGCATCTGTGGGGATAATTTTATTACGATCTGTTACTGATAGTCTGTCAGAAATCAGTTTGGCTTATTTATATTGCTTTTATATCAAGTAGAGCTTTCGGCATTCTTAGAGAACTATTTGTCTTCGGCTCCAGGTAAACTCCTTGAAACTCTGCAGAAAATGTGATAAGAATCGGTAGGACATCTATACAAAGTTGATCATAGGAGAGAGGGCATTCTCTACAGTGGAAAACGTAGCTTTTTCTTTCTTGAATTAGACTTACAATATTTACTTCTGAGAAGTAATAATACTCTTTAAAACTCTACAACTAATATACTATAGTTCATTTAGTTCAGTTTAAAGTAAATGAAAATATATTATTCATTTAGTTTTATATTAATTTTAATATATTTTAATATATCCCTTTTTAATTTAAATTCATTTCATATTTTAATATCCCTACCAACACTTCTAGTTGAGCACTCGCGACTAGCGTATTAGTGCTTGGTTTAATATGCGATTTAAACTGCTTTATTTGCGGCTTATATAGTTTATGTGCAATATTCTCGTTATCAAAATGCAAACGACTTTCAACTACTTTACGCCTGATCATAAATCTCCAATTAATTACGGCCAATTAATAAAATGCCGATGCGATCGTAAAAACGGTTGGCGAATTTACGATTTTTATGCACCAATTAAACAAATACAATTTTCGATTTTAAATTTTGATTAAAAATGCATGGTAGAAGTTGAGTCAAGTGGGGTATATGTGTGTTGTGTGAGGGAAGTAAAAAAGAATAATTATTTAAAAAAAAAACGAAATCAAGTTCAACAGAATTTTATAATTTCTATTTGTACATGATACCTACAAAAT
>JAWNNL010001336.1:0-11743 GCA_035045005.1 Liodrosophila aerea
ACAGCAACAACACTTCTGTCAACACTAATAGTATATTGCATCATAGTTCGCACCATAAGTCAAATTTTACTACAGTGGATACACCAAAGCAATCTAAAGTGGTCTTGGATGGCTCTCGAAATGCCGATAAATTTAAAATTACCCTATCTGGCGAGTCAGCTTCATCGAGAATTCCAAACAAATTTAAAACGTCCACATCTAGTCCCAGTGGGTGTAAGAATGCATGGGCAAAGCCAAAGGCCCTGCTTGATGCTAGCAATAGACTTGATTTGCCTCGCTCCATAAGTGGTAAATATTTAAAAGAAATATGATTTATTTAAATTATCTTACATGTGCTTTTAGCCAATCACCGCCTGTCAAAACTGAGAGAATCTTTGCAACGACAACAAAAGGAGACTGGCAACAATATCAGCAACAATAATAACGATAACAAAAAAAATAGAGATGATTTGCCTTCGTCCAGTCATAAACTACGAGATAATACAATTCTACAGCAACCAGCAAAGAAAAATATATTACCACTCCCAATCTGTGATCAGTCAAATGAGGATGTAGAGCCCATGGACATTGATTGGCAGGATGCGGAACAGAAGGTTGATGTCTTGCCAAACAACAGCTTATCTATTAAAGTTGGTCTTAGTATAAATTCATTAAAATTGCTTATAATATGGATTTTGTTTACAGTTTGCAAAGGACAGCTCAGCAGTTTTAACAAAGGACGAAGATGTTGATATGCCGCTACTGGAAATTTTATTAAATGAAGATGAACTACCAGCACGTCTTCAAGATCACATGTACTTTGTGCTGGACACAAATGTTTTGTTAGATCATTTAGTTTTTGTAGAAGATCTATCTCAATTGGCTCTTGAGAAAACCAAGGGCAGTATGCTGTTTATACCTTATATAGTTATCAAGGAACTGGATAAACTGAAGGATAGACGTACCAATAACGAACTGCGACGTCCAGCTGCCGTACGTGCTATACGCTACCTGAACAATAAATTTGACAACAGCATGAAGATACAAGGTCTGTATAGTAATGATTATTAATTTAGGTTTTTAGGAGAATAATAATAAGTATATGCATTTCATTCAGCTCAATCGGCCACGGAGGAAGCAGAAGATCTGATTGAAGTCGACTGCCCTGATGACAGCATAGTAAATTGCTGTTTGCAACTGAAAAAGCAAGTGCCACACATTATGCTGCTCACAAATGATGGAAACTTACGTCTGAAAGCGAAAGCCTCGTCAATACAAGTATCGTGCCGCTCAGAGCTGATGAGCAAATATCAAGGAAAATTTGATGCATTGCCCTCCTAACAAAAGAGATCTGGAGAATAGCCAGGAATAAAATGAAGTGGGGAAAACTGAACCACTGCACCGTGGAAATCAAGAAGTACAATCGCATTTAATGAACTAGTTATACCTATATGTGTACATATGTATACGAATTTCTAAGTTTATTATTTAATAATACATAAATCTTGTACATCACATATAATATGCAATGAAGTTTACAAAATTCACTTATTTAAGTATACATGTAATGAAATAGTAATTATAAAATGAATTCAATAAGAATAGTATATAATCCTTACTATGTAGGGCCTAGATTCTAGGCATTAGAAAATTAAACTAAATGCAAAAACCATAAAAGTGCGTTTCATTTTTATATTTGGAAACTTTGCACTTACATATGTTATATAGACATACATATACATGAATACTGCAATTTGTTGCTGTGTATGGTAGGTATGATAGCAGGTAAATTAAAATATTAATTACATAAATTTTTGTTGATTAGCTAATTTTACATTCTAGTGTTAGTAGTGGTGGAACATGCTTTTCTGGCAGAGACTAAGGCCATATATCTTTGCATGTAATCTCTACTGAGAGAAAAAAGGAGCTGATGACCAGTGAACGATGACTAGGGAACGCAACTACTTTAGACGGAAAGCACGGTGGAAATAAGGTACAATATTTTGCAAAAAAAAAAGGGTGAAATGATCAAATATTTCTTTAATCTTTTATATAATCTAACACAAACTTGATCTGCTTGCACTATAGGGGCGTATAACTGCCAAATATGATGTCTCTAGCTCTTACAGTTTACGAGATCCAGGCGTTCATACAGACGGACGGACATGGCTATATCGACTCATCTCGTCGTCCTGATCAAGAATATACATACTTTGTGGGTCTACCATGCCTCCTTCTGCCTGTTACATACATTTCTGAGTTGCACAAACTTAATATACCTTTTGTACTTTTTTTAAAGTACAGGGTCTAAAAAACAGCTTTGATTGAAAACGATAAGTATTTCAACCTTCAAATAAATTTAACAATAGGAATGTTATATTATTATTGGTCCTGGTATTCGCAAATATCAATTGCTGTAATAAGTTCAATTTTAATTGTTTTAACTTTTTCATGACTTTAGGTAAAATTATCTACAACAAAAAATAGATAGATTTTTTTTCAAATTGTCAAAAAGTCGTCCAGATTGGACGGGATAACAGCGAAGTTGACAACACTGAGAAAACGATAAGAAATATAGCGAGCTATGAAGTAGAGCTGCATTTTGATGTCATCGATGTTTTCGCCATTTCGCGACAAATCGATGTTTTAAATTGTCTAAAATTTCTTTTTTTTTAATTATTGTACAAACATTTAGTAATTCAAATATTTCAATAATTTTAACTAAAAGTACAGAATGCACACAAAATCTTCCATTTTAAACAGCTAGTACATAATTGCCAAAAATGAAGAGCTAATTAAACAGAGTATTATTTAGATATTCCAGGGTATTTTCTTTTCGGCTTAAAACTTTTCTTTATTTTTCCAATGCCCATCTCTAATGATGATCATATGTTTTATTTCGCCAAAGCAAGTGGACTTTAGCTGTTCTGTAAATATATGCAATAGAGATTAGATACACGAAATGAAGAGTTACGGCAGTCTAGGCTTACTTCAAAAATTGGCGAATGGAGCACAGCAGAGCCTACGTCAGACACATGGTCAAAGCCCATCGAAATCGTTGAAGACTCTCACAAAACATGTAGGTAACCGCGCAGATTTACTTTCACCTTGCTTGACTTGTCATGTTTATTTGTAGTATGATGAGGTTAGCATCCCCGTGCCCTGGGGCCACATTGCTGGCAAGTGGTACGGACCCAAGCATGTACGTCCGCTCGTGGGCATGCATGGTTGGCAAGATAATGCTGGCACATTTGATACGTTAGCTCCACTGCTGCCTCCGCACATTTCGTTTCTCAGCTTAGACGCACCTGGACATGGGCTATCTTCATGGTTACCCAAAGGCGTGATGTACCACTCCATCGATTATGTACACCTGATTCTACGCATAATGGAGGAAATGAACTGGGATAAAGTATCTATAATGGGCCATTCGATGAGTTCTATAAATGGATTCGTATTTAGTTCATTGTATCCCGACAAAGTGGACATGCTGATTGGTTTGGACGTACTGAAACCACCAATTCGCAACCCAAAACAGGTAGTGAATGCATTGTCAGAGCGCATGGAAGGATCATTAAAACTGGAGCGTCGATTGCGTAGCGGCAGTGAACCGCCAGCCTACGAATGGGATCAGCTGGTAGAGCGACTACATCAGGGCTCTAATAAATCCGTTGATTTGGAGGCGTGTAAATATCTGTTGCAACGTAACAGCAAGCCGTCTAGTCATGAACCACATAGGTATTACTTTTCGCGGGACAATCGTATCAAGACATCCCAATTTTACACATTTTCCCTGGACATTGTGCTGGAAATGGCGTCGCGAATTAAGGCACCCCATCTGTTCATCAAGGCATTACAGGGGCCTTATTACGAAGACAAAAAGTACTATGATGCCACAATGGAAGTGTTACACAAGAATCCGTTGTTCGAATATCATGAGGTCGAAGGGTCACATCATGTGCATCTCAATCAACCTGAAAAGGTGGCCCCCATTATAAATTCATTCATAAACAGATGTAGACCATTATGAAAACACGTCGATTCAAAGGCTTTTCACATTGTACAAACTAGATAATCTGTTCGATATTATATTTGACTATGATATACATTTATGTAAATGCCCTCCGACGAATTTAGAGTATAATATTATCCTAAATAAAAACTCGATTTGTTGCCTCTAGTTATTATATTTACCGTTGATACTGGCAATAACATTACAGTTAAATTAAATAATAAATTTGAAAATGTTTCGATTTGTATCTGTTGTCGTTTTACATGGAATTTTTACCGCAACTAAAAACTACTATCATATAAATACTACGCACATATGTTAGTGTTTTATTGTGCGCCGAGTGTTGATCATAATTTAAACATATAAAACAATTGAAAAAGGAGTCGTAGATGATATTGAATGTACTGAACCTATGAACTCCGCTTGGGCTTTTGAAAATATTTAACTGTGCACTGCACATTCAGGAATGGGGGAGTGAGGATACGGGGTTCATAGAATAAGAAAATCCACATTGATTGAATGTAAAAAATTTAAAAATAATTTATGTATTTTAATTAGTTAATAATAATTTGTATAATCAATATATAATATACAAAATAAATATAAATTTTGAGTTTCAAACCAGACAGCGATAAAAACTTAAATATGTTTATTGTATATAAAAACATAATAGAATAAAAAGACTCCGCTGATTTGTAACATTTCTAGTCATAAACATATAAATGTAAATGATGTATGTATGTATAATTGTATATAAGTATATATGATTTTGTATATCAAGCGTAATAGCAATTGCTTCAGTTTCGCATAGATTTGTTGCGTTAATGAGTGTGATTTGGTTTCCGTCAGATTCAAATTGTTATAGAAAAATATACATATATGTTGAATAAATATATACATGCTGTATATATACGTGTTATATCTTCTCTGCCTCTAAGCTACAAGATATATAATTAGATGCACTTCTCGGAGTTGTATAGTCGCAAAAGTTGAGTCATCTCACGCAAGGTGCGAGTGTTATCTCAAGTTTTGGAACTGGCCAACAGCTTCAGCCGCTCTTTAAACATTGTAATACAACTAATCTCTCGACTTTTATAAATAAATACAATAAATAAGTTCTTGTCTTCTTAAAATGAAAATGTTTTACAACATTTTGTATGGGCTTTTTGTTTCTGTTCGTCTTCTATTTACAAATTCACTTCGATCTTCGTGTTATGCCTTCATCAGGCCACAGGCGAAGAATCACCTTTCATGTCGCGCTCACGGAAAAATCCTCGTTCAGTTTTGCATTCGCGAATAGTGACCGTCTCCAGATTAACGGTGACATCGGTGATGACCACACGATTCGATATGTTGCACTTGGAGGGTAACCAGAAACGCGGCGGCAACGCACGTGGGGACAGCGGTGTTAGGGGCGGCTTTTGGCTCAATGTCAGTCCGCCATCCAGTTTCGATTTGTTATTGTTCTCCGATGGTGGTGGCACAGAGCCCATTATCTCGTCGTCCTCCTCAGTGTATGGTATAGCAGATGATTCACCCAACTCGGCCGGCTCTGTATTGAGCTCAGATTTGTGAGGCGGTGTTGATGAAGCTGTGGATTTTTGTTGATCTTGCGCCGGCTGCTGCAGCTTAGGTGCAGGTCCATCTGGTGAGGTTTTAATGGTGACACCTATTTTGCCAGATTCCTTGAGAACCTCGGCTTTGCGCTTGGTGCCCATCAAAGGTTGATCTTCTGAACTGGACGAATTGGTGTCCGCTTCTGGCACAAAAGCGGTTTCATTGTGGGTGAAGCTGCCGTTTGATGAGGAGCTGTGCTCCATACGCTGCCGCTTAGACTCATGATGATGGTGGTGGTGGTGATGATGATGACTCAATGGCGATTCGGAGCGCCGGCTAACACGTTCGGACTTTATACTTTGGTTGTTGTTTTGTTGCTGTTGATGATGATGATGGTGATGGTGATGATGATGTTTCTTGTCCTTATCTTTTTTGGAATCACTGCCATCATTTGTAGATGCAGCCAAGGATGTCGTGGCCTGATGGGTATCAGGCCCGTCATCTCCGGTGAATGTGTACTCATCTTCTTCCGATTCGGGCTCTGGGTCGGGTTCCTTTTCCTTCTTTTTAGGTGCGGCGCCGCGTTTCGATGGAGTACCAGATGATTTATTGCTCTGCTCGTAGATATCGATTAGGCGTCGATCCAGAATGTTTACTTCAGGCTCCCAGGTGTTGTAGCGTTGGTTCCAGCCCTTCCATTTAACACGGTACTCCACAACACCCTGTAATAAAAATATATGTTACAAACACTAAAGATTTATGTGGAAATTGTTAGAAGACTACAGTCAACCGCCAGTAGGAGGACATGTACTTTGCTCTTTCCTGCGACGTCGTGCTGCGCGTACACAACAAGACCAGTTGAATGTGCCGCGGTTTGTATGCTGATGTGAACATATGTATGCACATTAAATAATACTCGCGCAGTCACGTATACACACTGAAAAGTGACTCTAGACCTTATAGTTTGCGAGATCTATAAGTGTTAAAATGTGCACTGCATGCTGGTTGGGAGAAGAGCCACTGTAGAGACGGTGTCTCTGGGTTGTTCAGAAATCCGAAGCCAAACCGGCGTAAGCTAATTTTTACAATTCAAACTTGAACCAATACATAAAATAACAATAATAATTTCGATTTAACAACAACTAAAATGTATTATAAATTCTCCGACATTAAATGATTGAATAAATATTAATGAATGCGCACATGTTTTAAAAAACATATTCAACATACATATATTTATGTACATCTATTATATTATTTTAAAAATATTTTTAAAAAGAATATTAAAAATAAACGAATTTAACTTTCATGAACCTGATCCAAGCTTGATTGATTTTTCATCAATGCCGAAAAGTAGTGAAGCAAAAACAAAACACATATGCATAAAACACAGGCACATACACTTAAACAACGCAAATGGTGGTTGCTGGTGCTGCTGCAAGAGATATTAGCGCAGCTGGCAGTAGTTGGACGAAGCTAGAAATTTCGAAGGACATACGGCCTTGTAATTGTGTCTGCTGCGCACATTTATTTTCCATGTGTATTTCCATGCTTTTGTTTATCTTTGCGAATTTACCTTTCTAACGCGTTTCTGGATGATTTTTTCGGCAGCGTAGACGCGGTCGTCCGAGCTGCCCATTGTGTTGCCGTCTACTTTACCAATTTTGAGGCTTTTACTTGTCTCGATTGCAATAAATTATGTAAACACTTGACTCGCCTCTTAACTAAAGTTATAATAACTCTACAGTTGGAAAGTTGTATTAATTTTTTAACAAATAACTCAATAAAAACATATTACGACTGACATTTACAAATATTTTGGAATCAGTGTGACCGTTTGAAGTAATCTAAAATCCCAAAAGATAATTGTGGGACCAACCATTGATAATGCAAAAAGAACTAATTTACTTTAAGGCATGTCCTCACTAACAATTGTATTCGCATTTTTCGATGTTTTTGAGAACATGGAAATACCGATGTATCGATGTTTTTTGTCATCATCGATGCATCGAATCATTGCATTGTGAAAAGCTACATCATGAATACATATTAATAAAAAAGTTTATTTTCTTAAATTATATCAATACTTTTTACAGTTTCATTTAGATTTGGTTGGCGGTTACCAAAATGAACAAGTTTTTAAATATGTCAAGTAAGTAAGAGTCAAAGCGGTTTTAGCGTAATATTTTTAATACTTTATTGCGTTAAAAAAAAAATTATGCAGTTGATTCCACTGCTTCTTCTTCGTCTGCTGCTGAGCCGCCTTGTTATCAACCTTTTTTAATTTTTTTTATTTTTATTTACTTTCATAAGAATTAAATGATAAGAAAATGTTTAGTTAACTTTAATACCTGAAAAGAAGACTTAAAATAAATTTATTTTTGTTATTTAATTCTTCAATTTTTTTTGTTGATTTACTTGAAAAAAAGGCTTGAAATGAATCTGTTTATTTTATTTAATTTTTTTTGTGATTTTATTATTATTTCTTAAAATAAATTTAAAAATGCCAATATTAACTATTTATTTTGTAATTAAAACATTAAAATTAGTACATTTGTACCAATTTCTGGGTGATTTCAATTATTTTAAAATTGTTGGATGTTTGCAAACATCGATGTTGAAAACATCGAGGTATCCAACATCGAGGTTTTTGCAGGTCTAATGGTTGTAATGTTTCATTCTTAACGTAGTTTCTATAAGTGCATCCATCAATTCAGGGTTGTATTTTAAAGAATAATCGTAAGGTGATTAAGTAATTTATATCAATAACTTATTTGATAACATTTTAGTGTTTAACAACATAACAATTCTCTCCATCGTAATTTGAATTTCTCTTAAGATACATTTATAATCAGACCTGTTCTGAATAACGAGTCGTTTTGTAAGGGGAAAACGATTTGATTTCGAACGTACTTGTTCTAGATTTCGATCGACTTATACTCGTCTTATACTCGTTTTCATAATGATTCGATAACAAATATATATCGTAGAATACAGCTGTTTGACATTTGTGCTTGCAACAACGAAAACATATGTAGTTGTTACAAATATATAAAATGACTGCACTCATCAAATATTACCAAAAAGAAAATGGCGGAATAATTTAAATTACATACATAGTTGCAGTTAGCTGTATGTAAGCTTCGTTGTCGATATAATTTTTATTATCGATAAGATGTCAATTATCGAATGAAACGATTAATTACACCTGCAAATAATTTTTTTAATTACTGTTTTCATCCAATATGCAAATATATTTTTAAAAAAACCTATTTATTTATATATTACACTTACTCGTATACATATTTTAAGCAACATTTTGTGTATAAAACCTAAACTAAAACTCTTATACATATTTTTACTCAAGTTGGCATCTCTGCCAAGTTGGCATCTCTGCGTCCATCGATGTTTTCGATGTTTTAAAAAAAAAATCGAGTGATTCATCGATGTTTCTAACAAAAAAAAAAAAACTCGGAAAGCTACAGTCGGATGCAACCGACAGTAGGAGACCCTGTACTTTCCTTTTCACACACACACGCTAACAAACACTCACACATAACGTAAAGTCGCACACAACCACACATACGCTCGCGATGCTCCCCCTTTACCTAGTACTGGGAATTTAATCTTGAATATCTCCGGTGTTTATTATCCGATTGAGCCACAATTGACAGAACAGATCATAAGATTATCGTATGCCAAAACACAAGTTTGTATCTTTAAAATTGTGGGTGTGACAGTTTTTCGCGGTTTTTAGGGGAGGGGGGGCAGGTATCAAAAATCTAAAACAAACTTGATCTGCTTGCACTATAGGAGCATCTAACTGCCAAATATGATGTCTCTAGCTCTTACAGTTTCCGAGCTCTAGGTGTTCATACAGACGGACAGACAGACGGACAGACAGACAGACAGACGGGCATGGCTAGATCCACGCAGCTCGTCGTCCTGATCAAGAATATATATACTTTGTGGGGTCTGCCACGCCTCCTTCTGCCTGTTACATACATTTCGGGCTTTCACAATCTTAATAGACCCTTTGTACTTTTTTAAAGTACAGGGTCTAACAAATGCAGTTTAAACAATAACAAAAGATTTTAATTGAGATCAGTAGTTTCAGTATCAGTAGTATTATTGAACTTCATGTTCATGTTAAGAAATAAAAGCTTATCAACAGCTTCTGGACTGAGCCTCGTCACATACAGTTGGTCCAGCTTTGCTGAATACTCTTTCTGCTTCGCATGAAGAGGCTTGTAAGCACAAGTACTTGGTTGCCACCAATTTCAAGGAACTGTCAGTACTCATCTATAAAAAATATTGATATTTAACATTTTTCTCATTACAATTTAAAAGTCTTACCTCCCAATATTTTAGCGGGTCACCATTTTCTGAAACATTTTCTTTTTCAAGGTGTTGCCTCAGTGCTATTATTGATCGGGTTTCAAAATTGACCAATCGATCAACTATACGTTGTGTGAAAAACATCGATGGTGGCCCACAAACCATCGATGGTTCCGATGATTTGCAAACATCGATAACATCGATGTTTCTGCACCTCTAAAAACGAGTCGAAATGCCAGACGTTGTCGTTTTGGTTGTACTAGGCAAAATTAGAAGCATATTTTATAAATTAAAGTTTTCATGAAAATTCCATGAAAACCATTCAAACAAAACAATTTTGAAAACCCCAAAATTCTGAAATTTCATAGAAAAATTATTACAGGGTGGAAAAACACCCATATACATACATACATGTTAAATTTGCCAAATCGTTTTCATTCCGACTGCTCAAAGGCACTCGTTTTCAAAACGAGCATTTTTGCTCGGAATCGAAATGTCACAACAGCTAAACGTTCGGAATCGAAAGGATTCCGAGCAGTTTACTCGGAATCGAAATTCAAAACAGGTCTGACTGTTTAACAATGATCAACCGGTTCTCTCGGTGGCAATTCCTCTTCGAGACATGAGCGCCAAAACTGTCTGCAATGCCTTCTGGACTCACTGAATAGCCCGCTTTGGCTGCTCTAAAATTATAACTACCGACCAGGGCACGCAGTTTCAAATCGCTAGCGAACATCGTTGGAAGTGAACACATTCACACAACTTCTTACCACCCCCAATCCAATGGGATTGAGCGCTGGCACAGATCTTTAAAAGCTGCTTTAATGTGCGAGCCGAACACATCATGGCTGCAATTGCTTCCGACTACCTTGCTTGGATTAGCCTCCTAGCCCTGCTGAGTTTTTAAGTGAATTTCGTACCTGTATGCAGATGTTAAAGCCGACTCCAACTGCGCACCACAATAAACCAAAACTGTTCATACACAACAACATATACAGCTGCTCACATGTGTTTGTAAGGACAGCAACCCTTGGAAGCGCCATATCAGGGACCATTCCAGATTATCGACAAGCCTTCAGATCGTGTTTTCGCAGTTCGAATCAATGAAAAAGACACCTCGATTTTGGACGACAGACTTAAACCTGCATTCAACACTGTCAGCGATCCGCAGGATTCATCTTCAGTTAAAACACAAGTCCTTAGAACATACGAAAAATCTTCATCGCTATAAACTTTTGACTTGTCTAGAAGGGTACTGCAACAACCCTGCTAGCCATAGCAGATTAGTTTATAATCTTTTCCGCTGTACTGATGCTGCTGTAAATCGAATGCCTCGCTGCTCCTGGGATTCCCATCCTCGACACGCAAATCTGGGAACTTCTCCGGATTTTTCGGTATCAACGACATCTCTGATCCGAATGCTGTGGTGTCAAACTGGGAGAAGTCCACTTCGTCCACACCAAACGGACTAGAGAGCATGCCAGCTACAACGTTTTCTTTTTTTTCGATACGCTATTTCTGTGATGATGGTAAACGGCATTAGTTCACAACCGCTGCCAAATTAATTGTGCTCCTCATAGCTTCGTTGAAAACAACGCTATTGGATGTTCCACATCCTGCTCATCTAATTAGAAAAGAACTGCTAATACCGCATGGCTAACATTGGACTGAATGAAACAGCGTTTCTTAAAATCCAGAGGGGCAAAGAGTGGAGCTGTAGTTAGCGGCTTCTTCAATCGAGTGAAAGCTATTAGTGCCGTTTCCGTCATGTTCAGTGTTCCCTTCTCTTTTAAGCAATCTGTGAGTGGTTCGGATTAGGTTGCGCCAATACACAGATCAAAAGGCATTGTATTATAT
>JAWNNL010001337.1:0-35158 GCA_035045005.1 Liodrosophila aerea
AAGCCCCCTAGTGTTAAATAAAGATCCAGCCTAATCGGACAATAAACAATAAAGTTACGAAGGGAAAGAGTCATTTATAATATAATTGAAACATTCAGTTGTTTCTTTGTAAGTATATATGTTGTTAGTCAGTAACTATGTTTGACTTTAACTAAATGACAACTCAAGCGCGCTATAGCTCTTGGGTGAGAAGCGTTGCTTCAAGATCGAGTGGATCGTGGTTTGAATGTCAGCAAAGAGGACAATAATTTTGATTTTTTTTAAATCTTTTTATTTAATTTATGGTTTTAATTCTTTTTTTTTATTCCTAAATAATTTCCTTAAAAAATTCTTTCTTTTAATATAATTCGTTAATTAAATAAAGCTATATAATTGTAGCATAACGAAGGACTTATAATAAACAGTGAAACTGTTAAGCAGTTCAATTTGCACTGCTTTCATGTCCCAATTAGAATTTTAAGAATATGTATGTGTGTACATGCATACTTTTGCCACACGCTATACAGTTGTCGCACTCTATTTTAGCACGCGCCATATTGTCCATTTTTAGTTCGTTTTGTGCGTTTCGTTCGAGCGATTACGAATTTTGACTGTGTCGGTATTTTTCCGTTTTTTAAAGTTTTTAAACGCAATTATCATTGCGAATATTCAATACGATATTAAGGCGTGATCCGTTATATAAATTTCCTTTGTGCGTTAATAAATAGAGGTGTTTTAATAGTTTTTAAAAGAGTTACGGCCGCCGCGACGGTGCTGTTGATGTGTTAGTGTATTCGCGCGCCCATTTATTATTAAAGTAAAGTAATAATAATTAGTAAGTAGTTAATATATAGTCGTTCCATTTCTAAGTGTGTTAACGAGAGCCCACCATAATTATATAATTAGATCGGTAATAAATAGCAATTTGTTCGCGAATTAATAATACACACATACGCATACATACATTAATTTTTGGCATTTAGCGCCAAAAGTGATAGTGGTGACATTTAGCGTCACAAGTAATAGTGGTGGCAATTCGCGGATAAAACATTTTATATAAATTAAAATATTTTTTTTTTTGTGATTTTTGTTTAGTTTCGATTTAATATTTTTATTGAGAATTGTAAGGCGGTTTCGGTACGGTTATAGGATATTTAATTTCACTAACGGTTTCCGCTACGCGAGGGGCTGGCCTCCCTTCTCAAACATATTTTCAATACAATTAGATTTAGTTCTACGAATTTAACTTTCGGCTACGCGAGTGGCTTGCCTCCCTTCCCAAATAACGCAGTTACCTCGGTTTTACGTGCTAAAGTTTTGGTAAGGCAAGGGCCCGGACACCCTTCTTAATTATGTACATATGTATATATTTTCATAGCAAGCTCTATTATCTTTTTTCATAGCAAGTTCTATTATATTTTATTTAAAATTTACGCATTATTTGTTCATATAACAAATTGTATTTTATTAATAATTATTAAATTTCAATTATTGAGTTTTCGTATTATTAATATATTAATTAATATTAACTAACAATTTTTCTTCTTCATTTCTATAATTCTTCTTAATTTCTATAATATTGAAACTTAATAAATATAATTAATAATATATTTTTTTAATAATTTTAATAATAAGTTAATAATTTTTTTTTTCAAATTTTTATATTTAAAAATATATTTTTTTAAATTCAAATACCTTTTTTAAATTAAAATACCTTTTCATTATTATTTTATGATATTAATTAATAAATATAAATATTAATAAACATTAATTATTTTAATTTTTCTTAATCTATATTATTTATTTTAATTTTGTAATTTTTTTTTGTTTTTTCGTAAATATAATTAATATCTTATTTTTTTCGTTAATATAATATTTAATATTGTTTTAAAATATTATTTTTTTCTTTTTAAACATGCCGCGTTTAAATCGCCAGACCGCTTCGCAGCGGTCTACGAATCGTAGATTAAGGAATAGATTAAATAGAGAGAATACTAGTTACGCGGAGTTGGAAAATGATAGAAATGCAAGTGCTCAAAGAGATCGTAGAGCAGACCAAGAATATAGCAGAATAGGGATAGAGTTCGGCGCTCAGCTAGACGAAATAACTTGGACTTCAGATAGGGGGAAAGGGAGACAGATAACTTGCGCAGGTCTAGTCGGAGACGGAATACGGACATACGGTCGGTTGAAAGGGAGGCGGATAGCATACGTAGGTCTAATCGCAGACGGGATACGGACGTACGGGCAGCAGAACAGAACCTAGACAGCAATAGGAGAAGACAGAGAAGGGAAAATTCAGAGTTTCGACAGGGCGAAAGGGACGCAGACAATTTACGCAGGTCTTATCGTAGACGGGATACGGACATAAGGACTCCAGAGCAGAGCCAAAACACTAACAGCAGAAGACAGAGAAGGGAAGATGCTGACTTTCGGCAGCGGGAAAGAGTAGCCGATGCTTTACGTCGGACCTTACGTAGAAGAAACGAACAAATTAGGACGGACGAACAAAGACAAAACATTATAGCCGAAGCCTTTGCCATGTACCGCAAGGATAACGACATACAGCTACAACCGCATTCGTCCACAGAGCAGAAGCAGCAGGATTTCACAACTTTCTACTCGTTGCCCTACTCGGAAACTACAGGCTATTTGGCACGCGCTGCCGTGAACAAGGTGCTGCAGGGCGGCATCTTCTCCACAACCGAGGATGATGTCCAATTGGAAGGTGATCATCTGCATGATGACAACTGCAAGGTGTCCTAAGCTGGAGCTGTACATATCGCTGTTGTTTGACCCACCAAAGCAGATAGATGACAAAATCCTATTATATCCTAGTTCAAATTTGTGTAGCCCTATTCTAACAATCCTCTTGCCTATGTCTTTGTCATTGTCGCCTTTAGTTGTTAATTAAATGTTATAGTATATATACTTTGTTGCAAACAAGACAACGAGCAGATAGACGAACAGATGTTGAGCGCCGTATTTTAGAAAGAGAAAATGATAGACTAAGTAGGTCTCAAGCAAGGGGCAATCTTGCACGGAGGATTGTCGACCAAGAGCTTGATACTGCAAGACGGCGAAGCGCCCGATTGTTACAGCGCCAAGCAATTTCAGATGCCATTCGGCGTCTTAGTCAGCGGGTTAGCCAACATAGGAGCATTACTCAAAATAGAGAAGCAGCAAATCAAAGGAACGCAGACCATATGAGGGAAGTACGTGCGAATAGCTCTTAAGATATTGAAGCTATTGAGTTTTTTCCAATTCTGCAAGACATGCAGCCGCAATATTAAAGCTGGTAGGAAGCCAAAATTTGCCATTTCAAATGGCTTAGATTTCCCCGAGCTACCCGATTGCCTTAAAGGCCTAACTTCATTAGAGGAACGACTAATTTCTCCTCGCCTTCCATTCATGATTATCAAATCGCTAGGTTGAGACCGTCAGAGTGCAATTAAAGGGGCTGTTGTTAATGTTCCCATTCCGGTTAGCAATATCGTGACTTCCCTCCCACGAGCTTTCCATGAAGCCGAGGTAATTCAGCTCCACCTCAAACGTAGAATGGAATACAACCATGATTTCATGGCTGAAACCATTAGGCCTTCTAAAATTGTAGATGCACTGAGATTTTTAATAGGAACAGAGCTTTATATTAAGCATAATATAGGAATTAATGAACAGTGGATCACTGATTTCACATCCGATACTGTTCCTTTCGTATCTTCTCAAGCAGATGCAGGTTTAGTGGAGGATCTCATTCGAGAATTTCAGGTACCTTTCCAACCTGAAGAGAATGTGGAAGATGAGGAGCTAAATCCTGGGGGTCAAGAAACTCTGCTTGAGAATAACCAAATGGACAGTGTTGCCATGCAAAGAGTCATAATTGCTCCGGGCGAAGGCCAATGACCCCTAGATATGATTCTAGATGTAGATTCTGAAGAGTTGTCTTTTCCAACTCTTTATGCTGGCATCAAAAGAAAGACTCAGGAAACTTTTACAACCATAGTTAGATCAGAACTTAGAAATTTCGATAGGAGAGGTTGTAGAATTGATAAGTTGTTCTTCAATTATAAGAAGTTAGAGCTAATCAGTATTAGAAATAATACGTCAATTTGCTTGAGAAAGCACAGCGCCTCTCGCGCAGTAACTGTCTCTAACGCTCTTAATGAAGAACATATAGATCATTTGATTCGCCACGATGAAGGCTATAGGGTTCTTAAGGGCATTCGCACGTCTCCGGCTCATTGGGAAGCAGAAAAGAAGAAGGTAATGGCCATGATTCGTCAGTTTGGCTTACCAACCTTCTTTATTACTTTGTCTGCTGCTGAATCTAAGTGGTTAGAACTGCTTGTTCTACTTAAGAATAATGTAGACAAGCAACAGGTTACAGAAGATGAAGCTTTAAGCTTGCCTTCAAGGGAGAAAGCACGTCTTATACTGATCCAGTAACTTGTGCTAGGTATTTCGATCATAGATATAGGCAATTACTTAAAGTAATGAAGAAGCAGGGGGGTATTTTCGGAGAGCATTTCGTTGTCAAATATTATGGGCGAGTTGAATTTCAGCAGAGAGGTTCACCTCATATCCATGGAATGTTTTGGCTAAAAGATGCGCCAAAAGTGGATTGTGACAATGTTGAGTCTATTCCTTTAGTAATAGACTTCACTGATCAGTTTGTTACAACTGATATGACCGATGCAAGTCTCTCTGAATACTTGCCATACCAAAAGCACAAACACACTAGAGATGGGCGCGTGTCGTGTTAGTTCTCGTGTCACATCGTGAACACGACCCAACACGCGTGTTCGTGTTGCACGCAATCAATTTTCGCGTGTTCGTGCGTGTCCGTGTTGGGCACTCCAACACGAAAACACGACTCAACACGCCAACACGAAGCAAAATATTTGTCTTATTTTTTTTTTGCCTTATTGCAACATCGCCTGACTGCAGTATTTTGTAGTGTATTCCTTCAGCAGTAATTGGCAATACTGTATACAACACATACGATCCTATTTTTTTTTTAACTGTGAAGTGATGCCAAAAAAAAAGAAAATACGAGTGAAAATTCAAGAGGCGATTCGGAAAAACGAGGACAAATACACATTAATTGAGAATGTGAATGGCAAAAGCCTTATTCGGCAGAAATTTGTTTATTTAATTGCATGCGGTAGTGAAACCCTTAATTTTGTGTGCTGTAAAAAGTGCAAAGGTGTGCTTGCATACACCCCGAGAACTGGAACCGGCGTATGCAACACGACAACAAAAAATTTTCGTGTTGGTCGTGCGTGTTTCGTGCGTGCTCGTGTTGGACTAAAATCGACCGTGCGTGTTCGTGTTACACAAAATAAATTTTTTCGTGTTCGTGCGTGTTCGTGTTGAAAAAATTAGACACGCGCCCATCTCTAAAACACACTCACAGTTGCACCCGTGAAGTGAGAGGCAACTCTATTTGTCGCTTTGGTATTCCTTATTTCCCAATGCCCCAAACAAAAATTCTCAGATCTTTGCCTGAAGATAGTGAAAGAATTTCTCTACATCGGGAAAATTTGAAAAAAATTCAAAATGTTTTAAATTTTCCCTTCGATGCGCAAATCATCGACCATCTAAGCATATTTCAAAACTTTCTTTCTCACAATCAAGTGAGCCTCAGTTACGAGGACTATATATATGCAATTAGATCTGGTTTGCAGAAACCAAAGATTTTCCTTAAGAGAAGTTTTGCAGCAATTCACCTTAATGTTTATAATAAACACATTCTCGGAATGCAAAGGGCCAATATGGACATCCAGTTCATATTGGATCCTTATGCATGCTGTAGCTATATTATTAATTATATTAATAAATCCCAAAGGGGTATTTCTAAACTGATGCGTGAAGCCGTGGACGAGATTCACAAAGGCAATCTAACCATCAAGCAAAAGTTACAGTATATATGTAGGTCACAAATTCATTTCAGGCACTGAGATTTCCGCTCAGGAAGCCGTATATTGCTGCTTAGGTTTGCGTTTGTCTGAGACTAGCAACGCAGAAGTATACATTAATACTTTATTACCAGAGCATCGTGTTAGGATGCTCAAACCTAAGGAGCAACCATTACGCCTAATACAGGAAGTGCCTACGCATTGGAACAGTGCTGAAGCGAGTCCTTCTTGTTAGAGAAGCAATTTGCGAAGCTTTACTTAAAACTTCGAAGGCACCGTTACCCTTAAATGAGGACCAATTTGCTGTAATAGATGACGTCTGCAGAATTTTAGAGCCATTTGAGGTAGCGACTGTCAACACGTCGGCTTCAAAAACAGTGACAATCTCTTTAATAATACCAACAGTGCTAGGATTGATAATAAAATTGGATACCTTGAAGACGCAAATGAAGACGACTGTGGGTGCCGAGACTTGCACATTTTTAACAGGAAGATTGAATAGCAGATTGGCACCATACGAAACCAGGACAGCAACACGTATGGCAACGATGCTGGATCCTAGATTCAAAAAGGAAGGATTCCATAACCCAGCAAATGCAGACCAAGCTGTGAAAGCGTTGGAAAATTATTTGACAAACGTTATATTCATGGAAAACATCCAAAACGAAAGCCCGAACCAAGAACCGCCAACCAAGTCAACAGACACTTCGGACCTGTATAGTTTTGTTGCGGAAAAAGTCTTACAAAAGCCCAAGACAAGTAGAGCAGATGCCATAATAGAACTGCGCCATTTTTTTGAACAGCGGAACTCATCACAAAAAAACAGATCCGCTTGAATTTTGGAAAGTAAGTATTTGTAGATTAATTATATTTTATATATTTATCGTTAATTTTTTTACAGATTAATGAGAACCATCTTGGATCTCTTGTGTGCAATAAAATACTTGTGCATCCCAGCAACTTCCACAGAGTCGGAGCGATCATTCAGCAAAGCTGGAGAAATTATATCCGCAAAACGGTCTTCATTGAAACCAAAAACCGTCAATACTTTATTATTTTTAAGCAAAATTCAGTGGCTTAATAAAGAAATAGCAGAAATCGATTAATTTTAAGGTACTATGCATATCCACCAAGACTGAAAAAATTAAGTGGATCAAACTGGTTCATTAATTTAATGAAGTCACATTTTTTGAATTGTTGAAATGATATTCATAGTGTTCTCATTGTATTTATAATGAATGTTTATTTTGTTTTGTTGTTGATTTTTTATTATTATTAATTTTAAGGATAATTTTAAGATTAATTTTTAGAATCTGAATTAACTTTAAGAAATATCAATAAGAAAATGTTTAATTAGTTTTAAGACTTGAAAAGTGAAATTAGTCTATTGTTTTTGTTATTTAACCTTTTAATTTTTTTATATTTAGACCCTGTACTTTAAAAAAGTACAAAAGGGTCTATTAAGTTTGTGCAAATGACATTTGTGTGTAACAGGCAGAATGAGGCGTGGCAGACTCCACAAAGTATATATATTCTTGATCAGGACGACGAGCTGAGTCGATCTAGCCATGTCCGTCTGTCTGTCTGTCCGTCTGTCTGTCTGTCTGTCTGTCCGTCTGTATGAACACCTAGATCTCGGCAACTATAAGAGCTAGAGACGTAATTTTTTTTTTGTTTGGTTCGTGTATTACATAGGCAGGCCAAGTTTATGTTTTTAATTTGATATCTCATCCCCCTCCCCCTCAAATTTACAAAAATCTTCTTAGTATATACAGTTTTAGAGTCACTGGATTTATTTTTTGCAGGACTAACGTTTTAGATGCTTTGCATGTTTGGTGCGAGTTGCAACCCAATCGGATAATAAACACCGGAGATATTTAACAAACAATTTTCAGTACTAGACATTTGGCTAGGGGAGGGGGGTCACTAGGGCGTATGCGTGATTTTTGATTGTGAGTTTGAATTTCTGTATGAGTATTGGTTATTGTTTGTATTTTAGTATATATTAGTATGTATATGTGTATGTGTGTGTGTATACTCACATATGTATATATGCATGTGTATGTGTATGTGTATGTGAGTATGTACATATATGCTGCTGCTATTATCGACTCCCAGGGCAAATCAAAGTACAGGGTCACCTACTGTCGGTTGCGTCCGACTGTAGCTTTTTTTTATTTAGTTTTAATAATTTAATGATACGGAAATGTTTAGTTAATTTTAAGACCATAAAACACTTAATGACTTGATTTACTTGAAAAGACTTGAAATGAATCTCTTTTTGTTATTTAATTTTTTTTTTATTTATTATTTTTTTTTAATACATATAAAAATACAAATATTAACTCTTTATTTTGTAATTGAAACATTAAAGTTAGTACATTTTGTACCAATTTCTGGGTAATTTCAACTATTTTAAAATTGTTTGAAAACATCGAAGTTTAAAACATCGAGGTATCCAACATCGATGTTTTTACAGCTCTACTGACAACACAAGTTTTGATGTTGGTCCAACTCGACAGAAACCAGTTTCTCATGCGCTGGCTGCTCAGTCGCATGATCGATCGCATATGTTGCATGTTGCGTGGACCTGATCGTCGCAAAATTCATGGGACCGCTTTTTAGGCTGTTTGACACCTCTATGTATTGAATGCTTAGTGATGAGACTCACAAGTCTGAAAAGGCAAAATAGGGAAACATTAAAGTCGGCATCGTAGCAAAATACATAAGCATATGAGGCCGTACACATATACACAAATACATTGAACGGAAAAAATCGGCATGCTCGAAACAGACCGTGCTTTCCGTTCGAGCGTCTATGCAAAACTGATAGGGTTGTTGATAATAAATCGAAATATAAATGTATCGATATATTTTTATAGGAAACGATATATTTTTATCGGGATATTTTTTTGCTCAAATATCGTCAATACGATATTTTTTTTTTATATTTTTACAAATTCGCGCTTTGATCACTCGTCGATCTACTTTTCAGCACGCGAGATTGTTTTTTGTGAAGCGGGAAAATGGACTTAAAGACAATTAAAGCAAACTACAATATTTTAAAAGGTGGCATCGCAAAGTGTAATTTGTGTGCAAAAACAATAAAAGCTAGTGGAAATACCATAAAATTGCGTAAAATTTGGCGCAATGATGAAATAATTATAAAATTTACATAAAAAGCTAAAAATCGACATTTTACTTTCACACACAAAATTAAATTATATTTTGATTGTTTTACGACCACTTCTAACTTTAAAGTATTTACATAGTTGGTGGCAATAAGCAATGGACAACAGCCAAATATAATGGAGTCGTTTGTAAATTTCGAGTCTTTTAAAGGTAAAGTATATGCTTAAGTGTGTAATGTGATTTTAGTAACTTTTTCTTTATTTTAGACAATGGACAAAGGGCAAATGAAATTACAGAAGCCATTGCTTTTATGATCTGCAAGGATAACATGCCTGTCCGGTGCGTCGTAAAAGAGGGTTTAACACACCTTTTAAAAAAATGTGTTCCGCAATTCAAGATGCCTTGCCAGTCCAAGGTAAGTTTTAAAGGATTTTGATTATTTTTCACTATGAAATCTATAGATTTTACTAAACAAACTGTCATCCAGGTTACAACATTATTGGAAGACAAATACTCGCAATGCGTATTGAAGGCTAAAAACAGTTTTGATAATGTGGACTACGTCGCATTCACCTGTGACGCTGTCACAATAACAGCGTTTCTGACTATGACAGCGCAATTTCATCACCGAGGAATCAATTTGTTTAATCGCAGCTAGAATGGACCAGGTGTGTTTATGTTTTCAGATATGTACATGTGTATTTTAACTGTGTTTTGTTAATCGTGATCGTCAAATGTGTTTGTCTTGTGTTCTGTCAATTTTGGTTAGTTGTCAATTGTTTGTTATGTATATGTATATATATATATACAGTGACGAACATAATTATTGGCACAACAAGTATGTTTAACTTTGGCTCTGTTTTTCTCCCTTAAAACAATGATTTTAAATTTTTTTAAAAATATGCATAAGTAAAATACTTAATTAGTATCCAAAAATATTTTATATCAATTCAATATCTCTTAAAACTAATAAATAAAAATTAAAAAACCAAAAAAAAACACCAAAATTCCCTGAACAAAATTATTGGCACACTTGGGTTTTAAACGAATATTTTGGGTTTTTTCCATCGATCTGGCAATGTTTTTCACTAAAAGACTCGTTATCTCCACACTATAAATTGCATATTAGCCAAATTTCAAACGGAATATATCGTAGTGCCTTTAAATTTAGCTAAATTAATATAAATTAAGGACAATGAGCACTAAACAAAAAGAAACCACCGAATCTCAGCGGAAAATTATTTTGTATTTGCACGATCAAGGCAAATCTTATGCTGAGATTGGGGAAATGATGGATAGAAGCCGCTATACAATTCGTAGCATCGTTAAGCGTTTTATAGGGGCCTCATCATTGCAGAGTGCAAAGCACACAGGCCGACCCAAAACTTTAACCGACCGTGAGCGCACCCAAATTATAAGGCAGGTGAAGGTGAACCCTAAAATATCCTCCTCCCGGATCGCAGCTGAGATAAAACAGGAGTTGGACAAGGATATTCATCCCATAACGGTCAGAAGGGCACTACGTCAAGCTGACTACAATAGCCGTGTTGCTAGGCGCAAACCATTGCTTTCGAAAGTAAACCAACAGAATCGTTTAGCATATGCAAAGGAGTACTTAGGAAAGCCAATAGAGTTTTGGAACCATTCAATATTCTCAGATGAGAGCAAATTTAATATTTACCGATCTGATAGCCGTCAAAGGGTTTGGAGAAAGCCCAATACCGAACTGGAAAAAAAGAACATAGCTTCGTCTGTAAAACATGGTGGCGGAGGGGTGCTTGTATGGGGCTGCATGTCCGCTGCGGGTGTCGGCGAGCTGGAGTTCATTGACGGCATTATGGACAAAAAATATTATTTAGACATCCTTAAGAGAAATGTCCGAAAAAGTGCTGAAAAGTTAAATTTACCAGCCAAATTCAGCTTTCAACATGACAATGATCCAAAACACACCGCTTATGATGTGCGTATGTGGCTCGCACATCATGTAAAACACACATTACCGCATCCGCCCCAATCTCCAGATCTCAATCCTATTGAGCATTTGTGGGATGAACTGGATAGGCGTATAAGGCAGCGGGTTATAACATCGAAGGCACAGTTGAAGGAGGCAATACTCGAAGAGTGGCAAAATATTGGGTCTGAAACATAGCTTGCAAATAACTGTTAACCGAATCGTGCGGTCTCAAAATAAGTGTTCTTCACTCAGACTTTGAGCAAAAAGTCTGAGCGCAACCGATTGAATTGCTCGTACACAAATTTTGCTCGCGCACAGTCGAAGAACAGTTTTTTCTGTTCTCGTTCAGTCTGCTCATTCTGCGACCGTTTGCCTACGGTCGACGATTCAAAAAGTCTTTTGCGCATGTATGTGTGTATGTAAAGTTTCGCGGGGTCCACGCGTCACTTTGCTTTGTGAACTTCGCTTGTGAACAGTGGTCAAATTTATTAGAAATGAAATCGCCACACTTGAGTGCGCTGGCAGAAGTAGTATTGGCCACACCGGCTACTCAAGTGTCGGTTGAAAGAGCTATTTCAGCTATGCATTTTATTTATTATTATTACATTACTGCACAACGTACCACTGTGCAGCCAAACAAAACAAATTGTTGAAAAGACTTTTTGCGCTGACTTTTTCAGTCAATCGGTCTTTTAAAAAGTCTCTTTGCGCGAGCGTCACTCATTTTGTTTTGTCCTTTTCCGGACAGATCTGTCCTTTTTTAAACTGGCATTGCCGGAAAATTTCTAAAACGTCCCCTGTCCGGAAAAAATGCCTTTTTTTATTATAATCTGTCCTTTTTTTATCCTTTTTTAATTTTTGTAAATCTCTCATACAATTTATCATTTTTAACTACGTGGCATCGCTTTCATATTATTATTTTTCGCTTTCGATAAGCATTTTTATAAAAGATGCAGCCCTGCTTTATTTGAGTGTAATCGAAATCATGTATATCGATTGGCGGTTAACTGTGTTTTGATTATCGGTTTATAACGCTCATTAAAACATGCCTAAAGAGAATTATAAACAAAAGTTTCGCGAAACTTGGTTTTCCGAGCCAGATTTAAAGAATTGGCTGGGCCGAGATGATAAAGATCCCGACAAGGCATACTGCAAATATTGCAAATGCAGTTTAAATCCAAAAATCGATCAGATAAGAGCGCATGGGCACACAAAAAAGCACATGCAAAATGCGGTGCCTTTCGCTCAAGTCAACAAAATAAAATTTGCACCAATTGTAACTTCTGCAGTTCAGCGTCAAGAAGCAGCACTGGCAATGTTTTGTGCCCAACATGCTGCATTTAATACTGTTTGGCACCTAAACGAGTTGTGCACTTTGCATTTTGGCGCCAAAAACCTCAAATTGCAACGGACCAAATGCGCAAATATTATAAAAAATGTTTTGACGAGGAGTTAAAAAACGACATTGGAGACAACAAGTTTAGTTTATTAATTGATGAGTCGACTGATATTACAATTAATAAGGTTCTCGGTAAGGAACAATATCATTTGGTAATGCAATTTCAATAATTAAAATTACATATTGTGTAGGTGGCACCATAATTTACTACAGTAATCAACGGTCGGACATTTCTTCAACTCTATTATCGTTGATTCCAATTGAAAGTGGAGATGCGGTTACTATAGCGAATTCCGTGCTAACGGAGCTAAGTAATCGAAAAATTCCAATAAAAAACATGATTGGAATAGGAACGGACAATGCAAATGTCATGGTGGGTAAAAACAAAAGTGTTTTTGTTGAACTAAGGAAATCCCAGCCATCATTAATCCTTATCAAGTGTGTCTGCCATTCGGTGCAGTTGGCAGTTAATACAGCTTGTAAGGAGACTTTGCCAGCATGCTTAGAATATATTATAAGTGAAACCTACACATGGTTTTCCAAAAGTTGCAGTAGACAGATTGCTTATAAAAATTTATATCAGTCCATAAATAGTGATGAGGTAAAGTAAAACATTCTTTATTTAAATTATTAATGTGTGTGTGTTCGTTTTGTATTTTAACAAAGTACTAAAAGTGAAGTTTAACCTAATGCATGTCAAAGTTATATGTTATTTATTATGAAAAGAATTAAACTAATTTTTGGTTTTAAACATTTATTTTTATGAAGGCTCCTCTTAAAATACCAAGAGTAAGCGACACAAGGTGGCTTTCAATTGAGCATGCAGTGAAACGAATTTTGCACCAATGGCTTGAGTTAAAGGTGCATTTCAATACCACAGCGTTGTCAGAGAAGTGCCACAAAGCTTCAATTTTGGGTAGTCTGTACACGGAAACAAATTACCTGTACTTGCTATTTTTAAAGCCTATTCTGGACGCAATGCAGCGGATAAACAAAAACTTCCAGTCTAATAGTTCTAACCCAACAAAACTATTGGAGGACTTAAGATTAGGCATTACGTTTTTAGGAACTAAAATATTTCTACCAGATTTGGATATCGATATTTTGGATATGGAAGATGTTCAACGATATATTAAAAGAGATTTATACTTGGGCTACGAGTTTGAATCTCATTTAAAGAAAATTAAAAATGAAATTAATGATCTCACTGAGCAAAATATCCGCCAGCACTGCACTGACTTTGTTATTGAGCTTATTACTCAGTTAAAAAAAAGGTAAGACAATTATGTTTGCATAATGTTAAAAACCAAAGCTAAAATATTCCTTTTCAGATTGCCGGATAACTTCAAAGTCTTGAAAAAAATTGATGCATTTTCTGTGGAAAATATTTTAAGAGCTAATAAAGAGCCAATAATTCCAATACTGGAGTTATTTTATAACAACGCAACTGACGCTGAGAATATTGAGCATATCTTAGCTCAATATAATACAATTCACCTCGTTCAATGGAAAAACAAGGACAATATTGTTTCCTTTTGGACTGAAGTGAATAGTTTTATCGACTCTGCTGGGAACAAACCATTTATTAATTTGGCATCGTTCGCACTTAGCTTATTGTCGTTACCGTGGTCAAATGCTGAAGTGGAACGGGTGTTTAGCCAGGTCAATTTGGTAAAAACAAAATTGCGAAATAGGCTTCACATTAGCACACTTAATTCCATTTTGGCGATTAGGTTGGTCTTTAATAACTATGCGTACGTACTATATATATTTAATCCATTTTATTTCTTTCTTCAAGGTTCGGATTACGTCGTAGCGGTGCATGTTGCAAAAATTACGAAGTGCCTAACCGCTATCTGCAGCAAATCGGTACCAATGCGGCATATATGCAAGAAACTGAGTCAGATGACATACATAGTTTTTGACGATATTTTGTATGAAATACACGATGATAGTCAAATTCTTTAAGTAAATATATATATATTAATAAAATAAAGTTTGTCCTGTTTTTTTGTCCTCTCATATCTCTCTTTCTGCGATGTTCGCGAAGCAAGCGTTTCACGGTCAGCTCATCGTAATGCGCTGAACAGAAAACCAAAACAAAAAGAATCAAAGTCTGCTGTTCAGAGAGAGAACGAGACTGCATGCTTTTTTTTCGGTTGTTCTCGCGAGCAGAGCGTAAGGAAAAAAACTGTTAACAGTTATTTGCAAGCTATGGTCTGAAACAACCCAAAAATTGGTTTCTTCGATGCCAAAACGCTTGGAAGCAGTCATTAAACAAAAGGGCTTGGCCACTAAGTATTAATTTTTTTTTAGTTTAAGTGTTATTTTTATTATTTTTAATTTTTTTACTAAGGTGTGCCAATAATTTTGTTCAGTGAATTTTGGTGTTTTTTTTTGTTTCTTAATTTTAATTTATTAGTTGTAAGAGATATTATAATGAAATAAAATGTGTTCGGTTCCTAATTAATTATTCTATCTAGATATATTTATTTAAAATTTTATTTTAATGTTTTAATATAGAAAAATCGGAGTCAAAGTTGAACATGCTTACTGTGCCAATAATTATGTTCGTCACTGTATATAAATAAGCATTTCTCGCATTTAATTTAGTCCCATACCAGCGAGTATATAAGTATGTTGTTGGAGAACGTGTGCGATGAATTCAATATAAGTCGTTCTAAGTGGACAACACTGACAACTGATAACGCAAACAGTATGAAAGCAGCATCAAAATGTTTTCGTGGAAGTGGAAAACACGTTCCTTGCTTTGCGCATACGATCTACTTGCTGGTAGATGACACTCTAAGGGAGGTTTCGTCATTTTCCAACATTTTAGACAAAGTTAAAAAAATTGTGACGCATTTTAAGCATAGCAACTCCCTAGTGGACCAGTTGCGCAAAGCCCAAGCCCATGAGGGAATTGCAGAAGGCTGTATAAAAACATTGCAGCAGAGTGTTGACACGCGGTGGAATTCGTGTCTTGACATGCTGATGTCCTTTTTAGGTCTTGGCAAAGTGGCAATCATTCTGATAAAAAAAAACCGAGTATTCTAAAGGACTACCAGAAATGCTGTCGGCTAAAGAGTTAAACATTTGCCGTGACTTTTGTACACTCCTGAGCCCATTTAAAGATGCAACCGAGCAAAATAAGCGGTGAACATTATGTCACTGTCATCATGGTGATCCCGTTAATTTATTTATTATTCAAAAACACACGGAATGCAAATGTTGAATCTGACGAGGGCAAGCTTATTAAGGAGTCGCTTCGAAAATTATTGGAGAAAAGGTTCAAGCCACTTGAATCGAATAAAATCTTGGTTAAATCATCATTTCTTGACCCACGATTTAAAAAGATGTACATCTCACCTATCGGGGTACAAGAGGCGACAAATGAAATATTAAAAGAATTAAATACATTTGTTGAGGAAGCACCGGTATGTTAATATTTAGATTTAATGTTGTGCTTACTATGTATTATTTAATTTGAAATTATGTATTTACTCTAACAACAATCACAGTAATAAGTTAAATACTATTTTGACTTTTCTGAAAATATTAATTGATTTTATTTAATTTATTTCAGAATTTAGTTGACGAAAATGAAAGTGAGCCGTGCCTAAACTTTATGGAAGCCCATAATACGTCCATATTAAAAGGCCTGTCAATTCGCAGCTCGGATGATTGTAAGCTAAAGCTCTACCTTAGCTTGCCGCAAACATCATGGGAAAGTAATCCCATAATATTTTGGAGCTCGCATAAGGCGTCTATGCCGGGACTGTCAAAACTGGCTCTCAAGTACTTAATAACACCTGGAAGTTCAGTGCCATCAGAGCGGCTTGTATCCGCCATTAAATGCGTTGTTTGTTACACTCGCAGCTGAATGACTGACTTACACGTGACGCAACGTGTATTTTTAAAGTCTGTAAAACCCAAATATTGGCATTAAACTTCTGATGTATGTATCTTATGTATCCATTTAATATGAAATTCATATAACGCAATGTAAATCAAAAGGCTTTAATTCTATTATGTTTAATTAATATAGACTTGTAAGTGTGTATTGAATATGAAATTCATGTAACACAATGTAAATGAAAAGGCTTTAATTATATTATGTTTAATTATGAAATATGAAATTCATATAACCCACTGTAAATGAAAATGTTATAATTATATTATGTTTAATTAATATAGACTTGTATGTACATATGTATTGAATATGAAATTCAAATAACCCAATGTAAATATTATGTTTATATGATTTTCATGAAATGAAATTCATTTAAGACAATGTGAATGAAATTGCTTTAAATATATTCAGGCCCGTTCCCATTGACGAAATTGATCATTCGATTTACTTTTTGAAAAAAATGGGGTTCCTAAATGATTATGTTTAACTAATATAGACTATCTTTTTTTGTTGTGGGTACAGTAGTTTTTTTTTTCGACATTCGACATCCCTAAAAACTGACAACACAAGTTATGACGTTGGTCCAACTCGACAGAAACCAGTTTCTCATGCGCTGGCTGCTCAGTCGCATGTTCGATCGCATATGTTGCATGTTGGCTGGACCTGATCGTCGCAAAATTCATGGGACCGCTTTTTAGGCTGTTTGACACCTTTATGTATTGAATGCTTAGTGGTAACATATTCATTTATCTGTAAAATTCGTTTTATCATTGCATATGCCAGGCATGCCCAAGCCATTGCTCTTCGAGCTCAATTTGTTTTTAGACCCTGTACTTTAAAAAAGTACAAAAGGGTCTATTAAGATTGTGCAACTCAGAAATGTATGTAACAGGCAGAAGGAGGCGTGGCAGACCTCACAAAGTATATATATTCTTGATCAGGACGACGAGCTGAGTCGATCTAGCCATGTCCGTCTGTCCGTCTCTGTCCGTCTGTCTGTCCGTCTGTATGAACACCTAGATCTCGTAAACTGTAAGAGCTAGAGACATCATATTTGGCAGTTAGATGCCCCTATAGTGCAAGCAGATCAAGTTTGTTTTAGATTTTTGATACCTGCCCTCCCTCCCCAAAAAAACGCAAAAAACCACCACAGCCACAATTTTAAAGGTACAAACTTGTGCTTTGGCATACGATAATCTTATGGTAATTTTCATCTGTTCAGTGAATTGTGGCTCAATCGGATAATAAACACCGGAGATATTCAAGATTCAATTCCCTGTACTATGTAAGGGGGGAGCAGCGCGAGCGTATGTGTGGTTGCGTGTGACTTTGCGCTATGTGTGCATGTGTGAGTGTCTGTTAGCGTGTGTGTGTGGAAAGTACAGGGTCTCCTACTGTCGGTTGCATCCGACTGTAGCTTTCCAAGTTTTTGTAATTGCTCTCGGCATAGGAAGAGCCATCGCATATGCGTGTGCGGCTCTTGCCATAAGCAAAGCGAAATACAAGAACAATTTGCGTGCTTTTTCTCAGAACCCTCGTTCGCTGCCTCTGTGATCGAGTTGAGCACCAATACATTCATACATTTCACCGTTACTTCGGTATACCGCATGCATTTTATTGTTGGGTTGACGAATAACATGCATAGAAAAAAATCAGTTGTTCGTTTCATTGCTGGAAAAATGTTTGATTTAGCAGACCACAATTACTATAAATATAGATAATTTATTATGCAGTTTTTAAGTGCATTAAGAATGTATGTTCAAATAAAAATGTTTATTTAAATTTTTCCGTACTTGATTTTTTAATGTGCGCGTTAATGTATTTGTATTTTTATTTATATGTATTGGGCACCCCTGGCATCAGTGTTGCCGTTTTAGCAGTTTTCCTGACAGATCTTTAAGGTTTTTAACGGCTTCAGAAGGAAAAAATTGAAAACAGCAGCTATCAGGAAATCTGTCAGGTTTTTGTTAATACCATCATTTTTTTTGTCAGTTTTTTGAAATGACATCATATTCTATTGAAACTATTGTTTCTCAATACAATATGGTCCTTTTTACTGAATAGACAAACACCGATAGTACTATCGAATTTTGGAGTGAGGTTAAACAATACAAAGATTCGGCAGGAAATAATCCTTTTCAGGAATTGGCAACATTTGCTATTAATATTATAGGGATTCCTGAAACTGATTTTGATTTGCTTCTGATTTTCAGAACATCTGGCAGCCTTGCCAAACAGTGGCTCCGTCCACTTCAAGACACTGGTCCTCCTTCTCTTCAAATTCTAAAACATATTTAAAACTTTAAATAATTCAGTAATTTATTATAAAATTGCAGAATGTTTACAAAGTATTCCATTTTCAAATAGCTGAAATAAACACCAAGTGTTGCCATTAGTTTTCTACGTAGTAAACGGTCACACAAGGGTGAACGGGGTCACAACAAGATAATCAAAATCAAAATCAACTTCGGAGCTGGTTATGTTAAAACTTTTAGTGTGACCGTCATTTCCGTACTTTCTTTGGTACACACAAAATTTTGTATGGAACAGCTGCGAACAGCTGATTGTCATAATCAAAAGCAAATCAAAATCAAATCAAAATCAGTTTCAGGAATCCTATACTATGATTCACAAAATGTCGATGAAAATGAAAAATTTATTGATAATATAATTAGAGACTTAGATTGCAATGAGTAATAAATTATCTTCATAAAATGAACGAAAACTTTTTTGTCATATTTTCTATTACTTTTTGGGAAATTTTAGCAGTTTTCTGTCATTTTTTTGGGAACAATCTGGCAGTTTTTTGCGCGCAGCTGTTGGCAACACTGGATCTCACAACTCACAAATGTTTTCAGCCGAATGGGAAAATAATTTTTTTTTCATACAAAATATGAATGGGGATGCACAATGCTTAATATGCAATTACGTTTGCAGCACGTAATCAAGAATATTTTATTGAAAGGCATTGCAAGTAATGTCATAAGCTTGACTAATTAAAGGGGGGCGATCGGGAATTAAAACTTTTAGAAATGAAAGCGAAATGTTTTTTTTAACATTTATAGCCGGCAATATCGATGTCGTTCAGCCAGAGGTAATTCGCATTGAAAACGCTTCGATAAAAATGGCATATTACAATTCACTGATGGTGCTTTTTTTCTAGATCTCACATCAGAAGTTTTGAAATGCTTTGGCAAACAATGCCAAGAAGCTATTGAAATTTGTAAAAAAACAAAATTCCCATTTCCCGACAAATCTTACACGCCGAACCGAGGATACTGGCCGCTTAATTTATTCCGAAGCCAAAAAGAGACTGGATAGTTGCAAATATTTTTCGATTGCATTAGACGAGAGTACCGACATCAATAATATTTGCTTAAAAACCGTTGATGCAGATTTGAAAAGCTTCGAAGAAGTTTTTGATGTTGTTTTATTGCATAGTAATGTAACAGGAAAAGTTTTGTACGAGGTTTTAGAATCCAGGCTCTTTTCCATAGCTAATAAAGAAAAAACTCGGAAAGCTACAGTCGGATTCATCCGACAGTAGGAGACCCTGTACTTTTCTTCGTCCACACACACGCTAACCGACTCACACATGCACACATAGCGCAAAGTTACACGCAACCACACATACTCTCGCGCTGCTCCCCCCTTACCTAGTACAGGCAATTGAATCTTGAATATCTCCGGTGTTTATTATCCGATTGAGCCACAAATCTCAGCACAGACATCAGAAATTTAAATCTGGCTTTCGTTAAAACGCCTATATGTGTACTTCGATCCAGAATAAGACCTGTCAAATAACTCTTCCAGATAAATGCTGGTCTTTTTTAACAGCAGTCAACACTAAAATACCCATAATTGCATACATTTATTTCTGTTGCATCACAGTTTTGTCTTTGTGTCTGATCCGTTGTTGCTAGTAAGATGGATTTGCGTTGGGTTATCTCGACATTTGTCCATTTTACGATTTTGTCAACGATTGCGGCTGTTACGAATTGTTTGAAACAATCGAGAGGCTCAACTATGTTTTTACATTCACGAGTTGGTCCTTGACTAGAATGTACGATATTTAGTCCATAATGACGGTGCGGCACATCTTTTACTGATGACCATTTTTCCCACGTAGTATTGTTGTATCGCACGTAATAATGTTGGACTTCGCTCTTAAAACATTTAACGGAATGCCATCTTCATCTTCATCATTAGCATCATCAGACGAACTGATATTCGCAATAGCTTCATCTTGCTCCACTTCTGTGCCACAAATTGCTTCATTGGAATCGTTTTCAAATTCGTTGTTGTCACTCCAAGAAAGAAATTGCTCAATTTCCCTATCCGTCAATGATCGTGGATTAGCCATTTAGCTGAATTACTGATCAATTATTCATATGATTAGACTATACCCAAAAACCTGAAAGTTACACAAACGTCATCCTTCGTCACTTTGACTACGCTAAAAAATTCAAAGCAAAAACAAAAATACTTACGAGGTGCTCAGTGCTTAGCCCAGCTTCGTCCACCAACAGCTTGCAACTGGCATGCACCATACGAAAAATGAAACCAATATACATATACGGTAAAAACCGGTTTAAAATTGAAAATAAAATCGCGCGTAGTCATTTTGACGAAGGATGACGGTGCCGGGTTAAATAAACTTAATTTATCTCTTCAAGGCAAAAACTCAAATATAATCCAACTCAGTCACTTTAGTAGAATATTAAATTTATTAATAAACCAATTAAAAAACAATAACCTAAAAAATCTGAAAAGAACGTCAGACATTATAAACAACTATGTATGTTACATATGCCGCAATTGTCGAATCATTAAGAAATAACTGTGATCAAAGATTTCATGATTTAAATTGTATTAAAAATTTGATAGATCTGCACGACTACCCACTAATTTGCAATTTAAAGGAACATCCAAGCCGAGCTTATTGAATTACGAGAAGATTTCGAAATTCCCTTAGAAACTGGAGAAAAGTTTTGAAAAATATTAATGTTAAAAATATTCCACTCTTAAAAATGAAATTTGCAGGCTGTATTCAATGTTCGGAACAACATATAATTGCGAGGCTGCGTTCTCAACTTTAAAAAACTCGGAAAGCTACAGTAGGACGCAACCGACAGTAGGTGACCCTGTACTTTGATTTGCCCTTCACATTTACGCCACTGGGGTATGACACAGAGAGCAAACGCGAGAGAGCAAGAGCTTTTACCGTTTATTAAAACTATTCTGTGTATGTACACCTGTGGACAATAGGCTCGAATTTTATATTTTATTTAATTTATTTCTTCATTTATCTTAACAAATCAATAACGTTTTTAAAACATAAAAAATGGCAAAATAGGGAAACATGAAAGTCGGCATCATAGCAGCATACATAAGCATACACTCCTGCCCACAATTATACGACACCTTATAAAGTTTTGTTTCAGCCCTCGTAGGTGAATGGAAACACACAACAGATCAAAATAAAGTATGACGAATAATAGAGCAAAGAATAATGCACAAAATGTGCTATTCTTATCTCTGTTTGCATCTCTCGTTTTTAAGGAACGGCAAAAAAAACACACGCGCTTTGATTTTGGCTAGGCTGCATTTGTAACAAAATTATACGACACATTTCATTATTTTTGTATATTATCAATTATTCTTTTTATTTTTGTTTAATAACTAAATCTTAATAATTAATAACGCCGCCTTGAGCTTTTCCAACTTCAAAAATTCTTTTTGCCATGGAGCTAATTAAATATTTAAGAATATTTTTGTCCAAGAGAGACCATTGCCTTAAAATTACATTTTTCAGACTTTCTACGGTCTCAAATTTATTATTATTGGCATAAACTCTCCTGGCCAAGATACCCCAGATATTTTCTATTGGGTTTAGGTCAGGAGAGCAAGCCGGCCAATCCAAAATATTTATAGAATGGTCCTCCAGAAACTGTAGCGTTTCTCTACTTTTATGAATAGAGGCATTATCCTGCATGAAATCAAAATATTTCTCTCTATTTTCCTCCAAAAATGGCAGAAGCCGATCCCGCAATACATTTGTGTATTCCGCGCTATTCATCCTTGAGCTTGTAAGGCACAGATCAAGCGTTCCAGACGCATGAAACGCTCCCCAAACTATTGCTGATCCGCCTCCGAAATTGCGCCTTGAAAATACAAGGGGATCCTTACGCAAATCGCGCCAATAGTGACGAAACCAATCTGGGCCGTCAAGATTAAATTTTTTCTCATTAGAAAAAATAATCTAAAAGAAATATATTGAGTTTGTTTCCAAATTATTTTCTGCAAACTGAAGACGTGCTCTTTTGTGTTGCAGTTTTAAGAACGGAACTTTCTTCAACACTCCTCTCACAATGTTTTCCGACCTTTGCAATGTTCGTCAGATAGTCATCCGGGACACAGGATGACTCTAACACGCAGCAAGTGAGGCACATGAAGAAAAGGAATTGCTTGCATTTTTCAAAACTCGACGTTTGTCGCGATCAGACAGCTTCGGCTTTCTCCCAGAGCTTCGCTTGACACCGTACCCATCAGTGTTGCCAACAGCTGCGCGCAAAAAACTGACAGATTGTTCCCAAAAAAATGACAGAAAACTGCTAAAATTTTCCAAAAAGTGATAGAAAACATGACAAAAATGTTTTCGTTCATTTTATGAAGATAATTTATTACTCATTACAATCTAAGTCTTTAATTATATTGTCAATAAATTTTTCATTTTCATCGATATTTTCTGAATCATAGGATTCGTTTGATTTATTCAATTTTAGATACTTTTCCGGTATCTGATAATTATGGCAACAGGCATCTTGCCGTCGTAGAAAATCAAAATCAGTTGACGGAATGACCTGTTTTGCGCACTGATTTGATTTTGATTTGCCTCTGATTTTTAGAACATCTGGCAGCCTTGCCAAACAGTGGCTCCGTCCACTTCAAGATTCTGTTATTCAGTAATTTTTATAAAATTGCAGAATGCTTACAAAGTATTCCATTTTCAAATAGCTGAAATAGACACCAAGTGTTGCCACTAGTTTTCTACGTAGTAAACGGTCACACAAGGGTGAACGGTCTCACAGCAAGATAATCAAAATCAAAATCAGCTTCGGAGCTGATTATGCTAAAACTTTTAGTGTGACCGTCATTTCCGTACTTTATGTGCACACACACAAAATTTTGTATGCGAAGAGCTAATGGTCATAATCAAATCAAATCAAATCAAAAGCAAATCAAAGGCAGTTTCAGGAATCCCACTACTAAATTTGATGACAATTTGAAGCATACTTTAACCATTTGAACCAGTTCAAAAAACTGACAAAAAAAATGATGGGATTAACAAAAACCTGACAGATTTCCTCATAGCTGCTGTTTTCAATTTTTCCTGCTGAAGCCGTTAAAAACCTGACAGATCTGTCAGGAAAACTGCTAAAACGGCAACACTGGTACCCATCCACATTGCTTAAAAAGCTGATGATAACACAGCGTGTTCGTCCCAACAACCTCGATATTTGGCTAACATTATAGCCAGCTTCGTTGTACGCTTTTATCCTTCCCTTTTCCTCTTCAGTTAATAATGTGCCACGAGGCATATTATTTAAAATTGATTAAATGTTCAACACAATTTAAAGAAAAACTATTTAGCACCAAATCTTTCTCTCCAGCCGCAATAATTGAAATGTGTCGTATAATTTTGTTATAAACGCAGCCTAACCAAAATCAAAGCGCGTGTGCTTTTTTTTGCCGTTACTTAAAAACGAGAGATGCAAACAGAGATAAGAATAGCACATTTTGTGCATTATTCTTTGCTCTATTATTCGTCGTACTTTATTTTGATCTGTTGTGTGTTTCCATTCACCTACGAGGGCTGAAACAAAACTTTATAACGTGTCGTATAATTGTGGCCAGGAGTGTATGAGGCCGTACACATGTATACAAATACGTAGAAAGGAAAAAATAGGCAAGCTCGACACAGACCGTGCTTTCCGGTCGGGCGTCTATGCAAGACTGTAGAGGTGCAGAAACATCGAGTGAAACATCGATGTTATCGATGTTTGCAGATCATCGGAACCATCGATGGTTTGTGGGCCACCATCGATGTTTTTTCACACAACTCTGGTCTTGGTGGCGGCAAACATATAAATTGTAAGTAAGCGGAATTTTAAACCTTTTTTTAAATAATTAACTAAAGCTTTAATACAATTTAGGATTTCTACTGGTGGTGTTGGTTGATGTGGATGGATGCAGGATGGATAAATACCTGAAAAGTAAGTTTTTTGTCATTAGCAGTCCAAGCTGTTAATGTACTTACACATATACACATACTTAAACTCATGCATATATAATTTTGGCGCAAAACTAAGTTATTTCGCAAGAAATTTGCGGCAAGACAGTAGTTCTTGTTTTATTATGTTATTTATGAAATATTGTGCATTACGTACAATTTACTAACATGCTTTATTTATTTATTTGTGTAATAGGAGCGGAATCGACAAATTCTACAGAGGAGGTAGAACCTAAACGGAAGCGAGAGCGGTCAATTGTTTGGGACCACTTTAAAAAATGCAGTGAGAACACGCATGGCATTTGCCACTACTGTGGTAAGTGGCTAAAGACTGGTGGCTATACCACAAATTTGCTAGATCATCTTAAGCGCATGCACCCAAGTCGCTTGAGTAGTGAAAAAGGTGAAATGCCTAAAACGATGGCAACCTTTTTCAACAAGGAGCCGTTCTATGGAAGTGACTCAACGATTAAAAAGAGACTTGACGAAAAAGTTATGAGTATGATTGCCAAAGACGTGCGCCCTTTTAGTTGCGTTCACGACCAAGGTTTTGTGGAACTCCTACAAGAAGCAGTCCCGCGCTATAAATTGCCAAGCCGAACTTATTTTCGCGATGTTATGTTTCCCAGGGAATATGATCAGCTACAACTTAAAGTGCGTTCCGTGTTGGATAGAGTTGATTATGTGAGTTTAACAACAGATCTTTCGACATCTGCAGCAAACGATAGTTATATAACTATAACATGTCATTTCGTGACGGACAAATTTAAATTGAACTCTGCAGTGCTCTCTACAGCTCCTCTGATAACCGCCACAAATCACAACGCTCAAAATATTGCAGAGTCAATAAGCGTAGTGTTGGCTAAGTGGCAGCTTTTATCAAAGGTGGTTACCGTCACAACCGACAATGACAGCACGATGAAAAAAGCCTGCGAGATTCTGCAAATTAAACATTTGCCCTGCTTGGCACACACTATAAATTTACTTGTTCAGGATATTTTAAAACTGGAAGTCGTAAATATAATACTCTCGAAATGTAAGGGTATAGTAACGTATTTCAAGCAAAGCCAAATAGCCGCTGCAAAGTTAAAAGAAGCACAGAATACACAAGAGCCGCTTACATTAATACAGGAAGTAGCAACAAGATGGAACAGTGCGTATGAAATGATGAAAAGAATGTTAAAATTAAACGAATATGTTACATTAACGTTGATAAAATGCCCCGGCACCGATCTCAGCAGAAGAATGCGAAGTTTTAAATGAGCTAACGGAACTGCTGTTCATTCCCGTTATTACAGAAATTCATCATAAAATTAGTAAATTTAACGCAAACACACGAGAAGGAAAAATCATACTTGAGTATATTAAGCAACGTATAGTTGATCGATTGGGCAATTTTGAAATCCAATCTGTACCTCGCATCGCAACTTTAATTGACTCCCGTTTCAAAAAGGACGCCTTTCTGAAATGTTCAAATGCAGATCTCGCATCCAAAGCATTGGAGCAGGAATTGGTATCTGCAATGTCCTCCAATCCGCAACGTCAACCAACGCCAACCACAGAGCAGGGCCCAAGCAAGTTCACATTTTTAAAAAATAAAACTGTTAACAAAGTGCAGTCTACCCGTGCAGATGCAATAATAGCACTGAGGCAACACCTTGAAAAAGAAAATGTTTTAGAAAATGGTGACCCGCTAAAATATTGGGAGGTAAGACTTTTAAATTATAATGAGAAAAATGTTAAATATCAATATTTTTTTTAGATGAGTACCGACAGTTACTTGAAATTGGTGGCAACCAAGTACTTGTGCATACAAGCCTCTTCATGCGAAAGAGTATTTAGCAAAGCTGGACAAACTGTATGTGACCGAAGGACGAGGCTCAGTCCAGAAGCTGTTGATAAGCTTTTGTTTCTAAACATGAACATGAAGTTCAATAATACTACTGTAAATGAAACTACTGATCTCAATTAAAATCTTTTGTTATTGTTTAAACTGCATTTGTTTTTTTTACACATCGATGTTTCTGCATCCCTAAACTGGCATGCACCATACGAAAAATGAAACCAATATATACGGTAAAAACTGGTTTTAAATTGAAAATAAAATCGCGCGTAGTCATTTTGACGAAGGATGACGGTGCAGGGTTAAATGAACTTAATTTATCTCTTCAAGGCAAAAACTCAAATATAATCCAACTCAGTCACTTTAGTAGAATATTAAATTTATTAATAAACCAATTAAAAAACAATAACCTAAAAAATCTGAAAAGAACGTCAGAAATATTTTGAGAGCTAAAATTTAATAATTTTGATATTTTAAACAACTATGCCGCAATTGTCGAATCATAATTTTGACATTATAAACAACGATGTACATAAGCCGCAATTGTCGAATCATTAAGAAATAACTGTGATCAAAGATTTCATGATTTAAATTGTATTAAAAATTTGATAGAACTGCACGACTACCCACTAATTTGCAATTTAAAAAAACATAATGCCGTAATCCAAGCCGAGTTTATTGAATTACGAGAAGATTTCGAAATTCCCTTAGAAACTGGAGAAAAGTTTTGAAAAATATTAATGTTAAAAATATTCCACTCTTAAAAATGAAATTTGCAGGCTGTATTCAATGTTCGGAACAACATATAATTGCGAGGCTGCGTTCTCAACTTTAAAAACAATATTAAATAAAATGCGCAAAAAAATTACTGACCAACACATATCAAAACTGTTGCGAATTAAAGAATATAAAGGAGAGATAGATTTAGGTAAGTTGTGCTAAAAATTGATTCGGACTCAAAAAATAACCTAACCTTTCTTCTTTTTTTTCAACTCGCCAATATGACGCTACGATTTTAATATGCTGAATTTTTATTTGATTTTAGACCCTGTACTTTAAAAAAGTACAAAAGGGTCTATTAAGATTGTGCAAGTCCGAAATGTATGTAACAGGCAGAAGGAGGCGTGGCAGACCCCACAAAGTATATATATTCTTGATCAGGACGACGAGCTGAGTCGATCTAGCCATGTCCGTCTGTCTGTCCATCTGTATGAACACCTAGATCTCGGAAACCGTAAGAGCTAGAGACATCATATTTAGCAGTTAGATGCCCCTATAGTGCAAGCAGATCAAGTTTGTTTTCGATTTTTGATACCTCCTCCCCCTCCCCCAAAAACCGCGAAAAACTGCCACACCCACAACTTTAAAGATACAAACTTGTGTTTTGGCATACGATAATCTTCTGATAATCTTTATCTGTGCTGTGAATTGTGGCTCAATCGGATAATAAACACCGGAGATATTCAAGATTCAATTCCCTGTACTAGGTAAGGTGGGAGCAGCGCGAGCGTATGTGTGGTTGCGTGCGACTTTACGAAATGTGTGTATGTGTGAGTGTTTGTTAGCGTGTGTGTGTGCGAAGGAAACTACAGGGTCTCCTACTGTCGGTTGCATCCGACTGTAGCTTTCCGAGTTTTTTTTTTTCATTTTTGCAGTGTAAAGCAGTAAAACGTCACGTTGACTTCGTGTTCTGCAGTATGGGGGTTTTGAGGAGTATAAGTGGCATTAATTAATAACTCGCGAATGAAGCAACATTTTTTGAATTGGTTTTCTGATTTGAGTTTGTGGAGCCTAAGAGAACATGTTGTGGGAAAATGGGCGTGTCACATCCTTTTTTAATGAGCAAGGACATTCATATTCTTTACTTCTGAATGTTTCTAAAGCAATTGAATATAATATTCTTGAAGATAAATACCTTACGTAAAATAACATGGACATAGACACTCACTTAACAAATTTAAACAACTCTTTAAAACTCTATTCAAAGTTTAACTTTCTTTCCGAAATCTTTACATGGACATCACTTGATAAATTTACAAATTGTATGAATTACACGCACAAAATAAACAACGTATTAATAACAACAATTAGTAAAAATCTGAAGAATGAACATCCATCAAAAATTTAACTGTTTTATGTTTTTTTCTTTAAGCAATAAGAATTTTAATATGCACGTCAAAATTAAGTTAAACGTAAGCACGTGGCGTTCGCTTGCAACAGCTGACTTCAACAGCTGTTATCTTAACAGTGGACTGTGAAGTTAACATTTGAGGTATAAACGATAACAGTTTCATCAATTCTTAATACGATAACATGAAAATATCGATAATGTGGATACTTTTGAAAAATACATTTTTGCCACTAATACCCTATAATACCCCATAGTGCATTGGTATACACCGATACTCCAGTGTATGTCCAGCGGAAGGCCAAATCGCTTTCAGAGCCCTATATATGTACATACATACGAAAGTAATTCGTGGGCCTGTTTTTTGTCACGCAGTTGTAATGCACGTTTTCTATGCATTTTCATTGTTCCGTGCAATCGAGACTTCGGCAACAGTTCAGTCCTGCTATGGCCTTTGCTGTTTGCCTACGATCCGTGAATAGGCAAAGTTAAAGCGGTTAAGCAATGTAGCCTCCTCTCTTTCTTTTTTGCGTATACACGGCTTATTGCTTTGAATAAACTGACTAACTCTCTGGTAGAACTGACTGTTGTACAAAAAGTTCTTAACGAATAATTGAAATGCATATAAGATATATATTTTAGCACGTCGTTGAATGAATTTCATAAAGATATTGTTTTTACTTACTTTAAAAAAGTACAAAAGGGTCTATTAAGTTTGTGCAACTCAGAAATGTATGTAACAGGCAGAAGGAGGCGTGGCAGACCCCACAAAGTATATATATTCTTGATCGAGTCGATATAGCCATGTCCGTCTGTCTGCCTGTCTGTCCAGCTGTCTGTCTGTCTGTCTGTACGTATGAACACCGAGATGTCGGAAACTATAAGGGCTAGAGACTCAATGCTTTTTTGTTTTGTTCTACATAGGCACGCCAAGTTTATGTTTTTAATTTAATATCTGATCTACCAACCCCTCAAATTTGCAAAAATGTTCTTAGCATGTACAGTTTTAGAGTCATTGGATTTCTTCTTTGTTTGAATAAAGCTTTAGATGCTTTGAGAGTTTGGTGCGATTTGCAGCCAATAGGATAATAAACTCCGGACATAGTCGGCAATCAATTTTCTGTACTATGCATTTGGTTTGGCGAGGGGGAAAGCCTCAGTGTACGCGGTCAATAGGGCGTATGCGCGATTTTTGATTGTAAGTATGATTTTCTGTACGAGTATTGGTTATTGTTTGTATTTGCGAGTATATTTGTATGTATAAGTGTATGTGTGTATGTATAAGTACATGTGTATGTGTATGTGAGTATGTACATATATGCTGCTGCTATTATCGACGAACAGGCGAAATCAAAGTACAGGTTCTCCTACTGTCGGTTGCGTCCGACTGTAGCTTTCCCTACTTTTTTTAGCTTATTCTTGGGCTTCTTACTCTGTCCTATCAGTTGTAATATGTTTGTAAAAAAAGAAAGAAGTCCAGTGTGATATAAAGTGCGATAAAGTGGTTTTAAATGTTGAATTGTGTGTTTAATAAATATAATTTAAAAGGGTGAGTAATGTAAGTGTAGGAGATGGAGTTTCGTTATCTTTGTCCATTTTTGCTTGTCTATGCATCGTAGTGAGTCGCAACGTGTTCTCTGCTCAATACTTTCAATCAGACTGTACCGTCTTCGTACCAGAAAGCCATTGCGCCACACTCAGTCCATATAGTTGTCTCACTCGGACCTCGCCTTTTGCATATTCAAGCTCATAACTCTACACGAAATAACTATCAGTTCGTCTCCTTCATTTTATTTATTTTATGTTTCTCAACACTGACAATGTTCTTAACTGACAGTACATTCAAATTTAACATTGCTTATTTTAAATCTACGACACGGCCTTCCTGACTAGCACGCGTCCTCGTGTGTAATATTTAATCGAACTTAGCATTAGGTTTGGCATCATATCTTGCTTTCTTCGTCACAGTTCAATACTGTAAATTTCATTTCTCAAGTCTTTATTCTTTTACTTTTACTTTTCATGATTCATTCAAACTCATACCTCAAATGTCAGTTTCTACAGAAACTCGCCCATTTGGCTTTCGATTTTATCTTCGCATAGTTCTTGGGTTCTTGCCGCCACTCTGCGACGCTATGCACCTGCAGTCCCTTGATCCATCACCAGAGCAACCGTCCGCCACAGACAATATCATCCATTTACGCCATGACTATTGCTGCTTGGACCTAACCCCTATGCAAGATGTTTCTGCCATCCTAAGTGGTAGGCATCGACTGATGATTTACGTCTTTTTCATCGTAATCATCCTCTTCACTCATTTCCACGCCATCATGATTGCTTGGCATTGCTCGCAAACTTTCATGAGCATACTTATACGTTCTTTTGCTATTCAATGATTTTAAAAGATATCGGTCACCTTCCAATAATTCAATTACCACGAATGGTCCTTTAAACTTTGGATCCAGTTTCGTCTGGTGCCGATCTTCACATTTAAGCAAGACATGATCGCCAACCTTATGCCTTACAATTTTGGCTTTATTTTTATCGGTTCGACATTTATCATACATAGCATTTTTATCGATATTCTCTTTAGCTCGTGTTCTTACATCATCTAGACTAATTTCATTTTCAATTTCAATTACAGGCACATGCCAAATGGCCTGGCTTCTTTACCAATTAATAACTCTAAGGGGCTAAACTTGGTTACTCGATTAGTGGTGCAGTTCATGGCTAATTGCACATCTCCTAAAGCCTCCTGCCATGATCGCTTGCCTGTCTCTACTGCTGTGAATATGTTTTTCATTGTGCTCATTACGCGCTCGACCTGTCCATTGGCACGACTCGCTCCCGTAGCTATCGAATGCAACTCGATTTTACTATTCGAACAAAACTCACGGAATACACTACTGGCAAAGCTTCTGCCCTGATCTGCAATAATACGATTTGGCACCCCAAAGAGTGATATACCTGTCTTCACTACCCTTATGCAGCTTTCTGCATCTAAGTTTAAAGTGTGGTATAGATGGACGTATTTCGTGAACCCATCAACCTGTACAATGACGTATTCCTTCTTATCATTCTTTCCACTTAACTTGCCGCTAATATCTATGTGAATCGTATGCCATGGTATTTTGATTTTGGGAATCGGATGCATTTCCATTTGCACCTCACCTGACGAAGATTTGGATATCTTACAGGTCATACAATTCTCTACAAATTTACGCGTATACTTTGACATATTTTCAAACTAATACTGCTCGTAAACTTTATCCAATGTTTTTTGCCAGCCGAGATGCATTATCGATTCATGGACATGATTAATAACTGACCATCTGAATGCTCGCGGTATAACAGGCAAACAACGAGATTTGCCATTTCTTTGTATCTTACGATATAATAAACAACTTCTTATCTCATACGTATTCGCAATGTCTTTTTGCATTTCACCACTCTTAAGCTGAGCTACAATGTCGGCTAAATCCTGATCCCGTTGCTGTTCTGCAATTAACCAATTATCCGATATCTCTGCCAAATCAACACGTGCCTCAATCATTCTATCTGGTTGATCTGTTCTCGTTGAGATTGGATTCCTTGACAGAAAATCTACATGTGCCATCTGACTTCCTTTTAGATACTCCACATCGAAATCGAACGATTGTAGGTATGCCCACCAACGATGCACCCTTGGAGTTAATTCTATTTTTGTTCGACTTGCTTTCAATGAATTGCAATCTGTGTACACTTTGAATTTTCGACCATGCAGGTAATGGCGAAAGTGTTTTACAGCATTGTACACATCCAACTCATAAGAATGATATTTGGATTCCGCTGCCGTAGTACATTTGCTGTAGTATTCAACCACCCTGCAATTCCCGTCAACTCTGGGCACCAGCATAGCACCATATCCAGCTGAACTTGCATCTGTATGAAGTTCGATTGGGCTATTTGGATCATAGATGACCAATATCGGATCACTTGTCAGCGCTTGTATGATCTTTTGACGCAGTAACTCATGCTGCTCATTCCAAATAAAACCACTGCTTTTGGAAGTTAATTTATATAAAGGCTGCATTTGCTCAGAGAATCTAGGAACAAATTGCCTGAAATATGAAGCCAAGCCTATGAATTGCCTTAATTGAGTAACTGACACTGGTTGAGTTAGGGCGGACAGTGCCTCTATCTTCCTTGGGTTGGGTTTAATTTCACCACTTTTGATTAGGAATCCGAGGTACTCTATTTCAGTTTGTAGAAAGCTACACTTTTTTATATTAAAAGAAAATCCTGCACTTGATAAAGCTTTCAACACAATGGACAACCTCTCGTAAGCTTCCTCTTTTGACTCGGCAACAATCAGGACATCGTCAATGTAGACTACTGCAAATGAGTATGCCAACTCACCTAATGCTCTTACAATTGCTCGCTGAAATACAGAAGAGGCATTTTTCAGCCCAAATGGCATAGCAAGAAATTCGTACTGCCCGTCTGGGGTTACAAATGCTGTTCTTTCAATCAAATCAGTACTAATAGAAACCTGATAAAATCCACTGGCCATGTCCAGACTTGAAAAGTTTTTCCCGTTACGCAGTCTGGCAATTTGATCAGAAATTAGTGGCAACGGGTATTTGTCTGACACTGTATTCGTATTCAACTCTCTGTAATCTACGCATAATCTGTCGCTGCCATCTTTTTTCTTCACTAACAGCATTGGACTAGCGAATGGCGAACAACTTGGACGAATTACATTTGCTTCTATCATCTTTTCTATTTTAGTTCTAACAAGTTTCTTTTCGTCTTCACTTAGTTTGTAAGGCCGCCGCTGAACTGTCTTGTTACTGTCTAGTAAACGGATTTTTAAGTCACCAGTTGTGACACGCTTTTTCGGGATTCCATCTATGAAACTACCTAAGTATTTATTTAAAATATCTTTTAGCATATACTTTTCACATTCTTGTAGCTCTTTATTGTTATCAATCGACTTCATCATATTGTTTGTTGCAGTCTCCTCATGCACAACGTTTACATTTTTATTTTTAAACATGTCTAAATTCTCAGACTCAATCGTAATGCCAAAACCCAGCTGTAATATTTCACGTCCAATCATTATGTCATGTTTAAGACAATTGTTATCTACAACATGGAATAGAACCTCTAAGTTGAATTTAGAAATTTGAACTCTTGCCAAGATTTGTAAGTTGCTTTTTACAGTATTTTCTCCAATTCCTCTTAGCACTACCATATTATAAAATCTTTTACCAGCTAACTTATTACATATCTTTTCTTTAATTAGAGAGCATGCGGCACCAGAATCAAAAAAGAATTGATACAGCTCACCATTTTGGTACATCTTTCCTTGGGGCTCCAACACTGCATATATATCTACTCGCTTTTCATTGCCAATTGATGTAGTTGCACCCTTCGTACAAGTGGACGCAATGTGGCCAAGATTTCCGCACCTGTAGCACTTCACACCTGATCTTCCGACTATAGGTTTACCATTAGACCCGGTTGCCTTTGCTTCACCCTTATCATCTGCTTTGCGCTTACGGCATTCTACCATTTTGTGCCCAAGTTTGCCACAATAATGACATTTGATTTGGGTTTGCATTTTGAGCTTCTTCTTTTCAGGTCCAAAGTCTGATCCAGAACATTCCGCACGCTTGCCAAATGCGTACGCCTTCAACTGCTGCTGCATTTCGCTGCGCGTCTTTATTGTTGTTGTATATAGCATACGCTGCAGCCGTGTGTCAATTTGCGAGGCATGCGCCATCACAACTGAAACTGCTATCTCTTCGGTGGACATAGATTGCCATTTCGTCATTAATGTAGTCACTAAACGGCTTCCATACACATACAAGCATTCGTTGGTATTTGGTCGGCCATTTAAAATGTTTAACAAGATGGCGGCTGGTGTCTCTATACCCTCATATCTGTGTGTGAACAATTCTTGAAATTGCGACCAAGTTATGCCAGGAAAGCAAATTTGCGACAACCATTGCGATGCGCTTCCAGTTAATGATTTGCTAAGCGCCATAACTAGAGCACTCCCCCCTCCAGTGGATGTTCGCTTAAAATCATATCCGCAGTTTTGCACCAGGCCGCCGCGTCGGCGCCAGAGGCTTCAGGGTTGAACGTTGGCAGCGCAATCGAAACTTCTCGATTTTTTGTTGTTGCTGCCGGAGTTTGCATTGCCTTTAATAATTCCATAAATTTTTGGTTTTGCGATTCCAGAAGCGCCTGTAACACATTATCAGGATACAACTGAGGACGTGCCGATCCCACTTCTGATGTAGGAGATGGAGTTTCGTTATCTTTGTCCATTTTTGCTTGTCTATGCAGCGTAGTGAGTCGCAACGTGTTCTCTGCTCAATACTTTCAATCAGACTGTACCGTCTTCGTACCAGAAAGCCATTGCGCCACACTCAGTCCATATAGTTGTCTCACTCGGACCTCGCCTTTTGCATATTCAAGCTCATAACTCCACACGAAATAACTATCAGTTCGTCTCCTTCATTTTATTTATTTTATGTTTCTCAACACTGACAATGTTCTTAACTGACAGTACATTCAAATTTAACATTGCTTATTTTAAATCTACGACA